>JANAVB010018993.1:11489384-11641884 GCA_029216955.1 Iris pallida
ATATACAGTCATATAAACAGTTTTCAAATACAATATCAGTATTCGTGTTTCCAGCAGTCCTTATCCCTGTCGATAGTTTTACAGTAGGCACACGTATCAGTATTTGTGTTTCCTGCAAATTCTCAGTTTCATGCACACGTGTCACAAATGTTTTAATACAATACATACACACATATCCAAAATTAGCTTCATACACACATACGAATAATGTTTTAATATAAGAAATATTAATACACATATCCAAAAATTTTAATACAAGAAAGTACTAGTACAGTAAATCTAGGTCGTCGGGCGTGATGGAAACCTCTCGGCGGGCATGATGAAGACCTCTCGGCGGACTTAATGAAGATCCAAGCTGTAAACATGAACGTCGACCTCTCAGCGCCATAGAAAAATCTGAAAGAAATAATAAGTGATAATGTGTTAAAAATAAAAACTACTGTCATGTCATTATACTAATGGAACTCGTATATTAAATTAAAACGTACGTACTAGTCTGATTCATCTTTCCAAGAGTCTTCTGAATCATCGCTTGATTTCGAGGTGTCTTCTTCTGCTTCTTCATTTCACTATCACTATGATCTTCATCTTCATCTTCCAATACTTCTTCCTCAACATCTTCCAATTCTTCATCAACGTTAACCTCCATAACGTCATCTACCGCAAGCTCTATATCTTCTAAATCCTCTTCCTCAACACCAGCCAAACTTATATATGTTGGTTGAGGCTTGACCACCTCTTCCTCTTGTTAGGCTACATTCCCAACATTATATGTATTTCTTGATTTGGTTTTGCATGCAGCCGACCAATCCAGGGTACTGCACCGTCGGCTAGGATAACTCGTATAGTACACTTGAACGGTTTGACTAGCCAACACAAATGGTTTAAAATCTCCATATCTTTTTCCATGTTTTATATCAACAAAGCTAAATTGTTTTTAATTACATCCTTGCTTGGGTGTTGTGTCGAACCAACGAAATTTAAAAAGTACAATCTTCATATCAACAGAATATTCAATCTCTACGATATCTCTTAGAACACCGTAGTAGTCGAATTCGGGATCGACATCGTAGACTGAGGCACTCACACAAACTTCCAAATTTTTGGTATAATTATCCTCCTTCTCGACAAATGAATGATTGATAGGCTTATCAGTAGTTCTAAAGTTAAAGCCATTGATTGTATATCCGCTCCAACACTTCGCCTTCTTGCTCGGTCCAATAGCAGTTGCTCTTAGCCCTTTGTTCTGCAACTATGTACCAGGACGGAAGACCAAGTGTGGGTAGTATCAGGAAAGTCATTAAACAAAGTGTGGGTAGTAACATATCGAATTTAGAATGGCTAATGATTATAATCCTTACATAATTTCGGAACCACGACGGAAACTTCATATCGACCTCTCTAGCAAGATCATCATCATTAATATCAGGTCTTTCAATTCTAATCTCAGCTCTAAAATTACTGTAATAATAGGGAGAAATGTTAGCACACTTCTAAATATCGAATTTAGAATGACTAAATGGTGTCGCTTACTTTTCAATATCTTCCATCTCTTGGATACCGCTATTGAGGCATATACCGATGTGTGGCTGCAAATCATCGTCATCCAATCATCGTAATTTAGCCGCACTTGTCGGCTTGCCCCCCACATTGAAGATTCTACGGATCCTTTCATTCGGTACATTGATATCACCTTCATCATTCTTCAGGTGACCTAGATATCTATAAGAAATATATTGAATATTAGAATTATTTAAATAAAAAATTATAAATTAGAAGATTATTTTATACCTCTCAAATAGGTACATCTATCGATAATGGACGGGAGCACCGACACGTGCTTCATATGCAAGATGAATCGGCAAATGTCCTATACTATCAAAGAAGCCGGAAGGGAACACCCTTTCTAACTTGCACAACGTCACTACAACTTTCTCCTCAAGTTCTAGCATATGTTGCACCGTCAACTTACTTGAACACAAATCTCTAAAGAAGATAGATAACTCGGCCAGCGGAGTCCACACATGAGAAGGTAGCATCTCTCTAAAAGCGATAGGAAGTAATCGCTCCATGAAAGCGTGACAATCATGACTCTTCATCCCTATCAACCTGCGTTCGTTGAGATCGACACATCTCGCCAGATTCGATACGTAACCGTCAGGAAATTTTAACTTTGAAATCCATTTACATGTTATCATTTTATCATCTCTACTCAATGTACATGGTGCTGGAGGCTTCACCCAGTTACCATTGGATCTTTGTGACAGATGGAACTATGGAAGCTTGCAAATAATTTCTAAGTCCTTCATTGCTTTAATATTGTCTTTCATTTTTTCCTTAATATCCATCACAGTATTAAATATGTTGTCAAATATTTTTTTTTCAATATGTATGACATCAAGATTGTTTCTTATGAGATTGTCCGGCCAATAAGGCAAATCCCAAAGATACTCCGTTTCGTCCAATTGTGATGTTGTCCGAAGCCTCAATGTGATGGCCCGATCCCAGATTTTTTATGACAGTCGGTAAATCTCGAACCTCTTCCCAAACTACATCTCCCGTTAATCTCAATGGGGGAAGAGATACTTCACATTTATCAGCCCTGAAGTCATCTTTGTTCCTTCTCCACGAATGTGACGAAGGAAGAAACTGGCGGTGGCAATAAAAAAATGTCTTTCCTCCATTATGAAGGTGGAATGCCTTACTCTTCCCTATGCATATCGGACATGACATAATACCATGAGCACTCCACCCCGATAACATCCCGTAAGCTGGAAAATCGTTGATGGTCCACATGAGCATCGCGTGGAGTTTTTGGGCTTTCGAATTTTCAAGGCTGAGCGGTACATCCCGTCATAGGATGTGCGTAAGCTGGAAAATTTTGAAAATGTTCAAGCCGTTCGGAAATAGTTTAGGCTTTGTGAATGGGCTTGTTTTCAAAATAAAAGGATATTTTGAAAATGTTTATTGGATAGCCTATTTGCCAGTACGACACAGTTTACATTGTATTTCTAGACTCAATAAAAAGCAAAAGTACATTGAGAATTGAAATACAGACGCAACAATAAACACAGTTACAAATCTTGAATGGTAGTAGACACAGGCTGTCGCAATTCGTCCAAGTAGCCCTTATGTCGAGACGGGGTTAGATCAATCATTAAAATCCGGTTCGACCATGACCATTGGGCCAACAGGCCCCACTCTTATCAGGCTGAAAACCCTGTGCAACTCCCACTGGTGATTATTAAGCCTAAGGTGGATACTTTAAAACTTCTTTCTTTCCAACTCTCCCTGGGTTTTCAATATACGGTCCCGATTGAGAAAGGAAATATATGGGTGATGTCTCGAAATAAGATGTCTTTCGATGTGGTGGACTACTTCGACCAAGCTATCTCCATCGCCATCCGGTTTTTGAATCTAAATCCGGCGGAGATGATTGTCTCCGTCGTTCATGGGAGCAACTCGAAGCGAAGCTCAGGATTCTTTGGGACAGGTTATTGCAGGTTCAGAGTTCATTGCCTCTCCCTTAGCTTTGTGGAGGAGATTTCAATGCTATTTCGAAACTAGAGGAGCAGAAAGGGGGGCGCATGCCTGATACCTCCTCCATACAAGATTTTATTTACTTCCAACTGGCTTCTGGGATCATCGAACTCCCTTTCTCGGGGAACTCCTTCACCTGGTCCAATTCCCAAAAAGGTGCGGAACGACAATGGTCTAGACTGGATCAAATATTTTTGGACCATCGATGGCATCAAATGCGGTGGCCTCTAAGGTGGAGCACCTGAATGTTGGTGCTTTCTTTACATGGAGAGAGCTTGCTCTCAATATGCCTTATAAATTTTAGTCCCACATCGGAAATGCACCATGAGTTATCTCAGCATATATACTTGGGTGTGTTGTTGAGAGATGCACATGGGGTGGTGACCCTAAGGAGGGAACCATGTGGGTGATTTTACAAGAAGGTAAGAATAAGGCTCCAATGATTAAGCATTAATGCTTTTGTCATTCTCTTGGATTAATTCCATTTGGAGCTAAGCCCCAAAGAGGCTTAGCGACTCGGACTCGGACTCGGACTCGGGCTCATGGGCTCATGAGGCGTAATGTGGCATTTTGTTGGCGCATTTTGCACTTAGCACGTCAACAGTCATGCGGCTCATATACGGCCATGCGGTCTTATGCAGCATGCGGCTCATATGCGGCCGCATGCGGCACATGCGGCCTCATGTGGCTCATGCGGCACATGCGGCCACATGCGGTCTCATGCGGCTCATGCGGCACATGCGGTCCATGCGGTCCATGCGGCTCATGCAGCTCATGCGGTCCATGCGGCTCATGCGGTCCATGCGGCTCATGCGGTCCATGCGACCATTAGGCTCATGCGGCCAGGCTGCTGCTGCTGCCGCATGGAGGGATCAGCTGACTGTGCAGATTCAAATCAGTAATGGAAAGGCTGAATCAATGCGATTAAATCAGATCCTATCTTTGTGGGATTTGAATTAATTTAGATCCTATCTTTGTGGGATTTGAATTAATTTCGTGGGATTTGAATTAAATCTCGTTGCTATCTTTTGGAATTTGATTCAATCTTTCCATAACTGAAGAGGCGGCTAGGGTTTCCACCCTCTCTCTATATATACTCTCTTCCGGCCTCCTTTGTGACTACTACGAAAAATAGAAGTCAGAAAAGGAAAAAGAGAGAGAGAGTTGCTGCCGCCATTACAAGTCCATCCGAGGAGTCAGAACAGAGGTGATTTCGAGCGTTCCACAAGTTCTTCAACTTGCTAGTTCCTGGAAGCAGATCGTGTGGGGCGAATCTTGCTTTGAGCAACGGTGTTTTGACACCCCAGCAACTGTTCTTCATCTAATCTTCCTCCAGATTATTGTAACTCGTTCTGTCCCAATTGTAACACGTTTGCAAGAAAGAACGAAAGATTCTCTTCTCTATTTCTCTCCTTCAGATTGTAATTTGGCTATTTGTTTTATTGTACCATCGTAGATCTTGAGTTTGATCACTGCAAAGTTTTGTGTGACATCTCAGATCTCGATTGCATCAGTTTTTCCATCTTTGATCAAGCCCCAGGACTAAAAATCTCAAAGCAAGATCCGTGTAGATGGAAAACATTAATGCTTCGCTCCTCCAATCGGACTTCTGCAAGTTGGAAAAGTTCGATGGAGAGCACTATCAAGTCTGGAAGAGAAAGGTTTACCTGACTCTTCAACTGAAAGACGTTGATCATGTTCTGTTAGAGGAAGAACCCTCTGTTCCAGATACTGGATCTACTGTCGCAATCAACGCGGCTACCAAACTCCAGGCCAAGTGGAGAAAGAAAAATAGTATCTGCAGGCTTATCATCCTGAATGCTATGGAGGACTCCCTGGCAGAATCCTACTCGAAGAAAGAACTTGCCAGAGACATATGGGAGTCTGTAGAAAATCTGTATGAAGAAGACAAGAACAGGAGCAAAATGTTTGTGGTTGAAAAATATCACAAATTGCTCTTTGAGGACGAAAAGTCCATGCTGCCACAGGTGAAGGAATTTTTGAAGCTGCGTCAGAAACTGAAAGACGAAGAGATGCCCCTTCCCGACAAGTTTATCGTCGGAGGGATCGTCTCAAAACTTCCTGCTGGATGGAGTACCTTCTATGCAAGGATGCACAGAAAGAAGCTATATATTAGCTTGGGAGATCTACTGCAAGAGATCCATGTTGAGGACGAGATGCGTTCCCAACAGAAGGTGGACACGCTGTCCAAACAGTTGGCTAAAGCCAATCTTGTGCAGACGAGAGATCTCAAGGGAAGCAGGCGGCTTCTCATCCCAAGAAGAAGGACTTCACTAATCTAAAAGTGAAGGGTCCTTCATTCAAGCAACAGAAGACTAAGTCCCACGTGACTTGTTACAATTGTGGCAAGAAAGGCCACTACAAGAGTGAATGCAGATCTAAGCCTAAACAATCAGAGAAAGGTGAGCCTAATAAGGTTTCATTGGTTTCTAACTTCGTTGATATGATCGCACAGGTCACAATGTGGGGGTTGACTCTGACTGGTGGATAGACACTGGAGCGACTTGCCATGTCTGTTCAGGCAAGGAATGGTTCGTCACGTACCAGCCGATATCTGAGAAGGTTGTCATGGCGAACCAGGCCCAAGCTGAAGTTCTGGGGATCGGGACCGTGGAACTGAAACTCACTTCTGGGAACACTCTGTCGCTTCAAGGTGTGAAGCATGTTCCGGCGATTGCCAAGAACCTGATCTCTGGGAGCCTGCTCTGCAACACAGGCTTGAGGATAGACATCAATGCTGGTCAGATGGTGATGTCCAAGAAAGGAACATACTTCGGGAAGGCTTATCAAATCGAAGGAATGTTTAAAATTCAGCTTGTTAACCAGTTTGAAGACATTAATGCAGTTGCATTTTCTGATTATTCTCTTGAGTTGTGGCTTAATAGACTAGGACATGTTCATTGTAAAAGAATTAACAAAATATCTAATCTAAGACTTATCTCCAAATGTGGGGGTAAGGTGGAGAAGTGTGAGGTGTGTGCTCAGATGAAGATCACAAGGAAACCCTTTCATCGGGTCAATCGAAGTACAGATCTTCTGGAGTTGGTGCACTCCGATATCTGTGACTTCAAACACTTCTCCACGAAGGCCGGGATGAAGTATTTCATAACCTTCATCGACGACTTCTCAAAATACGCGTTCGTCTACTTGCTCAAGTCTAAAGACGAAGCTTTCGAGAAGTTCAGAGAGTTCAGGGCCGAAGCTGAATGGCAAACTGGACAACAACTCAAGAGGTTAAGGAGTGATCGAGGTGGGGAGTACAGGTCTCATGAATTCGCATCGTTCTGCAAAGAACATGGAATTATATGTGAGACTACTGCTCCATACTCTCCTCAATCCAACGGAGTAGCAGAGAGAAAGAACAGAACATTAACATAAATGATGAATTCTATGCTGCTTACTGCAGGCCTTCCAAAATGCTACTGGGGAGAAACTGTATTGACGGCCACTTTTATTCTAAATAGAGTGCCGTATGCAACTTCGGACGTAACTCCTCATGAACTCTGGTTCAAAGTCAGACCAAACTTGAATGTCATTCGAGTGTGGGGGTGTCTGGCGTATGTGAAGCTCCCAGATCTGAAGATTCAGAAGCTAGGGACAAGGACTACAAAGGCGATCTTCTTGGGATATGCCGAGAAGAGTGATGCTCGGAGATTTCTTGATATTGAGTCAAATCATATCATCGAATCTCGCGATGCCGAATACTTTGAAGACAAGTTTGCAAAAGACAAAAATATTGTTCTTTCGGACATTCTGGAAAATGATGTAGGTGCAAATGAGACTGAAATCTTATATGAGCCAGTAGTCCAAGAAGAAGCTGTTGTTGAGGAAACAACTCTTGTACCAGAACTCGCAGAGCCGTCAGCTAAGCGAGCGAGGAGACCGAAAGATTTCGGAGATGACTTTGTCACCTATCATGTGGAAGCAGATCCGCTTACCTATCATGAGGCGATGAAGACCAGAGATGCTATCTTCTGGAAGGAGGCAGTGAATGACGAGTTTGACTCTATCACCTCCAATAACACATGGGTGTTGGTAGATCTACCTGAAGGAGAAAAGCCCATCGGATGTAAATGGATCTTCAAGAAGAAGATGACGGCAGATGGAACTATTGACAAGTTCAAAGCCAGGCTGGTAGCCAAAGGATTTTCTCAGAAACAGGGGGTAGACTACTTTGACACGTACGCTCCAGTAGCCCAGATGACCACCATCTGGATGTTAATCGCTCTCGCAGCTATACATAAGTTGGTGATACATCAGATGGATGTAAAGACCGCATTCCTGAATGGGGAGCTGACCGAAGAGATTTATATGCAACAGCCAGATGGATTTGTCGTGAAAGGTCTTGAAGACAAAGTCTGCAAGTTGGTAAAATCATTGTATGGTTTGAAGCAAGCTCCCAAGATGTGGCATGAGAAGTTTGACAAAGTTATTAGGTCAAACGGCTACAGAGTCAGCAAGACGGACAAATATGTTTACACAAAGTTCGCTGATGGAAGAGGAGTTATCGTTTGTCTGTACGTGGATGACATGCTAATCCTAGGTACGGATATAGGCTGTGTCACAGAGACAAAGAAGTTCCTCTCAACCAAGTTCAGTATGAAGGACTTGGGGGATGCAGATGTCATCTTGGGCATAAAGATCATCAGGACAGACACTGGAGTAGCGTTGTCACAATCTCACTACATTGAGAAGATGCTCACATGCTATGGGTATAAGGATCTTCCAGGGATCGATACGCCATACAGGTGTGATCAGAAGCTGAAGACAAATTCAAGGGAAAGAGTCAGGCAGCTGGAGTATTCTAGCGTTATCGGAAGTTTGATGTATGCAACCACTGCCACAAGGCCTGACATAGCTTTCGTCGTGGGAATGCTGAGTCGGTTCACAAGCAACCCAGGGGTTGAGCACTGGAAAGCTGTGAAGCGGGTGATGAGATATCTCAAGAAAACTCAGACATATACACTACACTACAACGGGTATCCGACAGTAGTGGAAGGCTTCAGTGATGCTAGCTGGTGTTCAGAGGTGGATAGCGAGAGATCCACAGGTGGATATGTCTTTTCCTTAGGTGGAGCTGCTATATCGTAAAAGTCGAAGAAACAGACTATACTCTCTCGTTCCTCCATGGAATCTGAATTCTATGCACTTGAAACTGCAGCAGATGAAGCAGAATGGCTTCGGGAGCTCATGTATGACCTTCTAGTGGTTGGGGCTCAGATACCGGCAATACCGATATACTGTGACAACCAGGCGACTGCGGTGGTAGCATTAAATGACCTCTTCAACGGGAAGAAGAGGACTGTGCGGTTGTGTCACGCCCCGAGTCGGCAACATTCGTCCCCGATGTTAATTTTGCCGATTCGATCATCCTCGCTAAGGCGTGATGCCGCACGAGCCTGGAGTTGCGCTCGTGCAAGGCAAGATGACAAGTTCTCAAACGGTTATCTTTTGATATAAATACGCCAAGTTGAAACTTCACAAATCACATCAGAATTTAAGACGCAGTATAGGAAGATAGAAATGCTTTTCATTCATAGCTTGCAACGAAGTGCAAGTCGTAATTACATTGGATGCCGTTGTGGCTACATTGATTAAAAACATAAAGAGAATACATTCGACAAGTTGCCTGAACTACGCTTGCCGTCCCATACATTCGCCCCTTTATACATAAGCCGTCGACTTGAATTGGCTTCAAAATACTTCAGTATAGGAAGAGCTTCAAAATGCCTCTCAGCACTTCAGCTTCGTTTTAGGTTGGAGCGCCCGCCGCACCTGGGGAAATTGGGGGAGGGGATTAGCACACTTGCTAAGTGGACGAGACGAACCAACTCGTCTAAACCGACTCTGATTGTTAGGATAGGCATGCTTTAGAGTTGTCTTTCTATTAGAACTAAATGAATTCAGTTCATATTCGATAGCCGTCTTTGAGTATTAAGCATACAACATAACATCGCAGTTTATCATATTTCTTACCACGGCCGTGCTCGTCCCTGCATGAAAACATAGATAATATTTACCCTGCATAAGACAATAGATGAGCATGAAACTATCTTATATGCGGTCATTGGTGCTACGCACCACGAGGGACTTAATCGAAGTTGGCATGCGACGCTACCCTTTCAGCCTAGGTTGCAAGCCTTACTAAAGGTCCCGCATGCATCGCGCTGAAGCACGATAAATTATTCCCCCTAGGTCGAATCGGTTCCGATGCCCCGGATACCGTTTCGAGGAATCGAACTTGTGCACAAGCTGTCCATGACCATGCCTATGTGCGAACAGTTTAATGCATGCAAACTGTTTTGTATAGCGCGGACAGTATTCAACGACATTATCATTTATGGCAACTTATGCATCGATTCATTTCCCCGAAGCCATACACTCGATTTAGCGTCCCGTAGGCACCAAATTGTTCGAGGCATCAAAACCCATGTTCAACGTTTCATAATATTTTGTAGCACTTGAAATAGTCTATCTTTTTCTGTAAACCTTAAACTTTTTGGTTTATGTGAAAAACTTGTATTTGTAAATCGATACATTTTTTCTCGAGTTCTTGACTTAGTGGATTGGCATGCAATTAACTTGGCATCGTTCGATTTGAATGGATTCGAAGCAAGGAATAAGTTTGCGGGACAGAATAGAAAGGAAGGCCGAATCACCCACCGATTACTTGGCTTCGTGCAGGTCGTCGAAGCGCTACGCAACGTCAATCCTTAGTTACGCGAGCTCCTGCAATGCATCAACACTTTGTTAGATTTCCTTCTTTTTCCCTTGCATCGAAATTTGTAATTGTATCCTTGAAAACGACGCGAAAGCACTTCAATCAAGCCCAGCGGCAAAGCTCCAAGAAAACCATACAGCGGTCCGGTCCCGTCGAAAGGACTCTTATAGAGAGCTCGCACGCCAAGACGCAGCCCGCTGCATCTAGGACTTGTTCCAACAGAAGTTGTTCTATTAGTTGGATCGATTCTCGTATCTTCCGTCCAAATCGAATTGAATCGATGCCGCAAGGCGTTAACGTTTACCAAGCTTAGCGATCGAGTCAGATGGCCATCTAAGTTTCCGGCCGATCTGACTCAGCGCTAGCATATTATGAAGTTCCGTCGCCTATCGAAAGCGGGGCGCTACATAATATACTACTAAGAAAAAGTTTCGTCCCGAAACTTAAGAACAAGGGTCGGACCTTAATTTAGACGAACAACGCAGGGTACTTCTCTTTCATCTTCGCCTCCGTCTCCCACGTCGACTCCTCGACTGTATGGTTCCGCCAAAGCACGCGGACCAAGGACATCGACCGATTTCGTAGCACCTTTTCCTTGCGGTCCAAAATTTGAATAGGCTCCTCCGAGTAAGACAAGTCAGTACGTAGCTCCAACTGATCGAAGCTAACCACATGACTTGGATCGTGCACGTATTTTCGAAGTTGTAAAACGTGGAAAACATCGTGCACATCGGCTAAGGCAGGAGGTAGCGCGATCCGATAAGCAACCGTCGCAACTCGCTCAATGATCTCGAAGGGAACTACAAATCTCGGGCTCAATTTGCCTTTAACGCCGAACCGCATCACTCCGTGCATGGGTGTTACTTTCAGAAACACATGGTCCCCGGCCAAGAACTCTAGTGGTCGTCGACGAAGATCTACGTAGCTCTTTTGTCGACTTTGCGCGATGCGGAGTCTATCTCGAATCAGGCGGACCTTTTCGACGGCCTGCTCCACCAGTTCCGGTCCCAGCACTTGTCGCTCTCCGACGTCATCCCAGCATATCGGCGAACGGCACTTCCTCCCGTAGAGCGCTTCGTATGGAGCCATCTGAATACTCGACTGATAACTGTTGTTATACGCAAACTCCGCAAGCGGCAAATGCGTATCCCAACTAGTCTTTAGGTCGATCGCACACAGACGCAGCATGTCTTCTAGGATTTGATTCACCCTCTCCGTCTGTCCGTCTGTTTGGGGATGGTACGCTGAACTAATATTCAGTTTGGTTCCCATCGTCGCTTGGAGGCTCGTCCAGAAATGCGATAGGAATCGCCCGTCTCTGTCCGAAATTATTGAGGCCGGCACCCCGTACAGTCGAACAATCTCATCGACGTAGATTTGCGCTAACCGATCGACGCTCCATCCTACTTTAATTGCGATGAAGTGAGCCGACTTGGTCAATCTATCAACAATGACCCAAATTGCGTCATTCCCCCGCGGCGTCTTCGGAAATCCCACAATGAAATCCATCGAGATATTGTCCCACTTCCACTCAGGAATGGCGATATTCTGCAGCTCGCCGCCTGGCCTTTGGTGTTCCGCCTTCACTTGCTGACACGCCATACATTGCGATACGAACGTAGCCACGTCCTTCTTCATGCCGTGCCACCAAAAGTTTGTGCGCAAGTCCTTGTACATCTTGGTGCTCCCAGGATGTAACGAGTACTTCGCATAATGCGCCTCCGTCAGAATTTCTTTTCTGAGTTCGGCAGTTTCAGGAATGCAGAGCCTTCCCTTTAGTCGCATCGTCCCGTCTTCGTCTTCCGTAAAGTCAGTCGCCCTTTCCGTTGAAATTAGCTCGTACATCTTCTTCAGGAATGAGTCGTCCTCCTGTGCGGTCTTTATCTTGCTAAGCAGGCTCGATCCTAACTTCAGTTGAGCTAGGTGTAGGTGTCGATACTCAATTCTGAGTTCGATACCCATCTCTTCAAGGTCTCGCTGTATTTCCTTGTTTATGGCCAGTGTTCCCATAAACATTCTGCTGAGTGCGTCGGCCACCACGTTTCCCTTGCCCGGCGTGTACTCGATCGTTAGCTCGTAATCTTTTATGAGTTTGAGCCATCGTCGCTGTCGTAAGTTGAGTTTCCGTTGCGTGAACAAGTACTTCAGGCTTTTATGATCTGTGTAGATTCTGCATGCTACACCATAGAGATAGTGCCGCCATAACTTCAATGCAAAGACGATCGCCGCCAATTCTAAGTCGTACGTCGGGTAATTTTTCTCGTACTGCTTCAACTACCGTGAAGCGTAGGAGATGACTTTGTCTCTCTGCATAAGTACGCACCCGAGGCCAGTTCCTGACGCGTCGCTGAATATCTGAAAGCCTTCGGGACCGTCTGGAAGTGCAAGGATTGGAGCTGAGACAAGCCGTTGCTTCAACTCTTGAAAGCTGGATTTACAGTCGTCGATCCATTCGAATACTACTCCCTTCTGGGTGAGGCGAGTCAGAGGCGACGCTAGTTTTGAGAAGCTTCGCACGAATCTACGATAGTAGCCCGCTAAGCCCAGGAAGCTCCGAATGTCGCTAGCCGAGGCAGGCCATTTCCAATCCACCACCGCATCAATCTTCTTTGGGTCCACCACGACACCTTCGGCAGAGATTACGTGCCCGAGAAATGTCACGCTACTCATCCAGAACTCGCACTTACTTTGCTTGGCGTATAGTTTGTTTTCACGCAGAATCTGCAGTACCGTCTTCAAATGTTCCGCGTGCTCTTCCCGATTCTTTGAGTAGACAAGGATATCGTCGATGAATGCGACTACAAATTTATCTATTTGAGGTCGGAAGACTCGGTTCATCAGATCCATGAAAGCGGCCGGGGCATTCGTCAAACCGAACGGCATGACGAGGAATTCGTAATGACCATATCGAGTGCGGAAGGCAGACTTCGATATGTCGTCGGACTTGATCTTCAACTGATGATAGCCTGAACGAAGATCGATTTTTGAAAATATTGTCGCGCCTTGCAGTTGGTCAAACAAGTCGTCTATTCGCGACAAAGAATACTTGTTCCGCACGGTCGCCTTGTTGAGTTCCCGATAGTCGATGCATAGCCGCAACGACCCATCTTTCTTCTTCATGAACAATACGGGAGCTCCCCACGGAGAGACGCTAGGGCGAATAAATCTGCGGTCTAGCAACTCTTGTAATTGTACCTTCAGCTCCTTCAGTTCTGCTGGAGCCATTCGGTAAGGCGCCTTTGATATCGGCCGCGTATCCGGAAAGGTGTCGATGCTGAATTCAATTTCTCGATCCGGCGGCATCCCGAGCATCTCGTCAGGAAAAACGTCAGGAAAGTCTGCCACAACATCAGTCTGCATTGTGTTTGTATTATCCGTCCGCATGTCTCGAACTGATGCCAAGTATCCCGCGCAGCCGGAACGCAGCATACGCCTTGCCGAGATTGCCGATACCATCATCGCCGTCTTCGAGGCCGTACCGCACGAATATGAGAACTCTGTCTCACCAGGAAGACGAAATACTACTCTCTTCTCTACGCACTCGATCGTTGCACGACAAGCGCCCAACCAATCCATGCCCAGGATTATGTCGTAATCTTTTACGTCTAGCACTACGGCATCCAAGGATAGATATCTCCCCCCGACGCAAATGTGGCCATCCCTACAAATAAAGTTTGCAGACATATCGACTCCCGACGGAGTGCTAACGCTAATGTTCATATCTAGTGATTGCATGGTGATTTTATTTTCTTTCGCAAAATCAGTAGATATAAAGCTATGCGTCGCACCCGAATCGAATAATACTCGAGCAGGTATATCTTTGTAGAGTAATATACCTGTTACAACCGTATCAGACGCGTACGCCTCGTCCCGAGTTAATGCATAAACTCGGCCTTGAGCCCCATGGCGTTGGTTCTGTTGGTTGACGGGCACCGTATTTGCGCCATGCAGTGTCGGCGCTTTAGGCGCATTCGGAATGTTCCTCGGTGGGTTATGTTGATTCTGGACTCTCAGCGGGCAAAACGTTGCTACGTGGCCTAGCTCGCCACACTTGAAACATGTTCTCAGTTTACAATCGGGATCTCGATGCCCGTTCTTACCGCATCTATAGCAGTGTGGTCCGCCATGGCCTCGGTTATCAATTGTGTTTGGACGTTTTGATACTCCCGATCCCCCGGCATCGTTAGGACGCTTGTTGAAGTTGTTGCGAACGACAGGCACGGCCCTTTGTGACATACGGCCAAAGATTCGCTCGCTATCAAGTGCGGCTTCGTAGGATTCACGATAAGTTTGGCACCGTTGGTTCATGACGTCCCTACGCAGTTCTTCGTTGAGGCCTTGCTGAAAACGCTCGCACCATTCTTCTTTGTTGGGCAGGAAGGCGCCAGCAAATTTTGCAAGTTTCGAGAAGCTTGCATCATAATCTTCGACACTCATATTCCCCTGTTTCAACATCATGAACTCATCCGCCTTCTGTCGGCGGATGGCGCGAGGAACGTACTGCTCAAGGAAGACCGTCTTGAACATTTCCCAAGAGATCTTTTTGTTGGAATCGGCTTCACAGATCCCTTGTTTCTTCGCCGTCCACCAGTCATGTGCTCGTAGTTGTAACTGTAGCGCCGCACAGGCCACCCTCTGGGACCCTTCGATGCAGAGGAGATCGAACAAGTCCTCTATCTCTGTGAGCCATCCTACTATTACGTCGGGCTCTGCTCGGCCGTTGAACTTTGGCGGGTTCATTTTGCGAAACTCCTTCACTTTGAACATGGAAGGAGAGTTCATCATTTGCGGGGAGCCATCTTCCTCCTCGTCTTCTTCTTGATCACCTTGCTTATCCTCGGGCTCTTCGTCCGTCATCTTGCTATTGCCCGCCATTCTGCTCACTATCTGAGTCAGGGCATTCATCTATCTTTGTTGTGCCTCAAATTGAGCTTTGAATTGTGTCTGAAGCTGCTGCTGCTGCAGTTCCATCAACTGTAGCATCTTCTGCATAGTCGTCTCGCTAGGCTCGGTGCTTTTTGTGCTCGACGTACTATCTACAGTTTGGGTTGTTGGGCCGACGATTTTCTTATCTCGTTTAGTCATTCCTACAAACAGTGTAAACCCGTTAGTATTTTTCAAAATATCTACGGGCTTACCTGTATGGAACTCGTATTTCACGCAGCATGCCGACAAACATTCAATCAAGCCATCGCAAAGGACATTCCAACAATGAAACATATTTCAAAAATCCGAGGAAACATAACTGTGCTCTGATACCAATTTGTCACGCCCCGAGTCGGCAACGTTCGTCCCCGATGTTAATTTTGCCGATTCGATCGTCCTCGCTAAGGCGTGATGCCGTACGAGCCTGGAGTTGCGCTCGTGCAAGGCAAGATGACAAGTTCTCAAACGGTTATCTTTTGATATAAATACGCCAAGTTGAAACTTCACAAATCACATCAGAATTTAAGACGCAGTATAGGAAGATAGAAATGCTTTTCATTCATAGCTTGCAACGAAGTGCAAGTCGTAATTACATTGGATGCCGTTGCGGCTACATTGATTGAAAACATAAAGAGAATACATTCGACAAGTTGCCTGAACTACGCTTGACGTCCCATACATTCGCCCCTTTATACATAAGCCGTCGACTTGAATTGGCTTCAAAATACTTCAGTATAGGAAGAGCTTCAAAATGCCTCTCCGCACTGCAGCTTCATTTTAGGTTGGAGCGCCCGCCACACCTGGGGAAATTGGGGGAGGGGATTGGCACACTTGCTAAGTGGACGAGACGAACCAACTCGTCTAAACCGACTCTGATTGTTAGGATAGGCATGCTTTAGAGTTGTCTTTCTATTAGAACTAAATGAATTCAGTTCATATTCGATAGCCGTATTTGAGTATTAAGCATACAACATAACATCACAGTTTATCATATTTCTTACCACGGCCGTGCTCGTCCCTGCATGAAAACATAGATAATATTTACCCTGCATAAGACAATAGATGAGCATGAAACTATCTTATATGCGGTCATTGGTGCTACGCACCACGAGGGACTTAATCGAAGTTGGCATGCGACGCTACCCTTTCAGCCTAGGTTGCAAGCCTTACTGAAGGTCCCACATGCATCGCGCCGAAGCACGATAAATTATTCCCCCTAGGTCGAATCGGTTTCGATGCCCCGGATACCGTTTCGAGGAATCGAACTTGTGCACAAGCTGTCCATGACCATGCCTATGTGCGAACAGTTTAATGCATGCAAACCGTTTTGTATAGCGCGGACAGTATTTAACGACATTATCATTTATGGCAACTTATGCATCGATTCATTTTCCCCGAAGCCATACACTCGATTTAGCGTCCCGTAGGCACCAAATTGTCCGAGGCATCAAAACCCATGTTCAACGTTTCATAATATTTTGCAGCACTTGAAATAGTCTATCTTTTTCTGTAAACCTTAAACTTTTTGGTTTATGTGAAAAACTTGTATTTGTAAATCGATACATTTTTTCCCGAGTTCTTGACTTAGTGGATTGGCATGCAATTAACTTGGCATCGTTCGATTTGAATGGATTCGAAGCAAGGAATAAGTTTGCGGGACAGAATAGAAAAGAAGGCCGAATCACCCACCGATTACTTGGCTTCGTGCAGGTCGTCGAAGCGCTACGCAACGTCAATCCTTAGTTACGCGAGCTCCTGCAATGCATCAACACTTTGTTAGATTTTCTTCTTTTCCCCTTGTATCGAAATTTGTAATTGCATCCTTGAAAACGACGTAAAAGCACTTCAATCAAGCCCAGCGGCAAAGCTCCAAGAAAACCATACAGCGGTCCGGTCCCGTCGAAGGGACTCTTATAGAGAGCTCGCGCGCCGAGACGCAGCCCGCTGCATCTAGGACTTGTTCCAACAGAAGTCGTTCCATTAGTTGGATCGATTCTCGTATCTTTCGTCCAAATCGAATTGAATCGATGCCGCAAGGCATTAACGTTTACCAAGCTTAGCGATCGAGTCAGATGGCCATCTAAGTTCCCGGCCGATCTGACTCGGCGCTAGCATATTATGAAGTTCCGTCGCCTATCGAAAGCGGAGCGCTACAGGTTGAAGCACAGGGCAGTACACGATCTTATCAAAAGAAGTGTAATTACAGTGGTTGATGTTCGGAGTCAGGAGAACCTGGCAGATCCGTTCACAAAGGGCCTCAAGTGCCAGTTGGTCGATGACACAGCTTGTAAAATGGGCTTGAAGGCATTCTGATAGTGTGTCTTTGTAATCCTACCATAAAGTTTTTTGCTATTAGTTCAAAGAGAAATCTACTAGGCATCTAACTTTTGGTTCAAAGGAGGATCACTGACTGGGAAACTATCAGGTAACAGTGGGTACTTGTTCTCTGGAACATGGAAGGGATACGAACCCATAACCACTGTTGTCTACTATGTATTTTTTTGCGAAAAAAACAGATCCTGTGGAAGGTTGGCTTAAACGCCTTAATGAGTTCTCAGGCAGAGTGAATGCCTGGTGTGCTTTACAGGAAGCATGGTAGAGCAGCACTACAAGGAGTGAAACTCCATGCTACAGTGGAGTGACTCCACCATGAGGTTCCCAGGTAGGGGTAATGCCTCGGCTTTGCAAGCCAAGTCACAGCGGCGTAGCACCGCAAATAGGCAGGTAGCCTAATGTTGTATGACATAATTAAAGAGTTGTAGACAGCACTACAAAGGGAAGGATGGCCCCATGTTACAGTGGCACGACACCACGATGAGGTACCCCGGTAGGGGTAAAGCCTCGGTATTGCAAGCCATGTCGTTGCGGCGTAACACCGCGAGGAAGCCTCAGGCTTCATGCTGGGTAGTTTGGCACTACAAAGAGGCTTGTGACCTCATGCTACAGTAGTATGACACTACGATGAGGTTCCCAGGTAGGGGTAATGCCTCGTCTTCAGGCCATGTCATAGCGGCGTAGCACCGCAAGGAAGCGCAAGGCTTCATGCCATATCTCTTTAATAAAGAACTCACCTATAGTGTATGGAAAGAGATATCAGGCCGTCTCTTGAGGGTAAACTTGTAGATGCCCAAAATTATACACTGAAACCAGGCTGGCACAGGACCTTTAATGTGCAGCCAGAAGCACATGTAACTACACTTTGTGAGTGGGAAGAATTACAATTGTGGTGCAGAATTCAAGACGTAGTCCATTCTTGTATCACACTGTTATTTAACCCATGCGGAAAGATTCAAGTCGTCAGCGACATCTATTCTAATGCAAAATGGACAGTTACTGTGGGGAACGTTCAACCCTGGACACATATATATGTTGTGATATGTGGGGGATTGTTGGTGCTTTCTTTACATGGAGAGAGCTTGCTCTCAACATGCCTTATAAATTTTAGTCCCACATCGGAAATGCACCATGAGTTATCTCAACATATATACTTGGGTGTGTTGTTGAGAGATGCACATGGGGTGGTGACCCTAAGGAGGGAACCATGTGGGTGATTTTACAAGGAGGTAAGAATAAGGCTCCAATGATTAAGCATTAATGCTTTTGTCATTCTCTTGGATTAATTCCATTTGGAGCTAAGCCCCAAAGGGGCTTAGCGACTCGGACTCGGGCTCATGGGCTCATGAGGCGTAATGTGACGTTTTGTTGGCGCACTTTGCACTTAGCACGTCAGCAGTCATGCGGCTCATATACGGCCATGCGGTCTTATGCGGCATGCGGCTCATATGCGGCCTCATGCGGCCTCATGCGACTCATGCGGCACATGCGGCCACATGCGGCCTCATGCGGCACATGCGGTCCATACGGTCCATGCGGCTCATGCGGTCCATGCGGCCATTAGGCTCATGCGGCCAGGCTGCTGCTGCTGCCGCATGGAGGGATCCGCTGACTGTGCAGATTCAAATCAGTAATGGAAAGGCTGAATCAATGCGATTAAATCAGATGCTATCTTTGTGGGATTTGAATTAATTCAGATCCTATCTTTGTGGGATTTGAATTAATTTCGTGGGATTTGAATTAAATCTCGTTGCTATCTTTTGGGATTTGATTCAATCTTTCCATAACTGAAGAGGCGGCTAGGGTTTCCACCCTCTCTCTATATATACTCTCTTCCGGCCTCCTTTGTGACTACTATGAAAAATAGAAGTCAGAAAAGGAAAAAGAGAGAGAGAGTTGCTGCCGCCATTGCAAGTCCATCCGAGGAGTCAGAACAGAGGTGACTTCGAGCGTTCCACAAGTTCTTCAACTTGCTGGTTCCTGGAAGCAGATCGAGTGGGGCGAATCTTGCTTTGAGCAACGGTGTTTTGACACCCCAGCAACTGTTCTTCATCTAATCTTCCTCCAGATTATTGTAACTCGTTCTGTCCCAATTGCAACACGTTTGCAAGGAAGAATGAGAGATCTTCTCTTCTCTATTTCCCTCCTTCAGATTGTAATTTGACTTTTTGTTTTATTGTACCATCGTAGATCTTGAGTTTGATCACTGCAAAGTTTTGTGTGACATCTCAGATCTCGATTGCATCAGTTTTTCCATCTTTGATCAAGCCCCAGGACTAACACTGAACATGGCAGAGTTGGACCATGCGCCTCTTCTTCTCTCGATCATTACGAAGCAGACCCAGCGACATAAAGCATTCAGATTCCTATCTTTTCGGCCGTCTCACTCGACATTCCTCACTGTGGTGTCCGAGGCCAGATGGTGTCAGAGGCCTAGCTCTTCGTTTCTCGCCCCCAACGGCTTGGTTCGGCTGGGGATTAGACAAGCGGCCACTCGGAAGGCGCTTTTGAGGTGAACCTTTGAGACTTTTGGGGACATTTTTTAGGCAGTTAAGACGGCGGATGCGGAGGTGTTGGCGGCTAAGTCTGCCTTCGACGCGACGGATGATCATCAATCATGGTCCCGGCTGAATGCGGCCAAAGCTGCGCTGAAGTAAAGGGAGGCTCTTGAGGTCGCATTTTGGCTGCAGAAAGCGCGACTTGAATGGGACTAGGAAGGTGATCGAAACTCAACATTTTTCCATGCATGTGTTAATAGCAAATAGAAGAAACTTTCCATCCATAGGATTCGTACAGAGGACGGGCGGATGACGAGACCAGAGGAGGAAATCAAAGTGGAAGCTATCAAGTTCTATTCCAAGCTCTTCCAGAAGACTCGGGTACAAAAAAAAAAATCAATTCCTCGTGGCTATCCCATCTCTCATCTCTGATGCGGACAATGTCTTGCTGATTTCTTCCCCGACCTTGGAGGAGGTTGAAGGGGGTGGTTATGGCCTTCGACTCCAGCAGCTCGACCGGACCGGACCGGAAATGACGCCTACTTTGCAAAGTGTTGGGACATCGTCAAGTAAGATATGTTGGAGGCTGTTAGGTGGTTCTTTGACGATTTTGGATTCCCGAAGTTCATCTCAGGCACCAGGATTGTCCTGATCATTCCTATGTCGTATCACCCAGAATCATTCAACAATTATTGCTCCATCGGTTTGTGCAATTTCTCTAACAAGGTGGGATCTAAGCTACTTTCTAACCGGCTTGTCAACATTCTCCCCAAGATCATTTCCCCAAAGCCGAGTGGATTTGTCGCGGCCGCGAGATTGCCGACAACGTTGTCCTTGTCCAAGAGATGATCTCGGAACTTGGTCACAAAAACAAGAGTTGTAACATCGCTGTCAAACTGGACATGCTTAATGCTTATGATCGGTTTGGTTAGCAATTCCTCCTATGGGCTCTGAAGAGGTTTGAATTCTATAATGAGTGCATCGATATGATGTTCCGTTTGGTCAACAACGGCTGGTTCTCTGTGATCATCAATGGTGATGTGACGGTATTCTTTGGAATTCGGATCTTTTAGGGGAGTGCGTCAAGGGGACCTGCTTTCCCCGACGCTTTTTGTGATTGCGGCCGAGGCGATTACAAGAAAATTGAACAAGCTCCCAACCCTCATTCCCTCTCGCACATACTCCATCAACAACTGACTGTCCCCCGGTCACCCATTTGGGATATAAAGACAATATATTGATTTTCTCCAACGGGGATAAGAGGGCGGTGCGGGCGCTTATGCACACATTGGGCACATACGAAGCCGTCTCGGGGCAAGCTATTAGTTAGGCTAAAAGCAAGGTAATCATTGACCATTCTTTTCTGATGGATCGGCGACGGAGTTTGGCGGCCATTATCGGCTTTTTTGTCTCTCACCCCTCATTCCAATATCTCGGCTGTCCTCTTAGGAATGGCAAGCGGAACGCAGCTATGTTTGACTATCTGGTTCAGCGTGTTGGCGATCGGCTTAGGGGCTGGCACAATCGCCTTCTATCACTAGAGGGCAAGCTTACACTCCTGCGTTATGTCCTCCAATCCAATCCGATCTACTCTCTAGCTGCTTGCTACCCGCCGTAGTGTGTTCTAGGTAGGATTAGGAAGTTGTTCTCTTTTTTGGGATCGAAGGAAGGGGCAGCTCGGAGGATTTGGATCAGTTAGCCGAAGGTGGCGCGCCCACGCTCGAAGGGGGTCTTAGGGTTAGGCATCTGCACGAAGTAATAGCGGGGTTCTCAGTCAAGCTTTGGTGGAAACTGTAATCCCATGACGCCCTCTGGTGTAAGTTCCTCCGCTAAATATTTCTCCAGGTCGCATCTGTATCAGGTTGTGGCTACCTCTGGGGCTTTGCAGATCTGGCTACGGATTCTGGGCGCTAGGGATTTGGGGAGACTCTCATTGGCCTTCGGCTCGGGGACGGGGCAGCCAGCTTCTTCTGGGATCATTGGTTTCCGTCCGGAGCGGTGCAGCTGGCTGCCTAATGCCCAAGCGCGGCTGTGCGCGGCCTGCTTATCAGGGATTTCTGGTCAGCAGTGGGCGACTGGTATCTGCAGGCGGTCAGGCAGGTGGCCGGGGAGGCCGTCTGTGCTCTGCTGGCAATCGCCGGGCTATCCATCTCCTTGCATGGGGACGATTGGGTGTGGAATGGCAGTGCGTCGGGGAGATTTTCATTGGGCTCGGCTGGGAGCTCATGCGGATTCGGTTCCTGGTTGTGGACAGGTTAGCTTTTATTTGGGGGTTTGATATTCCTTTAAAATGTTCTATCCTGATTTGGAGGATCCACCTGGCCACGCTGCCGACGGATGACAACATCCAATAGATGGGGTTCCATCTTGCTTTCCGATACCATTATTGTCTATCTTCGTGTTGTGAATCGGGCTCCCACTTATTCGCGGAGGACGAGGTGGCGACGGGTACATGGCGCTTCTTCCATATGACCTATGTGGCAGAATTTGCGTTTTTCGAATTTATTTTGTTATTTTGGGTTGGTTTGTTTTGGGTTTTCGGATTTTTTATTCGGTTTTTTGGGTTTGATTTGTTTGTTTTATTTCAGTCTGGTTTAATCTCTTAGTTTGCTTATTTGATTCTTTTTAAATAACAAAATATATATAGATAATTTGGAAGATAACAAAATAGTTATATATATATACTAGTCATAACCCGTGCCCATAGGGTATGGTTCATTTAAGGTATTCCTCCTCAAAATCTTGGACCCCCAATTTTAAACGAACAATAATAATTTTGAGGCCCCCATCAAAATATTAAATCCCAACCACTGCTGGATGTCAATTTTATTTCGATTTCCCATAAAATTCCACTCTCAATAATGCTCATCCACAACCATTATGAGGCCCCCATCAAAATATTAAATCCCAACCATCAAAATATTAAATCCCCATCTTTGGATTCCCAATAAAACCCCACTCCCAATAATGCTCTTCTCCATAAAATCCCACTCTTCCCCATAAAACCCCACAACCGTTGATTTACCAAGATTAAATTCCAACCACTCTTTATCTTGGCACAGTCAGCCCTAGGATTCAAAAACCTTTGTGTTTTGTATAAGATATATATATATATATATATATATATATATATATATATATATATATATATATATATATATATAT
Organism: Iris pallida; assembly: GCA_029216955.1. Taxonomy (NCBI): domain Eukaryota; kingdom Viridiplantae; phylum Streptophyta; class Magnoliopsida; order Asparagales; family Iridaceae; genus Iris; species Iris pallida. The sequence goes on from JANAVB010018993.1 coordinate 11,512,590, forward strand.
ATATATAATATAATATAATATAATATAATATTAGTATTATCACAAAAATATAATATGGCTATTAAAAAAATTAAAAAAAATCTTTTTATATTGTAAAAATTTAAATAAATCCAAAAAAATTTAAATAAATAATGTTCTCCGAATATTTTTTTGGTATTATATTTTCGATGATAACATATGTGGTATTATCTATTTGTTGATTTTTCTATAAAATACTTAATACAATAATTATATTTATCAAATTTAAATTAACAACTATATAAAATATGTATACATAATATTATATTTTATTTCTTTTTCTATCATATATATATATATATATATATATATATATAACAAACAAATATATATATATATATTTGTTATATATATATATATATATATATATATATATATATAAAATATATATATATATATATATATATATATATATATATATATAACAAAATAAATAAATATATATATATATATATATATATATATATATATATATATATTTATTTTGTTATATATATATATATATATATATATATAACAAAAAAAAAAAAAAAAAAAAAAAAAAAAAAAAAAAAAAAAAAAAAAAAAAAAAAAAAAAAAAAATATATATATATATATAACAAGAACATAACAATAAGAACAACAAAAACTGTCAAGGGTTAAAAATGTAATACAAATTTTGGGAGAAAAGAAATGCGGTAGGGCAAACATGAACAAAGTTGTCGCAGACAAGTGTTCTACCAATATTATTACTAACCTCTCGTGTAGGAAAAGGTATCAGCTCTTGCCTTATGCTATGCAACTTTGAGTTTTTTGAAAATAAAACTCCTTTTTCTCTAAAAATAGCTTCCGCCCTTCCGATGACGGACCTTCTCCTCAGATCTTGTTTTTCTAGAAGACCCTATGCTGGGAATACTCAGCCACCCCCGCCACAAATGAGACCTTTTAAACTCTGAGTTATCCTCTAGAAACTCTTGTTCTTCATATTTCTGTGATCATCTCCATACTGAACTAGAACTATACTAGGACTGTTGTCATCGTTCTTATTGCTGATATTCTCTTCTGACATTGTCAATAGCCTTCGTAAACGAAACCGGAATTGTTCAACAAACATTTTAAACTATGAGATTACGGAAAATAAATTCCATAGCATGAAACATAGGACATGTTATGGGATCTTACGTCACGTGTTTCATCCAACTGCTTCATCAATTTTGGGTCGTCTCTTTTTTTATTTTGGTTGATTGAAAGATGTCTAATAAAACGGAGCTGCACAAAGAAAAGGAGATGAGTCTATTCTGTAATTTGACAGAAAATGAACCATAACCACACAAAATTTACAAAAGAAGGAAATAATTTACAACTGCAAACACCTATAGACGAAGAAGTGAAAGGGAAGTAAGGAGCAATAGACATGAAAAAACTATGCAATAGTAATTTGTTTTCCCGTAAGCTTTTGAGAAGACAATAATAATCCAATAATTCAAGATATGTAGATGAATCTAACTACACTAATTCAAGTTATTCAACATAATATGGGTGACTGTAGTGGCTAAATAATGGTTCTCGAGTATGTTATGAACGTCATCAATTAGAAAGAACTTGAAAGAAACTAAGGTTACACACGATGGAACACAGAAAACTATCCTAAGGTTAATTAAAGGCAACATTGTTGTTGTTGTATAATACATTGAAATCTTTCATAGTATTAGTATGTTTAAGTACTAACAATCATAAGCGTGAAAGATCAATATCAAATACGAACCTGATCGCCATCTTTTTTCATGTAATCTTTCAGATACTTCCTATCGTCAACAAGTTTGTCATTTTTGTAGCATAAGCAGAAGTGAACCCATACATGAGACCTAGCACAAGATGAGAAGACATGATATCTCAGTTCTACATTTGCATCGAGCTGGATCCCAGAGTAGTATATACGTACTTCAAATCCTGCTACATTGTCCGTCCGCGGGTCAGGCCACTCATCACGTGTCGCCGTCCCATTGGCAGGTCAACCGATATGGGATCCGTGAATACAGGAGGGGCAATGGGGTGCGGCCACACTGCGGGCAGGCCAGCCCGCCCACCTGCGGGCAAATTAGCCTTTTTCCTTCAAAAATAAATGGCAAAAGACAATTTCTCTACACACATGGATCAACCAATGGGCAGTGAAGAAGTTTGAGTACTAACAATCATGGAGTCTTCCTTCATATCCTTAAATCTCAACTTATTAGACACTTTATGTTGGAAACTTTTTTAACTTTTCCTTTTAGAGAACAGATCGGACAGAGAAAATAAGTTAGTGTTAACGGTCTTCGGGAAGAGTCTGTTAGTCCCTTGGCGAACAATCGATGGAAAAAAACACGAGTTCAGAAACGATTGTAAAGACAATGTTTCCAGCAACGACACCCTAAAGAAGGTGATGTTGTATTACGAGAATCTAAAAAGATTATTTCGTAATATTTCTCGAAGGCAACAGAACCGTTTAACTTCTAAAGAGAAGCGACGGTATTCTCGAAGGCAACAGAACCGTATAACTTCTAAAGAGAAGCGACGGTATTCTCGAAGGCAACAGAGGAAGAAGAAAGCCTGCTGGGGTGAAAGATCACCGGCGCTCAAAGCTATATCCGCCTTACGGACAAGCCTCCAGGAACCAGCAAGTTCGAAGAGAACTTTAGAACGCTGGCCAAAAATGTCGACGACTCCTCGAAATAGCAGCAGCACTTCTCTCTCTCTCTGGAAATTCTCTGATTATTTTTCTGTAACCCCGGAGAGAGGAGATGCTGCTGATATTATAGGCACGAGGTGGGCTTTTCAAATTCTGAACGCACGCCCTGGATTAATGCCAGATCCGGATTTTTTAGATCTGAGCCATTTCCGGATCTGAGTCCACAAGACCCGCGGACGTTACATAATTTGAACGGCCCACTCGACCCGCTCGACCCGCTCGACCCGTACGACCCGTACGTCCCGTACGCTCCGTACGCCTCGCACGCCACGCAGGGCCGCGCAGAGGCTCGCACACGAGCGCAACTAAAGCGCACAATGCGCCTTGCGACGAGCTGTCGTGCTAAGTGCAAAGTGCCATCAAAAAGCCACAATAAGCCTCAAAAGCCCATTAGCCCAAGCCCGAGCCCGAGTCCGAGTCCGAGTCCGAGTCCGAGTCCGAGTCCGAGTCCGAATCCGAGTCCGAGTCGCTAAGCCCCTTCGGGGCTTAGCTCCAATAGATTTAAATCTATTTTCATTTGGCCAAAAGTTGGTTTCTTATTCTCACATCTATGTAAAATCCTCCCACATGGCACCCTCCATTGGGCCTCAACCCATGTGCATCTCTCTATTCCTTCATAAGTAATATATAGAGATACATATTGGTGTGATTTTCCGATGTGGGACTATCTTTTAACAATAGAGTGTTGTGAACACACAACTCATAGAATAAAACACCAACAATCCCCCACATATCTCTATATATATGAGTTAAGCGTTCCACATAATAACTGTCCATTATGCATTAGGATAGATGTCGCTGACGACTTGAATCTTCCCGCATGGGTTGAACAACAGTATGATACAAGAATGGACTACGCCTTGAATTCTGTACCACAGCTGTAATTTTTCCCACTCACATAATGTAGTTATCTGTGCTTCTGGCTGCACATTAAAGGCCTTGTGCCAGCCTGGATTTGAATGTATGTATTTTGGGCGTCTACAAATTTACCCTCAAGAGACGGCCTATTTCTCTTTCCATACATTATAGGTGAGTTCTTTATAAAGAGTCATGGCATGAAGCATTGCGCTCCTTTGCGGTGCTACGCCGCTATGACATGGCTCAACGCCGAGGCTTTACCCCACCTGGGTACCTCATCGTAGTGTCATACTACTGTAGCATGAGGTCACAATCCTCTTTGTAGTGCCAAACTACTCAGCATGAAGCCTTGCGCTTTCGTGCGGTGTTACGCCGCTATGACATGGCTTGCAAAGCCGAGGATTTACCCTTCCTGGTACCTCTTCGTGGTGTCATGCCACTGTAACATGAGGATACTGTCCTCTTTGTAGTGCTGTCTACACCTCTTTATGATTATGCAACATTAGGCTACCTGTCTATATGCGGTGCTACGCCGCCTGTGACTTGGCTAACAAAGCCGAGGCATTACCCCTACCTGGGAACCTCATGGTGGAGTCACCCCACTGTAGCATGGAGTTGTAACACTCCTTTGTGGTTGTTGCGCCACCATGCTTCCTGTAAAGCATAACAGACCTTCACTCAGTCTGAGAACTCATTAAGGCATTATGCCATCCTTCCCACAGGATCAATTTTTCGTAGAAAATTCATAGTAGACAACAGTGGTTCTGGGTCCGAAACCCTTACATGTTCCGCAGAACAAGTACCCACTGTTAACTAATATTTTTCCAGTCAATAGTCCTCCCTTGAATCAAAAAATTAGATATCTGGTAGATTTCTCTTTGAACCAATAACATAAAATTTATTGATAGGATTATAATGACACAATATTAGAATGCCTTCAAACCCATCTTCCTTGCTGTGTCCTCGACCAGCTGTCGTTTGAGGCCTTTCGTGAATGGATCCGCCAGGTTCTCCTGACTCCGAACATCGATCACTGCAATGACGCCACGTTTGATGAGATCGTTCACTGCTCTGTGCTTTAACCGCACAGTCCTTTTCTTTCCGTTAAAGAGTTCATTTGATGCTACTGCTGCTGCCGCCTGGTTGTCACAGTATATCGAGATTGCCGGTATCTGAGCTCCAACCACTGGAAGATCATACATGAGCTCCCGAAGCCACTCTGCTTCATCTGCAGCAGCATCCAATGCAAAGAATTCAGATTCCATGGAGGACCGAGATAACATTGTCTGCTTCTTCAATTTTCACGATATAGCAGCTCTGCCCAAAGCGAATATGAATCCACCTGTCGAATACTCGCTCTCCACCTCTGAACACCAGCTAGCATCACTGAAGCCTTCCACTACTGACGGATCTCTGCTGTAGTATAGTGCAAATGTCTGAGTCTTTTTTAGATATCTCATAACACACTTCACAGCGTTCCAGTGTTCAACGCCTGGGTTGCTAGTGAACTGACTCAGCATTCCCACCGCAAAAGCTATGTCAGGTCTTGTGGCAGTAGTAGCGTACATCAAGCTTTCGATGACGCTAGCGTACTCCAACTGCCTGACGCTTTCCCTCGAATTTGGCTCCAGCTTCTGATCACTCCGGTACGGTGTATCAATTATAGGAAGATCTTGATACCCGTAGCGAGTGAGCATCTTCTCAATATAATGAGATTGTGACAGCGCTATTCCAGTACCTGTCCGGATGATCTTGAGCCCCAAGATTACGTCGGCATCCCCCAAGTCCTTCATACTGAACTTGGTCGAGAGGAATTTCTTTGTCTCTGTGACGCAGTTTAAATCCGTACCTAGGATTAGCATGTCGTCCACGTAAAGACAAACGATTACTCCTCTTCCGTCAGCAAACTTCGTATAGACACACTTGTCTGTTTCACTGACCCTGTAGCCATTTGACCTTATCACCTTGTCAAACTTCTCATGCCATATTTTGGGAGCTTGTTTCAAACCATACAGAGACTTCATCAACTTGCAGACTTTGTCTTCCAGACCTCTGACGACAAAACCTTCTGGTTGTTGCATGTAGATCTCTTCGGTCAGCTCGCTATTAAGGAATGCCGTTTTCACATCCATCTGATGTATCACCAGCTTGTGTATTGCTGCTAGAGCAATTAACAATCTGATGGTGGTCATCCGAGCTACTGGAGCATAAGTGTCAAAGTAATCGATCCCCTGCTTCTGAGCAAACCCCTTGGCCACTAGCCTGGCCTTGAACTTGTCAATGGTTCCATCTGCTTTCATCTTCTTCTTGAAGATCCATTTGCATCCGATGGGTCTTGCTCCTTCTGGCAGGTCAACTAACACCCATGTGTTGTTGGAGGTGATTGAGTCAATCTCGTTGTCTATCGCCTCCTTCCAGAATACAGCATCTCTGGTCTTCATCGCCTCATCATAGGTAAGCGGATCTGCTTCCACATGATAGGTGACGAAGTCATCTCCGAAGTCTTTCGGCCTCCTTACTCGCTTAGTTGACGGCTCAGCGAGTTCTGGTTCAACTGGTGTCTCTTCGACAATAGCTTCTTCTTGGACTACTGGTTCGATAAGGACTTCTGTCTGCTTTGCACTCTCATCATTCTCCGGAAGATCCGCGAGAACAATATTTTTGTGCCTTGCAAACTTGTCTTCAAAATATTCAGCATCGCGAGATTCAATGATATGATTTGATTCTATATCAAGGAATCTCCGAGCGTCACTCTTCTCGGCATAACCCAAGAAGATAGCCTTAGTAGTCCTAGTCCCCAGCTTCTGAATCTTCGGATCTGGGAGCTTCACATAAGCCAGACACCCCCATACTCGAATGACATTCAAGTTAGGTCTGACTTTGAACCAGAGTTCATGAGGGGTTATATCCGAAGTTGCATACGGTACTCTATTGAGAATGAAAGTATCCGTTAATGCAGCTTCTCCCCAGAAGCTCTTTGGAAGACCCGCAGTCAACAGCATAGAATTCATCATCTCTGTCAACGTTCTGTTCTTCCTTTCTGCTACTCCGTTGGATTGAGGAGAGTACGGAGCCGTCGTCTCATTTGTGATTCCATGTTCTTTACAGAATGATGAGAAATCATGAGACCGATACTCCCCGCCTCGATCACTCCTTAGTCTTTTGAGTTGTTGTCCAGTTTGCCGTTCAGCCTCGGCCCTGAACTCCTTGAACTTCTCGAATGCTTCGTCTTTAGATTTGAGCAGGTAGACAAAAGCATACTTTAAGAAGTCGTCGATGAAAGTAATAAAATACTTCATCCCGGCCTTTGTAGAGAATTGTTTGAAATCACAGATATCTGAGTGAACCAACTCCAGAAGATCTGTGCTTCGATGGACCCTGTGAAAGGGTTTCCTTGTGATCTTCGTCTGAGCACACACTTCACATTTCTCTACCTTACCCCCACACTTGGAGATAAGTCCTAGGCTAGACATTTTGTTAATTCTTTTACAATGAACATGTCCTAGCCTATTATGCCACAACTCAAAAGAATAGTTCAAAGTAGAAATAGCATTAATATCATTTTTCTGGGTTACAACAAGCTGAATTTTGTACATTCCTTCAGTCTGGAAAGCTTTTCCGAAGAATGTACCCTTCTTGGACATCACCATCTGGCCAGCATTGATGTCCATCCTCAAGCCTGCATTACAAAGCAGGCTCCCAGAGATCAGGTTCTTAGCAATTGCAGGAACATGCTTCACTCCTTGAAGCGTCAGAGTGTTCCCCGATGTGAGTTTCAGCTCCACCGTCCCAATCCCCAGTACTTCAGCTTGTGCCTGGTTTGCCATTATGACTTTCTCGGAAGTTGGCTCATATGACTCGAACCATTCCTTGTCTGAGCAGACATGACATGTCGCACCAGTGTCTATCCACCAGTCCGAGTCAACTCCCGTATTTGTAACCTGTGCTATCATTGCAACCAAATTAGTAACCAAAGAAACCCTACTAGGCTCACCTTTTTCTGGTTCCTTGCAGTCACTTTTGTAGTGGCCCTTCTTGCCATATTTGAAACAAGTCACATGGGACTTGGATTTCTGATTCTTGAATGAAGGACTCTTCACTTTCAGATTAGTGAAGTCCTTCTTCTTCTTATGAGAAGAAGCCGCCTGCTTCCCCTTGTACTCTCTGGTTTGGACCAGATTTGCTTTCGTCAGTTGTTTGGACAGAGAATCCATCTTCTGTTGAGAGCGTATCTCGTCCTCAACATGGATCTCTTGCAGGAGATCTTCCATACATATGTCCAGCTTCTTGCGGTGTATCCTTGCATAGAAGTTGCTCCACCCCGCAGGAAGTTTAGAGACGATTCCTCCAACGACAAACTTGTCGACAAGAGGCATCTTCTCGTCATCTAATTTTTGGCGCAGCTTCAGAAACTCCTTTACTTGGGGCAGCATAGCCTTCTCATCTTCGAAGGTCCACTTGTGGTATCTTTCAACCAAGAAGATCTTGGACCGATTCTCGTCATCTTCGTACAATATCCCCAAGGAGTCCCAAATCTCTTTGGCAGAATTCTTCTTGGAATAAGACTCTGCCAGAGAGTCTTCCATGCTATTGAGAATCAACAGTTTACAGATACTGTTTTCTCTAATCCATTTTGCCTGCTTGGACTTAGCAGCGGCAATAACTTCTGCGGTTCCGGTTGTTGGAACGACCGGTTCTTCCTCATTCAGCACGTGATCAACTTCCACGAGTTGAATGTTTAATGTTACTTTCCGTTTCCAGATTTGGAAATGTTCGCCGTCAAATTTTTTCAACTTGTTAAAGTCGGTATTGACGAGCGATGCACGTGAGTTATCCATCTTTTCGATATAGCTTTGAGATTGTTAGTCCCTTGGCGAACAATCGATGGAAAAAAAACATGAGTTCAGAAACGATTGTAAAGACAATGTTTCCAGCAACGACACCCTAAAGAAGGTGATGTTGTATTACGAGAATCTAAAAAGATTATTTCGTAATATTTCTCGAAGGCAACAGAACCGTTTAACTTCTAAAGAGAAGCGACGGTATTCTCGAAGGCAACAGAACCGTATAACTTCTAAAGAGAAGCGACGGTATTCTCGAAGGCAACAGAGGAAGAAGAAAGCCTGCTGGGGTGAAAGATCACCGGCGCTCAAAGCTATATCCGCCTTACGGACAAGCCTCCAGGAACCAGCAAGTTCGAAGAGAACTTTAGAACACTGGCCAAAAATGTCGACGACTCCTCGGAATAGCAGCAGCACTTCTCTCTCTCTCTGGAAATTCTCTGATTATTTTTCTGTAACCCCGGAGAGAGGAGATGCTGCTGATATTATAGGCACGAGGTGGGCTTTTCAAATTCTGAACGCACGCCCTGGATTAATGCCAGATCCGGATTTTCTGGATCTGAGCCATCAAAAAGCCACAATAAGCCTCAAAAGCCCATTAGCCCAAGCCCGAGCCCGAGTCCGAGTTCGAGCCCGAGCCCGAGTCCGAGTCGCTAAGCCCCTTCGGGGCTTAGCTCCAATAGATTTAAATCTATTTTCATTTGGCCAAAAGTTGGTTTCTTATTCTCACCTTTATGTAAAATCCTCCCACATGGCACCCTCCATTGGGCCTCAACCCATGTGCATCTCTCTATTCCTTCATAAGTAATATATAGAGATACATATTGGTGTGATTTTCCGATGTGGGACTATCTTTTAACAATAGAGTGTTGTAAACACACAACTCATAGAATAAAACACCAACAGAGTCGCACACGATGCAGTGCCATAAGAAAAATATTCGAAGTCTATGTGCAGACTTTTCTCAAATTCCTCCTAGAAGTAAAATCCCCCTTTCTACCGGCTTTCTGTCACCGTACACAGCTTCAGAAGAATTGACCCGAACTTAGCTTTTGCCCAGAGTTTCGAACGAATGCTAATGTATGGAGTAAAGGGGAAGTGGTAGAGGTAAAAAATTCATGTAGCCAAATCGGCCGAGGAATGACCTCCAAAACAAAGGAATAGAAAACATATATTTCTCTTAGGACACGAAGTTGTGCCTTAAGAGAAATATTCGAGGTCTATGTGCAGGCTTTCTCAAATTTTTCCTAGAGGTAAAATCCCATTTTCTACTGGCTTTCTGTCACCGGACACAGCTTTAGAAGAATCGACCCGAACTTAGCTTTTGTCCAGAGTTTCGAACCAATGCTAATGTACGGAATAAAAGAGAAGTGGTAGTGGTACAAAATTCGTGTAGCCAAGTCAGAAGGAATGACCTCCAAAACAAAGGAATAGAGAACATATATAACCAGCCCCTTTACTCACAAGAATAAATGGTTATAATAGCAATTAACAACCTGATAAGCTATTAGTGCCATAAATATAGTTTGTCGGTTGGAGAATTTTTGACCCATGAATATTCCAACGGATACAACAATGAAGGCCAAAAAATTCAAAGAGTAACAACATATTTTAGGGAGTTGTTTTTTTTTCTTCCAAATAAAATATACATGTTTGATATATTTAGGTTCACTTGGCACATTTTGAAAAATAAGGCATAAATAGTTATATAAAAAAATAAAGATAATTCAGAGAGGCTTAGTAAGCAATGCCTTAGATAATATGCAAATGATATCATTTTTCCTTTCCCTAGTGATTATTACCAGGTTTAAACAAACATATAGCACCAAAAATAATCAGCCATTTAGCGAAGGAATGATTGATATTTACTATTAGCTGCAATCACCTTAAATGGTCCTAAATATCTAAATTGTAATCTAATATTTACTAACAACCACCACAAAGGCACAAACCACGACCAAGTTAAAAAATGACAAGCTAGGGAGATCAAGTTGCATCCCAATACATTGTTAGTGCCGAGGCACAATTTTCGATGGAAAGTTCTGAAACTGAAATAATTGTAAAGACAACGTTTCAAATGCACCACCTTAAAGAAGATGTGCAACAGAGATCCTGGAGGATTCTGAATTACGAGGATCTAAAAAGATTCTACGTAATACACAAAAAATCTAAAGAGCCTTTGTGCAAGCGACTATCGGCAGTAGAGCTTCTAAAAAGAAGTTACTGTAAAAGGCAACAGCAGCGATGACAGGCGAGAATGAGATGCTGGGGTGAATGAACCACCGTTGCTCAAAGCTTTATTCGCCCCACACGAGCACGAACAGCTTCCAGGAACCAGCAAGTTCACGAAGAACTTCTGGAACGCTCGTAAGTCAATATTTGAGACTTGAACGGACTTCCTGGACTTTACAGACTCCCTTAACTCTCTTCTTGGTGCATCTTTCAAAGGAGGCCAAGGGGCTCTATTTATAGAGTTGAGTTGAGACTTCACCTCTTCTCATATCCGATGTGGGACTAAAATACCAATACTCAAAAATAGAGTTTGATATTTTAGATCATCCCACAATCAACATAGAAGTGTGCCAGTCCACGCCTACCCCCCGAACACTCCCGTGCATGCACGAGACATCCTGAAGTCCGTGTCCGAGTCCGAGTCCGCACAACAAAAATTAACTTGCATCCTTGTTGGATTTAATCCTTTTTCCTTCTAGGAAAATACTTCCACATGGCACAAACTTGTGCCCCACTACACCTCATGTGCACACCTCAACACAAGCAATGCATTATATTGAGATACTCACCATTTGGTGTAGCCGATGTGGGACTATCTTTTCTAGTCCAAAGGCAAAAATACCAACAATCTCCCACATATCTCAATATATGGGTTGAGCGTTCCCCACAGTGACTGCCCATCATGCTTTAGGAGAGATGTCGCTACGACTTGAATCTTTCCGCATAGGTTAAATAACAGCATGATACAAGAATGGACTAAGCCTTGAATTCTGCACCATAACTGCAATTCTTCCTACTCACATAATGACATCAACTGTGCTTCTGGCTGCACACTGAAGGTCCTGTGCCAGCCTGGTTTCAGTGTATAATTTTGGGCGTCTACAAGTTTACCCTCAAGAGACGGCCTGATATCTCTTTCCATACACTATAGGTGAGTTCTTTATTAAAGAGATATGGCATGAAGCCTTGCGCTTCCTTGCGGTGCTACGCCGCTATGACATGGCCTGAAGCCGAGGCATTACCCCTACCTGGGAACCTCATCGTAGTGTCATACTACTGTAGCATGAGGTCACAAGCCTCTTTGTAGTGCCAAACTACCCAGCATGAAGCCTAAGGCTTCCTTGCGGTGTTACGCCACAACGACATGGCTTGCAATGCCGAGGTTTTACCCCTACCTGGGTACCTCATCGTGGTGTCGTGCCACTATAATATGGGACCATCCTCCCCTTTGTAGTGCTGTCTACAACTCTTTAATTACGTCATACAGCATTATGCTACCTGCCTATTTGCGGTGCTACGCCGCTATGACTTGGCTTGCAAAGCCGAGGCATTACCCCTACCTGGGAACCTCATGGTGGAGTCACCCCACTGTAGCATGGAGTTTCACTCCTTGTAGTGCTGCTCTACCGTGCTTCCTGTAAAGCACACCAGACATTCATTCTGCCTGAGAACTCATTAAGGCGTTTAAGCCAACCTTCCACAGGATATATTTTTTTCCGCAGAAAATACATAGTAGACAATAGTGGTTATGGGTCCGTATCCCTTCCATGTTCCAGAGAATAAGTACCCACTTTACCTGATAGTTTCCCAGTCAGTGATCCTCCTTTGAACCAAAAGTTAGATGCCTAGTAGATTTCTCTTTGAACTAATAGCATAAAACTTTATGGTAGGATTACAAAGACACACTATCAGAATGCCTTCAAGCCCATTTTACAAGCTATGTCATCGACCAGCCGGCGCTTGAGGCCCTTGGTGAACGGATCCGCCAGGTTCTCCTGACTCCGAACATCAATCACTGCAATAACACCTCTCTTGATAAGATCGTGTACTGCTCTGTGCTTTAACCGCACCGTTCTCTTCTTCCCGTTGAAGAGTTCATTTGATGCCACTGCTGCTGCCGCCTGGTTGTCACAGTATATCGGTATTGTCGGTATCTGAGCCCCAACCACCGGAAGATCATACATGAGCTCCCGAAGCCACTCTGCTTCATTTACAGCAGCATCCAATGCAAAGAATTCAGATTCCATGGAGGAGCGAGATAACATAGTCTGCTTCTTCGACTTCCACGATATAGCAGCTCCGCCCATGGCGAATACGAATCCACCTGTGGAATACTCGCTCTCCATATCTAAACACCAGCTAGCATCACTGAAGCCTTCCACTACTGACGGATCTCCGCTGTAGAAAAGTGCATATGTCTGAGTTTTCTTGAGATATCTCATAACACGCTTCACAGCTTTCCAGTGCTCAACGCCTGGATTGCTAGTGAACCGACTCAGCATTCCCACGACAAAAGCTATGTCAGGCCTTGTGGCAGTAGTAGCGTACATCAAGCTTCCGATGACGCTAGCGTACTCCAACTGCCTGACGCTTTCCCTCGAATTTGGCTCCAGCTTCTGATCACTCCGGTACGGTGTATCAATAATAGGAAGATCTTGATACCCGTAGCGAGTGTGCATCTTCTCAATATAATAAGATTGTGATAGCGCTATTCCAGTGCCTGTCCGGATGATCTTGAGCCCCAAGATTACGTCGGCATCCCCCAAGTCCTTCATACTAAACTTGGTCGAGAGAAATTTCTTTATCTCTGTGACGCAGCTTAAATCCGTACCTAGGATTAGCATATCGTCCACGTAAAGACATACGATTACTCCTCTTCCGTCAGCAAACTTCGTATAGACACACTTGTCTGTTTTCACTGACCCTGTAGCCATTTGACCTTATCATCTTGTCAAACTTCTCATGCCACATTTTGGGAGCTTGTTTCAAACCATACAGAGACTTCATCAACTTGCAGACTTTGTCTTCCAGACCTCTGACGACAAAACCTTCTGGTTGTTGCATGTAGATCTCTTCGGTCAGCTCGCCATTAAGGAATGCCATTTTCACATCCATCTGATGTATCACCAGCTTGTGTATTGCTGCTAGAGCAATTAACAATCTGATGGTTGTCATCCGAGCTACTGGAGCATAAGTGTCAAAGTAGTCGATTCTCTGCTTCTGAGCAAACCCCTTGGCCACTAGCCTGGACTTGAACTTGTCAATGGTTCCATCTGCTTTCATCTTCTTCTTGAAGATCCATTTGCATCCGATGGGTCTTGCTCCTTCTGGCAGGTCAACCAATACCCATGTGTTGTTAGAGGTGATTGAGTCAATCTCGTTGTCTATCGCCTCCTTCCAGAATACACCATCTCTGGTCTTCATCGCCTCATCATAGGTAAGCGGATCTGCTTCCACATGATAGGTGACGAAGTCATCTCCGAAGTCTTTCGGCCTCCTCGTTCGCTTAGTTGACGGCTCAGCGAGTTCTGGTTCAGCTGGTGTCTCCTTGACGACAGCTTCATCTTGGACTACTGGTTCATTAAAGACTTCTGTCTGCTTTGTACCCTCATCATTCTTCGGAAGATCCGCGAGAACAATATTCTTGTGATTTGCAAACTTGTCTTCAAAGTATTCAGCATCGCGAGATTCGATGATATGGTTTGACTCGATATCAAGGAATCTCCGAGCATCACTCTTCTCGGCATACCCCAAGAAGATCGCCTTCGTAGTCCTTGTCCCCAACTTCTGAATCTTCAGATCCGGGAGCTTCACATAAGCCAGACACCCCCACACTCGAATGACATTCAAGTTAGGTCTGACTTTGAACCAGAGTTCATGAGGAGTTATGTCGGAAGTTGCATATGGCACTCTGTTCAGAATGAACGTTGTCGTTAGTGCAGCTTCTCCCCAGTAGCACTTTGGAAGACCCGCAGTCAACAGCATGGAGTTCATCATCTCTGTCAACGTTCTGTTCTTCCTTTCTGCTACTCCGTTGGATTGAGGAGAGTACGGAGCCGTTGTCTCATTGATGATTTCATGTTCTTTGCAGAATGATAAGAATTCATGAGACCGATACTCCCCGCCTCGATCACTCCTTAACCTCTTGAGTTGTTGTCCAGTTTGCCGCTCAGCCTCGGCCCTGAACTCCTTGAACTTCTCGAATGCTTCGTCTTTAGACTTGAGCAAGTAGACGAAAGTATACTTTGAGAAGTCATCGATGAAGGTAATGAAATACTTCATCCCGGCCTTTGTAGAGAATTGTTTGAAGTCACAGATATCTGAGTGAACCAACTCCAGAAGATCTGTGCTTCGATGGACCCTGTGAAAGGGTTTTCTTGTGATCTTCGTCTGAGCACATACTTCGCATTTCTCTACCTTACCCCCACACTTAGAGATAAGTCCTAGACTAGACATTCTGTTAATCCTTTTACAATGAACATGTCCTAGCCAATTATGCCACAACTCAAGAGAATAATCAGAAAAAGTGATTGCATTTATATTATCATGCTGGGTTACAACAAGCTGAATCTTGTACATTCCTTCAGTTTGGAAGGCTTTCCCGAAGAATGTACCCTTCTTGGACATCACCAACTGGCCAGCATTGATGTCCATCCTCAAGCCTGCGTTGCAGAGCAGACTTCCAGAGATCAGATTCTTAGCAATTACTGGAACATGCTTCATACCTTGAAGCGTCAGAGTGTTCTCCGATGTGAGTTTCAGCTCCACCGTCCCGATCCCCAGTACTTCAGCTTGTGCCTGGTTTGCCATTATGACCTTCTCTGAAGTTGGCTCATAAGAGACGAACCAGTCCTTGTCTGAACAGATATGGCAGGTCGCACCAGTGTCTATCTACCAGTCCAAGTCAGCCCCCACAGTTGCAACCTGTGCTATCATGGAAACTTGATTAGTAATCATGGAAACCTTACTAGGCTCACTTTGTTCTTTGGGCTTGGACTTGCATTCGGATTTGTAGTGGTCCTTCTTGCCACAATTGAAGCAAGTCACATGGGACTTGGACTTCTGCTGCTTGAAAGCAGGACCCTTCACTTTCAGATTCGTGAAGTCCTTCTTTTTGCGATGAGAAGCTGCCTGCTTCCCCTGGTACTCTCTGGTTTGGACCAGATTAGCCTTCGCCAGTTGCTTGGACAGAGTATCCATCTTCTCAATAAAGCTTTGAGATTGTTAGTGCCGAGGCACAATTTTCGATGGAAAGTTCTGAAACTGAATCAATTGTAAAGACAACGTTTCAAATGCACCACCTTAAAGAAGATGTGCAACAGAGATCCTGGAGGATTCTGAATTACGAGGATCTAAAAAGATTCTACGTAATACACAAAAAATCTAAAGAGACTTTGTGCAAGCGACTATCGGCAGTAGAGCTTCTAAAAAGAAGTTACTGTAAAAGGCAACAGCAGCGATGACAGGCAAGAATGAGATGCTGGGGTGAATGAACCACCGTTGCTCAAAGCTTTATTCGTCCCACACGAGCACGAACAGCTTCCAGGAACCAGCAAGTTCACGAAGAACTTCTGGAACGCTCGTAAGTCAATATTTGAGACTTGAACGGGCTTCCTGGACTTTACAGACTCCCTTAACTCTCTTCTTGGTGCATCTTTCAAAGGAGGCCAAGGGGCTCTATTTATAGAGTGGAGTTGAGACTTCACCTCTTCTCCTATCCGATGTGGGACTAAAATACCAATACTCAAAAATAGAGTTTGATATTTTAGATCATCCCACAATCAGCATAGAAGTGTGCCAGTCCACGCCTATCCCCCGAACACTTTCGTGCATGCACGAGACATCCTGGAGTCCGTGTCCGAGTCCGAGTCCGCATAACAAAAATTAACTTGCATCCTTGTTGGATTTAATCCTTTTTCCTTCTAGAAAAATACTTCCACATGGCACAAACTTGTGCCCCACTACACCTCATGTGCACACCTCAACACAAGCAATGCATTATATTGAGATACTCACCATTTGGTGTAGCCGATGTGGGACTATCTTTTCTAGTCCAAAGGCAAAAACACCAACATACATTTTGCATGAGAGCATACTTACATATCCATATCGCCTTTCTAAAGGCTAATGTCACCCTACCCTTTAAATAGAAGGAAATAGTATGAAGATGGCACGAAATAAGTTTAAATAAGTTTTCTGATGGAGGAGGAAGAGGAATGAAATATCTTTCATATTTTTTTTCCAGTCATAACGAAGTCATAACGAAGTAGAAGAAGAGTGAAATATATAGGTGTAAAAGCCTTTGTTGGGGAATTAAGGCACTAAATTAATGAAAATTTAGGGCTAGTAATCTAGCCGTTAAGGAATGATAAATAGACCACATCAGTGTTAAAAATAATAAAAAATGATGTGAAAATTAATAACAATTTAAAATTGGTCTTTTCACCCATAGCAACAACACAACATGTCACAAACATACAAACTCGATAAGCTTCCAAACCAATTAAGCAGTGTATATATATATATATTATGCTTATTCCAAAGCCAAAAGATAAAGTCTAGTACTTTTAGAAATTGTAAATTGATAACAATAAAATCCACTAATCCATAATAGGAGTGCTCACTTTTGCTTTCTTGGGAACGCGGTGTGACCCGAAACGGAGTTGGCCCATGAGTTGTGATATTGAATTGGGCCCATATGCCATAAAAGAGAATTCTCATGTAAGTGAACCAATCTCAATTATTTACACTACATGATCTCACCTCCTAACCAATGCGAGACTAAATTACCAACTCCATTGTCACCTCCATTTGAGCGGTCAACCGAAAACGAAATACAATCTAACATGCTCCACTGGAATCACTTCATAAGAAGTTTTCCAATAAGATACTAAACTCTATCTGATAGAGACATAATTAAATATCCATACAAACTATCGATTAAACATAGTTAGACTATGTCTACTAGAAACAGAAGCAAGCGGTCCATGAAAACTATCAAGACAAATGGTAGAGTAACATATATTAGTGGTTGATTTCGTAGCTGTTGTATCAGGTGAGTATTTCCAAAATCTATGAATCTATTTGCCCATAATAGTAGCATGGATAAACTCCTACTTCTTTAGAGATAATACTCCTCAGAAGTTATATTACAGTTCTTCTTAAAAGACTGCAGCCAAACGATGAAAGGTCATGGTTATATACAGGGCCGACCTGTTAGAGTGGGTGGGGTTCCCAACCTATGTGGAGAAGACCCCAGAGTGGGACGAGCGCCGTTCGTGTGTCGAAGAAGCTCAGGAAATAGGCGACGCGGAGTCGCTGCTGCTGTAGGTGGCCCAGAGGGAGGTTCTGGAACGGGGCAGCCGAGTTCGGGCCGAACTCGGTCCCAGGCCGAGTTCTGGCCGAACTCGGTCTGGCCATTCCAGAATTGTGGCGCTAGGTTCTGTTTGCCCGACACAGAGTTCTGGCCGAACTCTGTGTCGTCGGGACTGATGCGGGAATTTGGATGAGTTTTCATCATTGGATCTAATCCAACGGTCTAGGTTGGTTGCGGGATTGGGGAGTTAAGTTGGGATTTTCCAACCCTAATTCATAACGCAACGTAACACAACTTGGAGAGAGGAAGGAGGCAAGAGTGCCATTGCAACTTCGGAGAAGAAGACGGAGGATTGAAGGTCGCTATTCGAAGGAGATCGTGTTCGGGTAATCTCTACTCGTCGTTCTCGCTCTTCGTAGCCTTGTAATCATTGTTCTTATTTCTGAGTGTTGTGGGGATCCGATTTGGATCGGGAGGAGTTTGTAGAGGGTGTAATTCTTCTATTCCATTAGTGGAGGCTTCTCAGGGTTGGACTCCGATCGTCCCGTGGTTTTTCCCGCAAGGGTTTTCCACGTCAAAAATTCTCTGTGTCTACGTGGATTGTTTTGTTTGTTCGTTTTTGGGTTCATGCGTTGTATTGCTCGGTCCTCTCGCAGGTACTCTCCGGTTTGGGGAAAAGTTTCTGCATTTCTTTCCCAACAGAGTGATATCAGAGCCAGGTTCTGGAATTCAGAAGGAGTGTCAGTAGTTGACAGAGAAACCAGAGAGGAGAGATGGACACGAAGTCGGTGCGCATGGTGAATCTTAATGGCACAAACTATCATTATTGGCGGAGCAAGATGAAGGATTTGCTATTTGTCAAGAAGCTGCATCTACCCGTGTTTGCATCCGAGAAGCCCAGTGATAAATCCGAGGAGGACTGGATATTCGAGCATATACAGGTGTGTGGATACAAACGACAGTTTGTTGATGAGAACGTGTACAACCACGTTGCCAATATTGAGCACGCGAAGACGTTGTGGGATAAGCTGGAATCCTTGTATGCGAAGAAGACCGGGATAAACAAGTTGTTCCTGATCTGAACGATGATGGATCTGCGGTACAAGGATGGGGCGTCTATTTCGGATCACTTGAGTGAGTTCCAGGGCGTAGTTGACCAGCTATCTTCTATGGGAGTCAAGTTCGACGACGAAGTTCAGGGACTATGGCTGCTGTGTACATTGCCACACTCGTGGGAGACCGTACGAGTATCTATGATTGCTTCTGCTCCAGAGGGCGTGGTCAGTCTGGAGTTTGCCAAGAGCGGGGTGCTGAATGAAGAGATGTGGAGACGTTCTCAGGGCACTTCATCCACATCCCACCACTCAGAGGCATTGGTTTCAGAGAGCCGCGGAAGGGGCAAAAGCAGGGGTCCAGGTGGTGGCAGAGACAAGAGCAGGGAGAAGTCCAAGGGTCGTTACGAGGACTCAGAGTGTTACCATTGTGGTAAGAAGGGCCATATCAAGCGGAACTGTTTCGCTTGGAAGAGAGAGAAGAAGGGCGACAAGGGGAAGCAAGAAGAGAACACTACAGCGGCGGCCTCGATGCATGGAGGCGATGTGATCGTCGTAGGTGATGAGGTCATTACAAACCTCGCCTGCGATAACAATTCTTGGCTGGTGGACTCAGGGGCTTCAGCACATGTATCTCACAACAGGGCACTATTTGCCACTTACACTACAGGCGACTGTGGAGTGTTGAAGATGGGCAACGGAGATGTGTCGAAGGCGGTTGCCGTTGGAGATGTGCATTTGAGAACGAAGACGGGTGCGGTTCTTGTTCTCAAAGATGTTCGTCATGTTCCTGATATCCATTTCAACCTGGTGTCGGTTGGAAGGTTGGATGACGAGGGATTCTTCAGTCTCTTCGGGAACAGTCAGTGGAAGCTTTCCAGAGGTTCGATGGTGATTGCCAGAGGAAGCAAGAAGACCGGTCTCTATTATATGGAGGGGAGCGCACAGGGGACACAGGAGGTGAACGCAGTCAGTGATGCGTCTACCGAGTTGTGGCACAGGCGGCTCGGCCATATCAGCGAGAAGGGGATGAGCTACTTGGTGAACAGGAAGGTGATTCCGGGGCTCAAGTCTACAAAGTTGGAGAAGTGCACGCACTGCTTAGCTGGGAAGCAAAATAGGGTGTCTTTCCAAAGTCACCCAAGTTCAAGGAAGCCGGCGTTGCTCGAGTTGATTCACCCGGATGTCTGCGGTCCTATGAAGGTAAAATCTCTTGGTGGTGCTTCTTACTTTGTAACTTTTATTGATGACTGTTCCAGGAAGGTTTGGGTCTATGCCTTAAAGACCAAGGATCAGGTGCTGCCTACTTTCAAAGAGTTTCAGGCCTCTGTTGAAAGAAAGACGGACAAGAAGTTGTTGTGTGTTCGGTCCGACAATGGCGGCGAATACATCGGTCCCTTTGATGTGTATTGCAGAGAGCAAGGGATACGACACCAGAAGACTCCGCCAAAGACACCTCAGCTCAATGGTGTAGCGGAGCGCATGAACAGGACACTGATGGAGAGGGTGCGGTGTTTGCTGTCAGAAGCAAACTTGCCGGGCAGTTATTGGGGTGAGGCTCTTCTCACAGCTGCTTATGTTATTAATTTGTCTCCTAGTGCTCCTTTGCAGGGTGATGTGCCTGACAAAGTATGGTACGGCAAAGAGCCGTCATACAATCACCTGCGGGCGTTTGGTTGCAAGGCCTTCGTGCATGTACCGAAGGACGAGAGGACCAAACTTGAGCCGAAGACGAGGCGATGCATCTTTGTCGGCTACGGTCGGGATGAGTTTGGCTATAGACTCTACGACCCAGTGGAAGGAAAGCTCTACAGAAGCAGGGATGTGGTGTTCGTCGAGGATCAGACCATGACCAACACTCAGGATTCCGAGACGCCTTCTGAGGCTGAGGAATTGCCTTAGTTTGAGTCATTTCGCTTCGAGCAGTTTCCAGAGGACATCGCAGAGGATCCAGTTATGGGGAAGCCGGTACATGGAGTTGCTCCCAACCTTGATCATCAGCCTGCTGATGGTGGTCAGGGTGTCCCTCAGGAGGATGAGCATGTCGGGGAGGCAGTTCCTGAAGGAGAGGAGGCTGTTGGTATACAGCCAGCACCAGTGGCTCCTTTGAGGAGGAGTGACAGGGATCGTCGACCATCTACGAGATACTCACTGAATGAGTATGTGCTATTGACTGACGGAGGAGAGCCCGAAAGTTTCGCAGAGGCTATGGAAGACGAACACAGGCAGGAGTGGATGGAGGCTATGCAGGAGGAGATGAGTTCCTTGCACACCAATTCCACTTATGATTTGGTGCGGTTGCCAAAGGACAAGAAGGCTTTGAAAAATCGATGGGTGTTCAGAGTGAAGCAGACGGATAATGCTACTCGCCCTCGATACAAAGCGAGGCTGGTAGTTAAAGGCTACGGTCAGCGGAAAGACGTAGATTATGATGAGATCTTTTTGCCTGTCGTCAAGCATTCGTCTATTCGGGTGGTGCTAGCATTAGCAGCCAGTCTCGACTTGGAGGTCGAGCAGATGGACGTGAAGACGGCATTCCTCCACGGTGATCTTGAGGAGGAGTTGTACATGGAGCAGCCGGAGGGATTCTATGAGAAGGGCAAGTCACATTTGGTCTGCCGGTTGAGGAAGAGCTTGTATGGTCTGAAGCAGGCTCCGAGGCAGTGGTACAGGAAGTTCGAGTCGTTTATGGGGAAGCATGGTTATGCACGGACGACGTCGGACCATTGTGCATTTGTGAGGTATTTTGCCGAGAATGATTTTATCATTCTATTGCTCTATGTTGATGATATGCTATTAGTGGGTCGGAATGCCACTAGGATAGCAGAGTTGAAGCGCCAACTGGGCGCGGCCTTCTCTATGAAGGATTTGGGCGCAGCGAAGACTATTCTTGGGATGGAGATCAGCCGAGAGAGAGAGTCCAAGCTGCTACACTTGTCCCAAACGAAGTACATTCACTGGGTACTTCAGCGTTTCGGGATGGACGGGTCGAAGAAAGTGAGTTGTTCCCTTGCGGCTCACTTTCAGCTCACTGAGGAGCAGTGTCCATCTACCGAGGACGAAAAGGAAGATATAGAACGGGTTCCATATGCCTCAGCTGTGGGAAGCCTTATGTATGCCATGGTGTGTACGAGGCCAGATATTGCTCATGCAGTTGGTACGGTTAGCAGGTATCTTTTAAATCCTGGAAGGGTACATTGGAGTACGGTCAAGTGGATTCTACGATATCTTTAGGGCACTGCTGGTTGGAGACTTTCCTTTGGTGGTGACGAGCCGAAGCTGGTTGGGTATACCGATGCTGATATGGCTGGAGATATA
This sequence comes from Iris pallida, assembly GCA_029216955.1. NCBI lineage: Eukaryota > Viridiplantae > Streptophyta > Magnoliopsida > Asparagales > Iridaceae > Iris > Iris pallida. Next base: position 11,534,712 of record JANAVB010018993.1, read on the forward strand.
GACACAAGACGATCGACTTCGGGCTACGTGATGATGTTTGCGGGAGGAGCGGTGTCGTGGCAGTCGCGGTTGCAGAAGTGTGTTGCCTTGTCGACGACGGAGGCGGAATACATTGCAGCGACGGAGGCTTGCAAGGAGCTGTTGTGGATGAAGAAGCTGTTGCAGGAAATGGGACTGAAGTAAGAGCAGTATACTTTGCTTTGCGACAGTCAGAGTGCTATCTACCTTGTGAAGAATCTGACGTTTCATAGCCGGTCCAAGCACATCGAGACTCGGTATCATTGGATACAGGATGTGGTTGAGAAGAAGGACGCGGAGCTTGAGAAGGTTCATACAGATGACAACGGAGCTGATATGTTCACGAAGATTCTACCAAGGGGGAAGTTTGAGTACTGCAGGTAGATCGTCGGGATGACGACATCCTCCCCATAGTTGTGAAGGGGGAGATTTGTGGAGTGGGTGGGGTTTCCAACCTATGTGGAGAAGACCCCAGAGTGCGACGAGCGTCGTTCGTGTGTCGAAGAAGCTCGGGAAGTAGGCGACGCGGAGTCGCTGCTGCTGTTGGTGACCCAGAGGGAGGTTCTGGAACGGGGCAGCCGAGTTCGGGCCGAACTCGGTCACAGGCCGAGTTCTGGCCGAACTCGGTCTGGCCATTTCAGAATTGTGGCGCTAGGTTCTGTTTGCCCGACACAGAGTTCTGGCCGAACTCTGTGTCGTCGGGGCTGATGCAGGAATTTGGATGAGTTTTCATCATTGGATCTAATCCAACGGTCCAGGTTGGTTGCGGGATTGGGGAGTTAAGTTGGGATTTCCCAACCCTAATTCATAACGCAACGTAACACAACTTGGAGAGAGGAAGGAGGCAAGAGTGCCATTGCAACTTCGGAGAAGAAGACGGAGGATTGAAGGTCGCTATTCGAAGGAGATCGTGTTCGGGTAATCTCTACTCGTCGTTCTCGCTCTTCGTAGCCTTGTAATCATTGTTCTTATTTCTGAGTGTTGTGGGGATCCGATTTGGATCGGAAGGAGTTTGTAGAGGGTGTAATTCTTCTATTCCATTAGTGGAGGCTTCTCAGGGTTGGACTCCGATCGTCCCGTGGTTTTTCCCGCAAGGGTTTTCCACGTCAAAAATTCTCTGTGTCTGCGTGGATTGTTTTGTGTGTTCGTTTTTGGGTTCGTGCGTTGTATTGCTCGGTCCTCTCGCAGGTACTCTCCGGTTTGGGGAAAGGTTTCCGCGTTTCTTTCCCAACACGACCATGGGGTAGGTCGGACAAGACATAGAACTTGGGCAACCCTCTTCTGCTAGGACAACCACCTAGGTACAATATGATCCCACCAAAGGTCAGGGTCACGGATGACTACCAAGACTTGCTGACAATATGGTTCAAAGGACAACCAAAATTAGCTCAGGATAGGACAACCCAACCCTCTGGACAGCCCTGGTTATATAACTCTTATCATAAGGACAGCTAAGACTTGTCTGATTAAGTTAATCACAAATTTCATGCTAAACTAATGAAAACATAGATTCATGTTTCTAAGTGATACATCTAAGTATATATAAAGCTTTTCCGTGCTAATACTTTACCAATATTTTTATTGTAAGTGCTCGACACCAATATATACCTATATTGGCTGAACTAAAAACATGAATTCTAGAAGGCACAAAAAAAAACACTCCAACATGCAACGAAAGTGGTAGTCAGTGTATCATTATACATTGATCTAATTATTCGAAGAATATTTCTCAGATTGTTGGAAACTTGTTTAACTTTTTCTTTTACAGAACAGATTAGACATAGAAAATAAGTTAGTGTTATCGGCCTTTGGGAAAAGTCTTCACGAAGCACTGTCATAAGAGAAATATTCGAGGTATATGTGCAGACTTTTTTCGAATTACTCCTAGAGGTAAAAATTTCCTTTCTACCGACTTTATGTGTCACCGCACACAGCTTCTGAAGTATCGACCCGAACTTTACTTTTGTCCAGAGTTTAAAACGAATGCAAATGTATGAAATAATCCAGAGGAGATAGTGGTACAAAATTCGTGTAGCCTAGTCGGCCAAGAAATGACCTCCAAAATAAAGGAGTAGAGAACATATATAACCAGCCCCTTTACTCACAAGAATAAACAGAAAATTTCATCTGGAGGGATAAAGTTCTGAATATTTGCGTAAAAGAGAAAAAGTTATAAAAATTTACATATAAAGGGAAGTGGCGCCAGTTGTACTGGCGCCTAATAAAAAAAAATTTTAAAAGCGACTGGCGCCAGTGCAACTGACGCCGCAATTTTTTTTTTTAAGTCATGAGCCAGCCAAAAAAAAAAGTGGCGCCAGTAGAACTGGCGCCGAGTACCAAAGGGGGGGGGGGGGGGGGAGGGGGGGGGGGAGGAGGGAGGGTGGGGCTGTTCGTTTTTTGGTTTTTTTTTTTTCTTCTTTTCCTTCTTTCTTTTGTCCTTTTGTGTGGGGAGGGGCTGTTAGTTTTTCTTCTTTTTTTTCTTTTTCTTCACTTTTTCTTTTCCTTTTTCTTTTGGTTACTTTTTTCAATGTCAAGTCATTTCATCTTGTCTCTTCCTTTGTCTTTTTCTCTCCTTCTCTGGCGCCAGTAACACTGACGCCAATCTTTAAGTATAATATTTATCGTTCGGATTGTAACGGTCGGATTGCAGTGTTCCTTTTTCGACCGTTGGATAATTTTTTTTAAATATAGGGAGACATAGCTTTCACTCACAACAAACCAGACGCTATCACTCGTTTCTAACTATTTAGTTCTCTCAACCAGAAGCTCCCACTCCAAAGTTTGAACAAGTTTTCATTCTAAAGCTCCCACTCAAGCAGAAGCTCCCACACAACCAGAAGCTCCCACTCTTTAGTTCTCTCAACCAGAAGCTGTATTCAAAACACTGCATTCTACAATGAATCAAACTTTAAGGTTGTGGTGCTCGCATGGAGGTGTAGTTAATGGTTTATCATATGAAGGAGATTTTACCCAAATTCTAATAACTGATCGTAGTATCACATTAGATAGCTTACGCGATTTGATTATTGAAAGTTTTTCTATTCAGTATGAATTTATATTAAGACACGTTTATGAGACACATTATTTTTTATTAGATTGTCAACAAGCTTGAAGTTTTGTTCTTGAAATTAATTTGCAATCGCCATTTATAAGTATTTTTATAACTCAAGTACCACAAAGACTTGGCTATATAAGTACTCAACACATTTCTAATTATGAAGGGGGTCTGAGTTCTTCTAGACAAGTTCCTATTTCATCTCATGAAGAAGATGACACATTAGCTTTAGATAGTAACGATAATTTTGATGATTTTCAAAGTATTATGGATAGTGATGATTTAGTTGAAAATTCGGATGATTATATTGAAGATAATGACAATAATGGTACCACAAATGAATTATTCGTCGGACAATATTTCGATAGTCGTTCTGCATTTAGAAATTTTATTAGTGACCTAGCAATTGAACACAATTTTACGTGTTCAGCTAGTGTCATGAACAATGCGAAGAAAATTATATATACCTGTAATAAACCAACTTGTAATTGGAGAGTATATGCTAGACCTATTCATAGAGGTAATATTTTTCAAATTGCTACATTAGAAAATCGGCATTCTTGTTTAGCTGGGCTCACAACAGGTTCTCATCCATTGGCAACTAGTTCATGGATCAAAAATAAGATAATTAATATAATTAGGGACAATCAGTCATATAGCCCATCACAAGTTGTTATGGATATACATAGAGAACTCGGATTAATATTTCCTACTCTAAAGCTTGGAGAGCCCGAGAAATGACATTAGCTGAAATAAATGGTAGCTACTTTGATGCATATGCAAGTCTTGAAGAGTATGATTTTAGAATTATCGAGTCAAATCCAGGTAGCAGATGAAAACATAGACATGTTTAATTGGCTTGTTGGAGTAAATGATGAAACACATAATTTGTTATATTGGATTACTACACATTCTCCTGTTCCTAGATTAGATATTAACACTTTTAATCTTACAGAATGTTTCAATAACTGGGTTAAGAAATTACGTGATAAATCGATAACAATACTACTTGACGGCATTAGAGCTAAGATTATATCTCTACAAGAGAAGAACAGACAATTTGCTCAAAATCTTGAAACAGAGTATTGTCCAAGAATGTTAAAAACAATTGCTCGAATAAATAGAGAAAAAAAAACCAACTGCATGTGTTGCATATTGAAGGTTATACATATGAAATATTAGATCGTGCAACAAATAGAACATATGTAGTACACTCAGATAAAGGTTGTTGTTCATGTTTACGGTGGTATCATACGTACATCCCATGTGTGCATGCCTGTTATGCGTGTAAGTCTTCCAATTATAGTATCACAAATTATTATTGTAACATATTTTCTACTAACAAGTTGAAAAGTGTATACGAGCCGCATCTGGAACCAATTCCACTGCCATACGATCTTGAAAGTGATTTGGTTAGAGGACAAATTGGAGTACCAGATGTAAGACGCAAAGCTGGACGACCAAAGAAGAACCGCAACAAATCGAAGGATGAATCGACAAGAGATTTACATTGCAATAACTGCAATGGACTTGGTCACAACAGAAGAAAATGTACTAACCAGCCATCAAGTCGGTCATGATAGATTTGTATTACAATTGTGTAATATTTTATCGTACCATTCAAGATATTATTTTCAAATTGTAATATTATACCATACTAGTCAACATATTATTTTAACTATGTTATATTTTATCACTACAACAAAAATACCCTTTAATGACGCTTGATAAGGAGATTTAATGACGGCTGATAAAGAAGCGTCATCAAAGTTCAGCAAGACTGTAATCTATGACGGTTATCTATAAAAGCGTTATTGATTGTCTCTCAGTGGTACGAGCGTTATGAAAAAAACATAAATTTTAAGTCGAAATCTCGACTCTCCCGTACTTACTCCCGCACTTAAGTCGAAAAGTCCCTTCTCCTGCACTTACTCTCTTTCTCCTTCTCTCTCTCCTCCCGCTCCCCAACTTCCTTCCGCCCGCTCCGGCGCTCCCGAACTCCTCTCAGCCCGCTCCCCTCTCTCGATCAACTCCCCTCAGCCCGCTCCCCGCTCTCCGCGCCCCAACTCCCCTCAGCCCGCTCCCCGCTCCCCAAGGTTTGTCCTAAATTATTTCTTATTTTGTGCCCTAATTTCTGCCTCGACTTGATTTTAGTAAAATGCCCTAATTTTGACCTATTTTCTATTTCCTAGTTTTCGAAAGATGGCTGAAATATCTTTGAATGCATGTTTGGAAATCTTTGAAAGAATTTTCTTTTTTTACTAATTTGTGAGGCATTTTCTTTGTCCGCGCATTGGTTCATCTTCTTGTTTCTTTCTTTGTTGGTTCTTGCAGTGTGGAAGGGTGTTAATTCCATTGCTTTCGGACGAATACTTACAAGTTGAACTTCATGGAGACACGTTCGGGTAGCAAGGTTTGTTTTGTTTCATGGAGATATGTTCTTTTCAATTGCCCTATTTTCTAGAAATCATGGACAAGAAAGAGATCAATGTCCCTGTAACGTCGTGTATGACACATGTTGAACACAATATTTTTACACTCGAAATTACTCCAGATCACGCAGAAATCGGTACCGTGTCTGTGTATGTGCCATGTCATATTGTCTTTAAATCAAGTCCTGTTCTTCTTAGATTAAATTACTTCAGGCAATACAACTTATTTTTTACAGTGTGCACGTTGCTCATGCATTGAGGGTAGGATGGATCTTTGACATCAATATATGCAATTGTTTGACTGTACATCTTTAGATTAAATAATATCGGTCATGTTGGATGTAAGCGTTGACCAACTCTTTTTTTAGGTTTATTTGACCCTCTTTTGTAGTTATGTAGATGATTCATATAGGCTTTCTCAATATATATTCTTACATATTTTGACATTTTGTTACCTTTTATACCCGTATGCACATATAGGGAATTGTAAACCATTTTCTGTTTTGTAATAACGAAATGAACTATTCCTAAGTCATGTTCTTCTTCTTTTTTAACTCTAGCAATTAAAGTTATATTCTGGAATCAACCTTCTCCACTTTCATGAGTCTGAATTTATTGGCCATATCTACTTCACATTGGCCATTCTGGAATCAATCTTCTCCGCATTCAGCTTGAAATGAAACTTTCAAGTTACAATCACTTACTCGGTATTTTGCTTTATTATACAGAGGAATAGATCATGGCTGACAAAGCACCTATTATCGGAAGAATATAGAGCCGGAGTTGATGAATTTATGGAGCATGTTAAAGCTAGTGGGGATGATCTCGACTTCATTAGATGTCCATGTAATGAGTGTGAGAATCTCTATAGTATGAGTTTAGAAGTTGTAAAATTTTATTTGACGACAGTTGGTATCGATCCAAGGTATACTATATGGATATGGCATGGGGAAGTTGATCCTAATGAAGTGTGTGAGGATACATGTGCGTCTATTTATAAAGACTATGATATGGATACTTTAAATGATGTGGCAGATACACTAGAGATGTTCCATGCATTAAAAAGGAACGACATTGAAGGAGATGATGAAGAGAACTTTAATTCATTGCTTGATGATGCTAAGAAACCATTGTATAATGGTTGTAAAAAGTATACGAAGCTATCTGCGATAGTGAAGCTCTTTAGTATCAAGGCCAAGAGTGGTTGGAGTGATAAAAGCTTTTCAGATGTGTTGACATTGTTCGCCGACATGCTTCCGGGAGAAAATAAATTGCCTGTAACTACTAGGGAGGCTAAGTGTTGCTTCTCAATATTTGGAATGGGATATAAGAGAATACATGCATGTCCGAATGATTGCATACTCTATAGAAAAGATTATGAAAATGCAACCTCATGTCCTACGTGTGGAACGTCGAGATATAAGGTAAAGAAGAATATGTCTGAACAAAGTCACGAAGATCAAAAGAAGGGCATCCCAGCTAAAGTTCTATGTTACTTTTCACCCATTTTACGCTTTAAAAGGTGGTTTCGATCGGTACAAACATCAAATAATTTGACATGGCATGTAGACGGAAGGGAAGTTGATGGCCAATTGCGTCATCCCACAGATTCACCGACGTGGAAGACAATTGATGATAAATTTCCAGAGTTTGCAGCAGAAGCAAGAAACCTTCGACTCTCTCTTTCAGCCGATGGGATTAATCCATTTAGTTCACTCAGTAGTAGGTACAGTTGTTGGCCTGTAATGCTAAATACTTATAATTTACCACCTTGGTTGTGTATGAAGAGAAGGTTCACATTGTTGACATTGTTGATATCAGGCCCCCAACAACCTGGAAATGACATAGATGTTTACTTAGCACTATTGATTGAGGATCTCCTGTTGCTATGGAAGGATGGAGTTGTGACTTACGACGCCTATCGGCAAGAATCTTTTACATTGAGAACTGTATTATTATGGACTGTTAACGATTTTCTTGCATATGACAACTTGTCTGGTTGTTGTATGAAAGGATATTTTGCTTGTCCAATATGCAACGAAAATACTTATTCAGATAGATTGAAACATTGCAACAAGAACATTTATACTAGTCACAGAAGGTATTTGCCGCATAACCATTCTTTTCGATCATAAAGAAAGGCATTTAATGGTAACAAAGAGTTCGGAACTCATCCTGAACCATTAAGTGGGGAACAAATATTAATAAAGGTTGCGGGGATTCCGGTTTCTTGGGGAAAAAAAGATGTTCCAGAAAAAGATATCAGAGAAGAAGACTTCAAAGAAGAAGAAGGAAGCAGAAGTGCAAAAGAAATTGACACCAAAGAAGAGGAAAAAAGAAGTACAAAAAGACAGTTACAAGTTATTGGAAGAAGAAATCTATTTTTTTGAGCTAGAGTATTGGAGATATCTTCCTATTAGACATAACTTGGATGTCATGCATATTGAGAAGAATGTCTGCGATAGTATCATTGGGACCCTATTAAATATTCTTGGAAAAACAAAAGATGGGATCAATAGTCGCAAAGATCTTGTAGAGATGTACTTAAGGAAAGAATTGGTACCTCATAATAAAAAAATAGGATTTATCTTCCAGCTGCATGTTATTCTTTATCGAGGCAAGAGAAAAGAATAGTGTGTCAAACTTTGCATGACCTTAAGGTCCCAGATGGTTACTCTTCGAATTTTAGATGTAATGTCTCAATGGAAGATCTAAAGTTATATGGTCTCAAATCCCATGATTGTCATGTTCTAATGCAACAACTACTTCCTGTTGCAATACGTGGTGTGTTGCCAAAGCCTGTGAGATGTGCTATTATACGAGTATGTTTCTTCTTTAATGCCCTTTGTGCCAAAGTCGTGAATGTACAAAAATTGCAAGATATCCAAAATAATCTTGTGATCATATTGTGCTTATTGGAAAAATATTTTCCACCATCATTCTTTGACATAATGGTACATCTAATGGTGCACCTTGTCAGGGAGGTTGAACTTGGCGGTCCAGTTTTTTTTCGATGGATGTACCCACCAGAGAGGTTGGTCTAGTCTGAACTTTGATTTTCATTATGTAGTAACATGATTGATGTTTGTGTAATCATTTTTATCTTTATCATTTGTTCATTATAGGTTTATGGGTGTGATAAAGGGTTATGTGAGAAATAAGAATCATCCTGAAGGGTGTATTGCACAATGCTATATCGCAGAGGAAGCCATTGAGTTTTGTTCAGAATATCTAGAAGAACAACCCGCCATTGGAGTTCCTTCTACGAAGAATGAGGAAAAACCTATAGGAAAAGGAAATATCTGTGAAGTTGACCGCTTATCTTTGGACCAAGCACATCTTTATGTGTTGCACAACACAAATGATGTTCAACCTTATATCGAGTAAGGATGTCTATATTACTCTTTACTTAGTTTTATCTTTGGACCAAGCACATCTTTTTTTATATTTCGCTTTGTAATTAACAAAATTCTACTTATTACTTGATAGGGAGCACGTGGCTTACTTGAAAAAGCTGCACCCTCGTAGAGTGAAAAGTACAAAATGGTTAGAAGATGAGCACAATCGCAGCTTTATTAGTTGGTTACGATCAAGGGTATTGATTAAGCTACTATATTTTATGTTCTACTTAGTGAAAATAAAATATTGAACTTAGAAAAAAAATGACAGGTTGAGGCTGCGGAAGAAGACCCAACTAGCAATGTCTCTGATGAATTAAAATGGATAGCTCAAGGACCTCGACATCACGTGACTAAGTTCCTAGGTTATGCAATTAATGGGTGTCACTATCAAACGAAAGATCGTGACGACGTACGAGTCAAGCAAAACAGTGGAGTGACTCTAGTGGTAAAGACTTTTCAAGTTGCTGGCACAAAGGACAACAATCCCATCATCTCAGATATGATATTTTACGGTGTCATCAAAGAGATTTGGTTGCTTGACTATTTCTCCTTCCGAATTCCCGTCTTCAAGTGTGATTGGGTTGGCAGCAAGAATGGTGTTAAGGTGGATGAACTTGGTTTTACATTGGTCGAGCTTGGTAGAGTTGGCCACAAGTCTGACTCTTTTGTTTTGCCCTCTCAAGTAAAGCAAGTATCTTATGTTCCGGATCAATTGGATGAAAATTGGTCAATCGTTTTATCGGCTCCGCAAAGGACTTATTATGATGAAGACAATGACGACGAGGGAATGGATTGTTTTGATTCAGTTGAAACTTGCAATAAAGTACCAATTTTGAGTCATTTGATGTTGTTGATGAATCACCCTCGACCTATTTACGTGAAGATTGCGAGGGAACTTGGATTGCACAGTCCACATCTTCTTGTTGAAATGTTGCTGCAAGTGAATTGGTTAAAGAAATGTTGCTGCAAGTGAAAATTACTCTAGTGACTCTGTTTCAAGAACTGTTTCATGGAAATCCCTCATCTTTATTGTCTTAATATGTGTTTTTTTTTCTCAAAACTGTAGTCTATTTTTATCTCAGAGTATATGGAAGAAACTGTAGTCTATTTTGATCTAGAATTGTCTTAATATGATCTGAGTTTAGATTGAACTGAGATTCAAATTGAACCTGAGAATAGAATTGATTTGAATGTTTAAACTGAGTTGGCTTGAAAAACCTGAGAATGGGGTTTCATATATCAAAACTGTGGTTGGGTTTACTTTTATAATGTTAACTGGTATTCTTAATCTCAGATTTTGTTACTTATATCAAACCTGAGAATGGGTGTATCTCAGATTTTGTTAGAATTATCAGGTTTGGTCTTCTTAATCTCAGATTTTGTTAGTTGAATCTCAGTTTTCAAGCACATTTTATGTTTCATGCTATTTCAAGCACATTTTAGCAAGATTAATATGAATATAATTATGCCATTTATTTGTTACAGGCTACAAAGCACAGTGAGGATTTCGGGGAACAAAATTGTAGCCGGAAAAAATGTAGAGGGGCATCAAAATCCAAAAAAGTCAGCAAAATCAAAGATGATGAAGAGAGGATGAAGATCATTTATAACGATGTTGGGCAACCAATTGGTGAAGGAAAAATTAGTTTGGCAACTTACTGCGGCATCACAGTAAAGTCCTTAGTAAAAATAACTTATCCAAATTGGCATAAAGTGCCAGAATCAGTTAAAAAGAGCTTATGGATTGCTATTCAGGTAAAAATAATGTGTGTTCCTGAGAATTTCAGTTTGAATGTTCCTTTGTATGCCATGTTTTTTGACATTGAATTAACTATGCAATGTTTGTTCCTGAGAATTAACTATGCAATGTTTGTATGCCATGTGTGTTCTTGAAAATTTCAGTTTGAATGTTCCTTTGTATGCCATGTTTCTTGACATTGAATTAACTATGCAATGTTTGTTCCTGAGAATTAACTATGCAATGTTTGTATGCCATGTGTGTTCCTGAGAATTTCAGTTTGAATGTTCCTTTGTATGTCATGTTTCAAATTGATTTGAGAATTGATAAACTGTTGTGTAGCCCACAACCTAAGAACACTGCAATCCTGAACACACATTCTCTACTGCTACTTACTGTCACTCACACTCACACACAGGACACACATTTGAGACACACTGTTATCTCTAAACACACTGAGACACTCTACTGATTTTCCTAAGGATTTACACAATTTGAGACACACAAACCTATCTACTGCTCACTGAATTCTCTACATAACACACACACACATGTACAAACTGGAAACCTATCTACATACCATATATGCATTGCCTGCACATAGAGAGCTCAGGTCTGGACATGAAGTTCAGATAAGTTAACTAAGTTCAGACTTGAATTCACTTGTTCACTACACCATTGAATGCTTGAATTCAAGTCTGAACGTATTCAGACTGGAATGCTTTACATGTTATGCACTATGTTATGCACTCATGTATAGATGCTGAATATTTATTTTCTGTTGTAGGCCAAATTTGACTTGGATCCAAATAGTCAAGCCTTTGTGTTAGCATCCATGGCTCGGAGTTGGAGGGCATTCAAAGGTCAACTCACCAAGCATTGGATTTATCCAAATGAGGGCAATCGTGAGCTTCTCAAGCACCCTCCACCAAAGTACTCGGCGATCTTGAAACAATCTGTGTGGGAGGAATTCGTCAAAAGCAGGCTGTCTGCAAATTTTAAGGTTAACTTGTCAAAATTATTTTTTTTTGCATAACAAGGATGACTAGGTCCCTATTATATATAACTTATTTCTTCTCTACCTTCATGTGTTGTAATCATAAGAAAATGAGCAAGGAGCAAAGTGCACGGAGAGCCAAGGGCAAGTTTTCTCATCGTTTAAGCAGGAACGGATATGCCGGTCTTAAAGAGGAGCTGGTAATGCATATTTGTATATCAGTTAACATGATTTACATGTGGACATATATATTATTATAACGTGGTTTTTTCTTTCAAAATAGCGACGATAGTTGGGGGGAAAATATATAGATGACAGAAGTTTTTTTTGGACAAAAGCACGAGTTACTAAGGACGGTACATTTACTGACGATGGGACCAGGGACGTAGCTATGAAAGTGGTGAGTATATATCGTCCAGTCTATTAAAAGGAATCCTGCTTATCAACATGCTTATATTTCTAAAACCTTGTACTTTTTATAGGAGGAATACATCAAACAAAAGGAAGATGGGAGTTTGGTGACCGAAGGAGCTTCGGATATTCTAACCTTGGCGTTGGGCACTCTCGATCATTCGGGACGTATTCGGGGTTTGGGATTAGGACCGACACCAACGACCTATTTCAAGCTTCCAAAACGGGGAATGAAAAAATAAAATGAACTACTCAAGTCCCAATTGGAAGAGGAGCGTAAACGGAGACAAGAATTGGAGATCATGCTAAAAGAATTTCAAGCCCAAGGAGCTTCACAAACATCTGAGAAGGTTGCTTCCAATACCAAAGGAAGTGGTAATAGAAAATATATAATGTCTCGTAAGAATGAACGCGAGTCTCCTGGAAGCAAGAGTCCATCATATGGTTCTAAGGTAATGATTATTACAGTTAGTTCCATTTCGTCTAATAAGCTTTTTTTTCTTCTATTTTTGTCTAATATGTTTATTCTAATATGCTTTTTTAATCTTCTATCTTCTTTGAAAAGCTGAAACAGAATACAAAGTTAAGCGAGCAAAAATTCATAACATATCCTACATCAGACATTGGCATGGTAAGTACATATATTCAATACATAATCTTTATTCAACAACTTAATTATAACATGTAGTAATTATATCGAGAAATAACTGTTTCTTATTTTGTTTAGGGAACCAAATGTAAGCTAGCAGTGGGCACAAAAGAAAATATTGTTGCCGAGGGAATTGTCTTTGAAGGGTGTGGACCAAATGAGAAAATTCATAATGTTGAATTAGGAGAACATAATATTAGGGTTTCAATTATAAAAGCCCTTCAACCTACTGTGAGCCTTCCCGTGCCACTTCATGGAGAAATGGAAGTTGTTAAAGATGCAATTGGGTCTTTAGTAGCTTGGCCCAAAGAGTTTATTGTTGGTGGTCTTCAGGTAATATTATTTAATGCTAGTGTCAATATCTTTTATGAAATTGTTGAAAAAAATTCAATATGCAACAGGTAAGTACTAAACCAATTGAATCTGACAATGTTCAACCTTTGAAGGTTGCTGGCTGTGGTAGGGAGATAATTGACACTTTCGGAGAGATGGTAGAAACCATTAAGGATACCGACCCTCGTCTTAAAATACCATTGGAGGAAGGAATGTTCGGAAGCTTTACTCCATCTTGTTATCTTTCTAAAATCGTTCTGCTGGAGTTATGTAGGATGGCATGGCTAGATGTGAATCCTGTTGTTGCCTATATGAGGTAAGAAATATGAAATTTATATTCTGAAATTTTTATTTTGAGATTGACACCATATTTAACTATTCTTTTGGCTTTAGGTTTTTGCTTGATAAATTTCCAAACTCTCGGGAGCTTTTGATAATGTTCAACCCTTCTGCTATGAGTAATGCATCCGGGCCTGCAATAAGCAATCTGGTTAGAGAAAGGCTCCAAGAGGCTAAGAAAACCCAAATTTGCTTCATTCCATTCATTTACAAGGAGTAAGAAGTTTTAATCAAGTAGCAAGATTTTTCTTTCCTATTCAATAACCAAATTGCTTTATTCCATTCATGTTCCCTTTAATGTAGGAAGCATTGGATTCTAATTGTTGTTGAGCTCTCTACCTTTAATGTTTACTGGTTGGACTCGCTGTGTTTTAAACCGAGAGGAGATATTAAGTTGTTTTTCAATACGTGAGTGAAATTATTATTATTATTGTTAATATTTTAATAATGTGTATATTCTGATGTTAGTATATATAATTATTTTCTACTAGTGGCCTCAACACAGCACATATTGGTGGTAAAAGATCAAATAGAAGTCCTACTTGGAAATTACCCAAGGTAATCAAACTAATATATGACTTATTATAATCATGGAAATTATATTCTCTTACAAATAATATCTTCATGTAGGTCCGAAACAACCTGGAGGTTATGAATGCGGATATTTTGTTATGAAACATATGCGGGATCTCATGGAAGACCCCTCTCCTACTATTGAGTCAAAGGTAAGTTGTTCATTAATTTAATTCTTAATTACTTTTCTGAAATTATACAAACTAATGTAACTATTTTTTGACTTTTTAGCTAAAAAAATTGGCTGGAAAATTAACATACACGCAGGAAGAACTAGATGATGTCTGATGCGAATTCATCGAATTCGTTGCCAATCATATGGATACATGAGGGTCAAGGTACTCATTTCACTCATTTCCATTACTGATACGAGAAACCCTAGTGTCACATGGACACAATACACTCAAGACACTGTCAAGACACTCACTAAACTATGACTGATAGTCCTACCCTCTGTTCTGTTTGTCGAACATCAATTTTTGGTTATGGATTTCTTAGGGTTTGTGGATTTGTTGTGGATTTTGAAACATCAATCACAGCTTTGATTTTCAATCAAATAGCATAAGCTTTTCCCATATTTCTTCTACTTTGCTGCTATGGATAAGAATAATACTTCAATTCATATTTAAGTTAACAACAAAAGATAAAATGTTTCATGTGTTGTTTATGCATTTCTTGTATGATCAAGTGGTTTAGGCATCTTTTGGGAATTTCCTATATAAAGGAACTGGAAATGTTTCATGTGTTGTTTATGCATCTTTTGTATGATCAAGTGGTTTAGGCATCTTTTGGGAATTTCTTATATAAAAATTTTTTGTATTATCATCCACCTGTTGACAAATAACGCTAAGTTTGGCTCGTATTATCTACTATTTGCATCTTTCTCTTTGCATCTTTCTCAATTGCATGGATTCTCATTTTGATTCTTGCAACGTAAACCATCATTTTTTAAAATTACAAACAACCTCAACATAGATTCTCAGTTCCATCATTTTTTTAAAACTATAAACAAACTCAACATAGATTCTCAGTTCTGGAACACCCCTCTAACACGACACACATGGTGAAACACATGCCTATATATACCTGTTATTGACACTTATACCAACTTGATACACAAAGCAGCTTATGGATGAAGCACTTATACATGGCCTCCTAATCTCTTACACATATAATTCCCAAGGCTGTGCCCCAGATCTTTGTCTGTCTCATGTGCAAAGATCTCTGATACCCTACCTGTCCAATTCGACCATTGATACTCTAAGGGTACACTAAGTTTCCTAGATTGCCTGTACCTGTCCATATGTGTATGTTGTTGACCTAAATTTGTTCCCAGGTCTTGCATACCTGTCATACTCTAACATAAAACAAATACTCGTTAACTGGCACTGGCTCACTGCTTGCGTAGGCCTATGGCCAAGAGCCTACAGCAGGTCAAGCTGGAGGGGGAATGAGTCCCCTGCTGCTGCTAATGTAGCCTACTGCTTTGGCCTGGCTTGCTGCCACTTGCCCTACCTACAGGCAATAGCCTCAAACCTTAGCCCAACATCTGCAGCATCAGTAGCCTAAGCCAACATCTGCTGCCACTTGCCTACAGCAGGTCAAGTTGGAAAGAGGGAATGAGTCCCCTGCTGCTGCTAATGTAACCTACTTCTTTGGCCTGGCCTGCTGTCACTTGCCCTACCTGCAGGCAATAGCCTCAGACCTTAGCCAATATCTTTCTGATAGTTACATTATATATACACAAGATGAATCTGACAGAAACTCCACACAACAGTTTTCCACAACATATGTTGAATTGTGATCTTAATGTGTGTTTTTAATCAGGACTTATATCATTATATCACATTTATTAAACCTTGTTTTATCTTTTGCAGGGTGCATGTGCTGTGGACACAGGTCTTCATGTGACTAAGTTGTATGTTATGGTGTGGGATATGTGGATAGTTTTGATGTAAAGTGTACTAGCTATATTGGATACTGATCTATAGATTTTTGTGAAGTTGTATATATATATGGTCTGAGAAATGTGGAATGATAGCTAAAGTGTACTTTATTTTGAGACAATGGAATGTACCCTATTTTGAGACAATGAAATGGAGATTAATGTTACATTTCAATATTTTGTTGTGAATATGGTTCAAATTAAGTGGTTGTTTTCGAATTGAATTGAGCAGGGTTTGGAATGTATAACATGAAGTATAGAGCGTTATAAATGTTATACAAATGACCAATCATAACGCTTTCAAAATGTCCTGACTTCCAACCATATTAAATATTCATAACGTTTTTACATAACTATCCATAACGCTTTGAAAATAGAACGTAGTAGAAATTCAATCTATTAATGACATTTTCGGACGATTTATCTATAACGCTTTGAAAAACATTTATAACACCCGATTTTATAACGTTGGATTAAGAAAAAAAAAAGCGTCATGGTTCGTGATTAATGACGGTTTTTAGCCGTCATTAAAGGGTATTTTTGTTGTAGTGTATCTACAACCACTACCACGACCAATATTGCCGGGACAAATTACCAACACTATAATACTCGAATCTCGAATTCCAACCAGGAAGCAAATTATTAACTCTAGCTTGCGCTTGAGCGACGGCATAGCTACTGGGCAGTGGATCATTAGGAATTATTTGAACCATCCCAAATTGCCGCAGAATCCGATCCGCTGGATGGTACATGGTCCGATAGTCGTATATAATATAATATCTGTGCATACTATACGAATAGGACATCCTCTGTATATCTGGAGCATCGAGCCGTATAACATATGGCATCCAAGTAACCTATTTCTAAAGATACTGTAAATAACAATGATACAACTATTTTTTAGAAAAATATAAATATAACAATTATTTACCTCCGTATATTCTAGTGAGTCAAATTACAACCGATAAATGGGGGCAACCTGAGTTCTGCAGTGTGCCTGGTCCACTTCATCAACGGTCCATCTCTTGGCTATCGAAAATAGACCAGTTTCACGACTAATATGGGTAACTGGTCTACCAATAGCAAAATGTTCATAGGACCATACCTAAGGTCATTATATCATGCATCTGATCACCTTCGTGTTACAGTATATAATATTACAATAATAAAACAACATTATAAAGATACCTGTAGTAGAAGCATGCATCCAGTCAGATTTGTGTTGCATGTATCTGACGTTGTTTTAACAAACTTCGTCAAGCAAGTATACAAAAACACCAATACTGCTGCTCCCCATGCATGTCGAGTTTTTTGTTTCAAATTTTCAAAAAAAAGGTAAAAGACGAACACTCACTTTGCAGCCAGTTCCGTTGGAAAAAAGAACTGAACCACACAAAGCAAGTAAATAGGCTCTTGTGCAACAAACAATCTGAAATATTAATTAAATATTTATGGAGTTAAACTACAATAACAATTTTAAATATGAAATAAAATATTAATTTTTATACCCGATTTTCATCTACGACCATCAAAACGTCAGGTGTATG
This sequence comes from Iris pallida, assembly GCA_029216955.1. NCBI lineage: Eukaryota > Viridiplantae > Streptophyta > Magnoliopsida > Asparagales > Iridaceae > Iris > Iris pallida. The sequence goes on from JANAVB010018993.1 coordinate 11,552,150, forward strand.
ATTAAGAAACATAAAGTTGCTCCGTAGCCAACTAACGCTAACGTCCGATCTACCCTTCTGTCTCGGTCCGGTCGGACCGGATACACCAAGATATCTACGTATCAAAACACTAGCATCTGATCGATCGGTAAAGTATATAGGATGACCTGCAATAGTAATTTAAAAATATTATAAGATCGAAATAGATGTATTTCTTGTGAAATTATGTAATAAGTTACAGAACCTATAATAGGTAATCCTAAAATATTGGCCACGTCCCAGAAAGTAATAGTCATTTGACTGGCAACTGGAAAGTATTACGTTGGGGCCACCAACGCTCTGCCAAACTGAATAGCAAGTCCCTGTCATGTTGCATGAACTCTATTTGGTCCACATAATTGAAACCGAAAGACTCAACCAAGTATTTTTGTTCTGGGATTAGCTTCCATTTGTCGGCTTCGACGTTATTTTTTATATGACGTCATTGACCGTGTTCCCATAAACGTGCTTCCAGCAAATAATCATACAACTAGAAATACAATTGTATTAAGTTAAATAAACTCATCTAATGCATCAATAAAAATTAATATAATAATAAACAAAGTTTGCCAAAAAATTACCTTTCCAGTAAATACCAGTTCAGAAACATGGTTTTTACGTTCTTGAATTTTTCTTTGGGTGATAGGTCCACCAGGAATGCGACCATCATTCTGATGTTCCATTTTCTCTTTAGTAAAATAGAAATATTCTTCTTCACCTTGCTGATCTTCTACTTCTTCTGCTGTTTCTGAGTGTTGCTTATGTGGTCGTCCGCTTCTTATAACCCAAATTTTAACTACGTCCAAAATAACTTCACGAGTGAACGAATCCATCTGATCCAATGTCCCTTTCAATCTCCCTCAAATCCTATCATGCTCTCTCAGTCTGAAAGTAAGTCAAAAAGTAAAAGAAGAAGACAAAGAAAGAAAAGAAAAGTAAAGAAAAAGGAAAAGAAAAAAACAAAAAACAAAAAAGCAATAAACTTATGTCCCCCTTGTTTGCCATAAAAATCAACAACAGGTATTACAGAACGTTCGAATTAATTGCAAACTCGCTTGTACAAAAAAATCTAGAAAGAAAGCCTAGGAAACAATCTAAGTACAATTGTTTAGTTTTGATTATGGGGGGTGACGATGGAGGCTCGGGAAAGTGATATCAACTCTGCCTTACTCCGTGGACTATCTGACGCAGTCTCTAGCTCATGAAGATATTGCTTTTTCTTGAAGGTTGCCAGTCCTTTGCAGGGGTGTGGCACCCTGCTATTTATAATAAGATGTATTTTGAGCCGCGTAGACGGCTTGCGACCATGTGGCTGATTAGCACGCGAAGACCCGCTCTTGGGCTGCCATCTGTCGATTTGTTGGGATTTTGTTGCAGCAAATCTGGGTAGTTAAGGAATTGGTCAGACTGCCACGTGTCCCGTTGCGTATAGCATTCTCAGTCTTCGATCATACGGGGTCGCATGAGACTTATGCATGCGGCTTAGATCATAATTACTCCTGGCTGCATAAAGTTAAGAAAACTTTGGGGCCGCATAACCTGAGCCGCATGAGTTTCATGCGGCTTAGGTGACACTCTTCTAGCTGCATGAAGGCATACGAATCCTGCTTTTGGGCGACGTCTCACGTCTTATCTTTCTTGTCGAAGTGTCAGAACTGTTACATTTTGCCAGGACTTGTCAGCTTTATGACGAACTGCTCCTCCTTGGTCGCATATTTTCCTTCTGCAGCTGTTTGTCAACGGGTCGCATATGTCTTTGAACAATCATGCGGCTTTTCTTCATGCGGACCTGTTTGGCCCAGGGTACTTATTGGGCAATTTGTAATCCGCATGAACCCTATATTTTTTATGCTTCTACAAGACCCCCTTCAAAGTTTTCAAATTATAAATTTGGAATACTTTGAATAAGAAGCATAAAAATATGTCAAGCCATAGGGAGTCTTCAGGTTACGGAAAGTTCTTTCGAACTGCACAGAGATCCTGAGTCACAGAGAAATATTGAGCCGCAGGGAGATCCTGAGTCGCAGAATAAATCTTGAGTCGCAGGGACGCTTCGAGTCGCAGAGAGTCTGCCAGCTGTCACTGCTGCATTTAATTCTTCTACTTTTCTAGATGAAGCCGACGGTTACTAGGGATAGAGTTCCCAAAAGTCGACTTTATCTTTAATGATCTCGAAAACCGAAGAGACGCTTGACGGTTATTGGAGATAAAGTCCCCAAACGTCGTCTCTATCCTTAATGATCCCGAGAATCGAAGAGTCTCTTTTCAGCAACTCTATAAATAGGAGTCGTTCAGAGAGAGATTTTTCTCTTTTACCTTCTCCTCCTTTGACTTCATCATACCTTTTGCTATGACTCCAAAAGCTTCTAAGTCGATTGGTGCGGCGGCCAAAGGGAAGAGACTTGCTTCTCCGTCGAGAGCGGCAGACACTCCTTACATTCATTCCGATGTGCAACCTTCTCCCAAGAGTAAGGATGGTGAGCAGACGATGACTTGAAATTTCAAATAGCCGTAGCGCATATTTTTGTGCGCGGGACTATCATATACTGCCTCTGCTATAAACCTGGTCGATGTATGTCCTATCTCGTCTGGACCACATGTGTTCTATACAATAGGGCTGCATAGACTGCGTCGCATAACCGCTTCTTATTCGAACTTGAACTGGCTGAGTGCCTCAAGATGAATCTGTATGAACTTTTCATGACCGAGCCGTATAGGTGCCGCATGAGCACTTTACGATTGGGTCGCATGAATACTGTAAGTTTGGGTCGCATGATCACCTTGTGACTGATTCGTACGAGTTTTAGGCCGTATGAGTTTTTCATGACTGAGCCGCATGATAATGACTGAGCCGTATAAATGCTGCATGAGTACTTCATGAAGCCGGCCTCACGACTGTGAGCTGTGTGAGTTCTGCTTTGGCTGGGCCGTCCAACTGGCTAGGCCGCATAACAGAGTTCTTTGTTTTTATATGACTATCTTCTTTTCTTTGATTTTTTATAGCATCCGTGTCGAAGGCTGAGATCATTACGAAGGAAGAGGTGCTGTCCCCTTTCATCAAACAAGAGTCACCGTTTGTTAAAGAGGAGGTGATACCAAAAGTTGAGGTGAAAGAAGAGTTGGCGTCCATCGGGGAGGGGATTGCTCTCAAGGAGGAGCCCAAGTCTGAGAGCAGTAGTATTAGGAGTTCTGACCCTCCTGCCCCCGCCGGAGACTCCGGTCAGATAAATCTTTCGTATGCGAAGTGGCTAGGAGAATGGTATATGCCTCAGCACGACTATGATCATTGACTGTAGGGATCCGTGGGCTACTGTGTACTTATTGTTTCCGAAAATATATGTAACTAGACGTTCGTATCTGTCTTTGTATTTCCGACTGTCTATTGTTATAGTTTGTGTTTTGTTTCTTTTGTAATCCTTTACTGGAGGTATAGTCCTGTGAATGTAACTGATTTTGAATAAATAGGGTATGCTCACCCCATTTTATTTATGGTAATTTATGGTGCTTGTACTAGAGGGCCTAATACAGCATTTGTAAAGGACACCCCACTGGGGGATTTTTGTGGACCTATTGCCCTTTTGTGCATCTGAAAATACGAGCAAATAGATTTGAATGATATTTTGTGGACATACTACTCTCTGGTACACCGATGGTGCGAGTAATAGATTAGGATAACTTTTGTGGACTTATTACCCTTTTGTGTACTGGCGATGCGAGTACGGATAATAAACGGGGAGAAAACCAACATATTTACTCAGAGGTAATAAGGACGTGGTAAATATGGGTCAAAACAAAGCCTTCCTACTCAGAGGTAATGAGGACATGATAGGAGTAGGAATAATAGGGGTACACAGAACAACTCAGAGGTGCTATCAACATGGAAGTTCTATGCATTGGGTGATTTGTTTGTGATGGATAGAAAAATAACTCAGAGGTAATATGGACGTGGTTGTTTTTTCTGTTAGGAAATTTTGTGGACCTGTTACCCCTTTTATGTACTGACAGTACGAGCAATAGATTAGGAAAAGTTTTATGGACCTATTACCCTTCTGCGCATTGGTGGTGCGGGTAATAGATTTTGAGACAAACTCTTGGTGGAGAGAAGCTATGACCAGGAAGTTCATAGATATGACCAAGAGATGAGATATGAATTCATTAAGAGTAGTCAGAGAGTAAGTTTAGTGGTACCTGAGGGTACGTAACTCAACAATCTGGGAGATTTGAAGTCAGAGTGTAAGCTCAGCGATACCTGAGGGTATATGACTCACAATCCGAGAGATAGTTGGATGGTGTCGTTTAGACATAGTATTTCTTGAGGAACTTGTCGTTGATGGGCATCATGAGCAAGTCTCCATTTTATTTTGCGAGACGATACACGCCGTTGGAGAATACGGTCTCGATGACGAACGGACCCTCCCACTTAGGCTGGAATTTGTCGGGGGTCTTGTGAGTCATGACCATTGGTCTGCGAATGGCCAAGATAAGATCGCCCACTTGGAATATCCTCTGCTTGACTTTCTTTTTGAAAGCCCGAGAGATGCGTGCTTGGAAGAGCTCTATGCTTTGTTGAGCTTGTAAACACTTCTCATCTAATGCTTCTAACTCCTGTAGCCGTCGGCGGTAGTTATCGTCTGTTGTCAACTGGTGGGTGAAGGCCACTCGAAGTGAGGGGATCTGAGTTTCCAATGGGAGGACTGCCTCGCTCCCGTAGACCAAAGAGAATGGTGTATTTCCTGTAGCCGTCCGAATCGTCGTCCGATACGCCCATAGGCACTCACCAAGCTTTTTATTCCAGTCGCGTTTGTTTGCAGACACGAACTTTTTGAGGAGCTTGATTATGGTTTTGTTGAATGCTTCAGCCAGACCATTGGCCGAGGGATTATATGATGTCGAAGCCATGTTCTAGATTTGATTTTTATCACAAAATCGATAGAAAGCGTGGCTTGTGAACTGCGGACCATTGTCGTGGATAATCCTCCGGGGTAGTCCAAAATGGTAGATGACGTGATGTTTTATGAAGCTAATCACGTTCGATGTTTGACCTCTGCCAACGAAACAGCTTATGCCTATTTAGAGAAGTAATCGGTGATTGCAAGTATGAACCGATGCCCTCTAGACGACGGCGGGATGATTGGCCCAATGACGTCCATTTCCCATGCTTCGAATGGCCAAGAAGCCACTGTCGGGTACAAGAATTCAGATGGCAGATATATGAAATCTGCATGGATCTGGCAAGCCTTGCACTTCTTTGCATAATCAACTACATCTGCGACCATTGTGGGCCAGTAATAACCCATCCGGCGAAGACGATCTTATAATTTCAGGCCAGGTTGGTGAGCCCCACAAGTACCGTCATGAGCTTCACGTAGGGCTTCTTTGGCTTCTGCATTTGATAGGCATCTTAGTAGTAGCCCATCGTAGGATCGCCGATATAACATTTTCGTCTCTGTATCGTAGAAGAATCTGAGGGAGCGTCTTCTGATTGAGGTGGCTTCCTTCACATTCTCTGGCAGAATTCCATAGACCGCAAAGTCGATGAGCGAGCGTCTCCAGTCTTGTATGTCGTTGGTTATCTGGGCGGAGCAACTCATGCCCAGTTGAAGATTGTTCCTAGGGCAGACCAGTTCATGGCCTATTACGTCGACTAGATGATGAGCATTATTTGGAAGTGCCAAGGAAGCGACGAGACCGGCCAGGGCATCGGCTTCGATATTTCGAAGCCTAGGAACGTGCTCTATAAAGAACGCCTCTAAGGTTGTAATGATGGCCACTGCTGTCTGATGATAGGGAATCAGGTCCTTATTGTGGACCTCGTATGAACCTCGGATCTGGTTAACAATCAACTGCGAGTCACCATAATCTTCCAGGTATCTGATCCCCACTTCTTCTGCGAGTTGGAGCCCAATGACTAGAGCGTTATATTCGGCTATGTTGTTCGAATATGGTTCTGTAAGGGAATACGCCCGATTGACTACTAGTCCGAAGGGAGAAATTAATACCACCCCGACTCCAGCGACGATATCGCCTTGTGACCCCGTTCTTGAAGTACCTTCGAAGAACATTCGCCAAATGGCGTTGTGCGAAGTCATGTTCGAGGCAATGACTTCATCAGAAATTTCTTCATAAATTCTAGCTATTTCTGAGCCTGGATGGGCTGCTAGGAAGTCAGCCAGGGCTTGACCCTTGATAGCTTTCTGCTGAACAAAAACTATGTCATAAGGGGATAATAGTATCGCCCAGGTAGCTAGACGAGAACTGAGTGCACCTGGCTTGGTCATGAGAACCCTGAGGGGATTGACTCGTGAAATCACATGGATGGTCTGCCCTGTCACATAGTGTCGTATTTTTTGAATGGCAAACACTAGGGCAAGGCACTCCTTCTCCACGGCAGTGTACCTATGCTCAGGTGTAGTGCCCCATCCCGTAAAGTCAATCGGAGGAATCGAAACGCCGACGGCGTTCAGACTTAGCCTTGCAACGGCTGCTCGAAGGCTCGCTCGGTCGAGGCGACTCCTCGCTCAGATGGGGTAGTTTCGGTGAACTTGCCTCATCTTAGCCTTCACTTAATAACTCGTATGTTTTCAACTTGCACAAGTTAGGCTTGATAATAAAAGAGACACATCCACATAGCTAAGGGAATAACCCCGATGGATCGGAATGTCTTAGAACATGGAAAAAGGGTCCCACGGTCTGCTTAGAAGTTGTCACGACCCGCACCCGCTTTTCGGATACGAGACGTGTCCAAGCCAGCCTACGCCGCAGAGTCGGCAGTAGAACGCTGTCAAGCCCGCAAGTAATAAATGCTCAAGAAAATAACATTTGATGCTCATTCACATTACTAAATTTATTACAACATTTACAAGAATTATATTTAATGGAAAATACAAGATTTACAATTTGTGAAAATATTACAACTGCTATCTATTTCTAGGTCGACCATCAGCATACCCAAGTCTCCCCAGTGCTAAGAGTGATCGCGGCTACCTGAAAAATGTTGGTTATCCAGTCAGGATTAGAACAAGTACACAAACCGACGGCAATGCGAAACACAATAGAATTAACAAGACATGAAAATAGCATATGAGATATGAAAGCTGTAAGAAAACTGATGACATAGCACGAGAGAGAAATAAACAAGAAAAAACTAATAAAAGACATCTATCTAGGTGGTGTAAAATATCTGTTTCAACATGTGAATGGCTAGGGGGTAAATCTGGCTCACTGCACGTGTCGTGCGCAGCTGCTATCATGCAATAATAGACATTTTGGGGATATTTCTGGGTAGTTCACATGTGTACTAAGATATTTCCCCTCCCGACAACTCCGTGTGACGAGCGTGTCAACAAGTAGCAAGATATATGTATAGACATGAAATGAAAAGACTACTATGAATCGGAAAGCAATCAGAAAGTGCACTTGCCTGAGGTCCTTAGCTGGAGAAACCAATAACACTATACCACTCAATGAGCCACAATCAGTCAACACATGTAGAAGTCTCCGGATGCTGAAATAAATATTACCAACGTTCTCAGAATAGTCAAATTAGCTAGGATTGCCTATCCTTAAGTCCAATTCTGGACACAGGGGCAAAACGGTAATTTCAGACAAAAACGATGTCCGCCGTTGGACCCGTTTTGCATCGAAAAGTGTGTCAGAGTCAACGGTCTCTAAAGTTGTCAAACTACATGTCTACGGATCCAGTTTTCTGATACGAACCCAACCGTATGTCCAGAGTTGGATTCCGGCGGGCCGTGCACAAAATCGCCCGTTGAGTGGGACCGTGGGGCCCGCAAAACGACGTCGGATTCAACTGTCTCAGAATTGGACCAAACTTGGCATACAGGACCAGAAAAACGATACGGTCCTGATGGCGCAAGTTTCGTCTCGATCTAACGAACGTGCATAAAGTAATTGGAGAATTTGTAAAGTGCACGATACGGTGAATTTCGACGGATACGCATCAAATTCGTCGTGCACACGCGACCAATTTGAATTCCGTCAAAGCCCACACGACCACGAAGCCGTTACGCAGCTTTCGATGCGTTCGGTTCGCGACCACGTCGCCCGAAATGGCGGGACGCACGTCGTGTGGAATAATTTTCTAGTTTTGAAAACAGATTTTTCGTCAACTTCACCCTAATTTTAAACAGCAATTAATCAACAAGAATTTATTCTAAAAATAGCGTTTCCATCTTGGTTATGTTGTCTAGAAGTCTGTTCAAGCGGTTTTCCAAAACTCGCGATGTTCTGGTCGCAAATCGACCGCAAAACTTGGGTTTCGGGACAGTTTTTATACTCGAGAAATTGAGATTTTTCTCAGTTTTGGGGTTCGCTTTGCGACGCGCACGAAGCGATTTAATACAAACTATTTGAAGGGAACTACAGTCGTATAGGTTGTAGTCGTACCTGAGAAGACGGTTCGAGAAAAGATTGAGCGTGCGTCGAGAACACACGACGCGAAGTCGGCCTCGCGAAACGCTGCTACTGCCCTGCTGTTTCGGTTTCATGCGTGCCTGGCCGTCGGCGGTGCACCGCGGCGGTGAGCGGCCGTCGGGGGTGCGCCGCCCAGGTCGCGCGCGAGACTGGGGTCGTGGTGGCGGTCCGCGTGGTTAGGGTTTTCGGGTTCGTTCGTTCTCGATCTCCCTATATATACATTATGTATATACGGTTGTGAAGCTCGGGTATGGGGCTTAGGAAAATCAATGGGTTTAGCTTGGTTGGCCCAAGGCTCGGCTGTTGGGGACTCTTCTTGTAGGGCTGTGGATGGGTTCACAGCTCGGGTGTGGGCTCGGTTTTGCATGGTGTTTAGGGAGGGATTTAAACAGGCTACTGGGTGTGTGGTGCTTAAGCATAGCTGGGGTTCAGCTGCTATCAGGTTTGGGGGGAAAGTTTTGGGTTTTCCTTCTACTGTTGTGGCCGGGTTGGCCTGCTATCTAATTCTTTTTTTTTATTTGTTCTTTTTGTTTATTTCTTTCCTTCATTATTATCACCATGCATATATATGTATATATATATCTATACTCACGTATACTTTCGTATATTCATATTTACACAGATATACACATATATCATATATATATTTTATATTATTATTGTATATATATATATATATATATATATATATATATATATATATATATATATACTCATACGCATATTTTATATTATATACTTATATATATACACGTACACACATATATAATTATTGTATATATTTATACACATATACACACGTATATAGCTATTTCTTATATTTAGATATACGCACACATATATTAATATATATATATATCTTCGTACACATATATAACGTATATTCTTATATTCCTACCCACATATATTATGTTTATATATTTATATCTATATGTACCATACACATCTATATATATATATATCTATATTTGTATCATCGTAACAATTAATACATATTTATATATATGGATAAATATTCCATAACCAAAACATTAATAATAATTTCTCGTAAACAGTTTATAAATATACACCCATATATATTTATATACGTGGGATTCATTTGAAAACGAAATATCAGAATAAATGATTATCAATTATATTATTTAAGAATAACAAAATAATAAGAATAATAATAATAATAATAATAATAATAATAATAACGATAACATAAAAATATTAAACAACTAAATGACCAATACGAGTCTTTGATAAGCATATCATACCCCATCTTACTTGGTCCTAGTACTTCGTACAATTATTCTGAAAATTATCATTTCAATAAAATAAATAGTAAAAAATTTCAAAATTTCCGGGAAGGGGAGCTACAAATCTACCCACCTTAAAATAATTTCGTCCTCGAAATTTTAATTCGTAATTATTCCTAAAATCAAAGTCTACTATTTCCTTAATCTTCTCAAATTTAATTTATCAAAATAGTTGTATCTTCCTTCTAGTCATTTGTAACTACGAAACTCCGAGGACGGCTACCCACCTTTGGTCACACTACTCCTTCAATGGTATGTCTCTAAAACTCTATAATCTTCCAGCTACGTGCTAAATATAGATATCTATTGCTTTTGGCATCTACAATCCTCCTTTATCTATCACGCAATCCTAAAATCAACAGGCACAAATTTATACAAGTAGCAAAAATATTGATAAATCCTAATGAGCATGACCCTTCGTTGCCCTGAAATAAGGAAGACAGAAAGAATAATCGAGAGCAAATATTAAGTTTTAAGAGCGGTAGCGAGTATCCAATGTTACAGATAGGGAGAGTTCATGAACCGTTGACTTATTTGCTAGGTTGGCCACTCCAGTCTAGTCATTGGCTAGAACTATGAATCATTCGTTCTTTAGGAGAGCTTGCAATCTGTACAATACAAAAGTTCCATTCTCGGAATTCTAAACATGGTTCCAAAATGGAATGGAGTTTGAGAAATCTAGATTGTGATCTTACTGGGTTCTCTATTTGGACATCAGTCGTTGGTTGGATGAATCATTGGATTTTAATCTATATGGACTAGACAAGATCCCAATGATAAAACTATTCCCACTAGATTAGGGTATTCTAGAATAGGTTTCTACCCGAGGGGTTGAGCTAGTTGCCCGTCAGGTTGGTTAGCTAGGTTCATGAAGCCCCAAAATGCACCTTCCGAGACTTCTGTGTTTAAGTAGCACATGAGACCTCAATTAGGTGGCACACTGGTGACATGTGCGTAGTGGGCTTCGAGTGGATCGCAACCATATATTGGGTCGAAGGAAATGAGTCGAGGTTAAGGCCCTAATGGTAGTTGGGAAGGATACCGGTACTATGGTAAAGGTTATAGCTAGGCCTTTTAACCTAAAAGTCGTACCGTAAAAATAGAGTACAAGGAGACGGGTTTGAGTGGGACATGATATACCTAGATGAAGGTTGACTCGTCTAGGTCTTACATGTGAAATTTGTTGGAAGGTAATGGCTGGTCTCGTGCTCCGAATATTAATGGCACGGCCGAGGACGCAAAAAGGATCTAAATGAAAAGTGGGAGTCCAAGGGCACTAATAATCATCCTAATAGGAATTATTCTAATCACTCGGTAGTCTTGGTATATCCTAAAATCTGTAGAAGGCTTGCGGTCAACCCACCTTAGAGGCTAGGATATGGTGGCAAGGTTCCTGTCACAGGACTAGCCGATGGTAGCTACACTTGCATATACAACTATCATAGCCATGGGGAATACTTTGTATCTACCTATCAATTACGAGATTTTGTCTTTCTAAATCAGTGAAAGACAAAACAAATAAGGAGTTCAAGAGAGGGGTCACCGAGTACAATTACGTGATTCAAAGGCGAATGTATTATTTCAAGAGGGATTGTCAAAGCAGTCGCGGATGAGATCCTAGATACATCTATATCTCATTCCACGTAGTGTAATTAAATGAAGAGCGAACCAAATGCATCATGGTTGATCAGACCGTAATACAATGATTCTGATTAGACAATATGTTAGCGGGCGTCCCCAATAAACATGTGTCTCGAATCAAGCTCGATAAAAGAGTAAGCTTACAAAACTAGGCTGTGATAGCAGCATTGGTCAAGATAGTCAGAATATAAGTAGGCGAGACTTGTGGAAAGGAGGCACAAGTAATTCGAGTTTTGTGAGAATAAAAATCTAACTCGAGATTTTGTACACGAATAACAGAATCAGAAATTTTAAACTAGTCTCTTACAGCAAAGTAGAATTTAAAATAGGTAATTCTAATTTATGATATAAGATTTATATCTATACAGCAAAAGAAAGTTAAACAGTTCAACATGATCAAAGCCTTAATTATAGATAAGCCTAGCTTACCAAGTGAATAGCATATCTGCATGGGGTCATATTGTCATATCAAAAATATAGTGTACCTGTAGGGATCTAGCAAGTTATCTAAATTGCATGGCTTATCTAATAACCTTATCTACCCAACAGTCAATTTAAATAAGGGACCCTTATCCTAGTTATTTTCCTAAATCATTTTAATCCTAATTGTGAATGAGCATTTCTTAGGCGCAGGCTCGCAATGGTACGACTAACTTAAGTACCATCACAAGTTCGCAAAATTCTTTGCGAAAACAGACCTGCATGGGCCACCACAAAAACTTGTCACGACCCGCACCCACTTTTTGGATACGAGACGTGTCCAAGCCAGCCTACGCCGCAGAGTCGGCAGTAGAACGCTGTCAAGCCCGCAAGTAATAAATGCTCAAGAAAATAACATTTGATGCTCATTCACATTACTAAATTTATTACAACATTTACAAGAATAATATTTAAAGGAAAATACAAGAATTACAATTTGTGAAAATATTACAACTGCTATCTATTTCTAGGTCGACCATCAGCATACCCAAGTCTCCTCAGTGCTAAGAGTGATCGCGGCTACCTGAAAAATGTTGGTTATCCAGTCAGAATTGGAACAAGTACACAAACCGACGGCAATGCAAAACACAATAGAATTAACAAGACATGAAAATAGCATATGAGATATGAAAGCTGTAAGAAAACTGATGACATATAGCACGAGAGAGAAATAAACAAGAAAAAAATAATAAAAGACATCTATCTAGGTGGTGTGAAATATCTGTTTCAACATGTGAACGGCTAGGGGGTAAATCCGGCTCACTGCACGTGTCGTGCGCAGCTGCTATCATGCAATAATAGACATTTTGGGAATATTTCTGGGTAGTTCACATATGTACTAAGATATTTCTCCTTCCGACAACTCCGTGTGACGAGCGTGTCAACAAGCAGCAAGATATATGTATAGACATAAAATGAAAAGACTACTATGAATCGGAAAGCAATCAAAAAGTGCACTTGCCTGAGGTCCTTAGCTGGAGAAACCAATAACACTATACCACTCAATGAGCCATAATCAGTCAACACATGTAGAAGTCTCCGGATACTGAAATAAATATTACCAACGTTCTCAGAATAGTCAAATTAGCTAGGATTGCCTGTCCTTAAGTCCAATTCTGGATACAGGGACAAAACGGTAATTTCGGGCAAAAACGATGTCCACTGTTGGACCCGTTTTGCACCGAAAAGCGTGTCAAAGTCAACGGTCTCTAAAGTCGTCAAACTACATGTCTACGGATCCAGTTTTCTGATACAAACCCAACCATATGTCCAGAGTTGGATTCCGGCGGGCCGTGCACAAAATCGCCCGTTGAGTAGGACCGTGGGGCCCGCAAAACGACGTCGGATTCAACTGTCTCAGAATTGGACCAAACTTGGCATACAGGACCAGAAAAATGATACGGTCCTGATGGAGCAAGTTTCGTCTCGATCTGACGAACATGCACAAAGTAATTGGAGAATTTGTAAAGTGCACGATACGGTGAATTTTGACGGATACACATCAAAATCGTCGCGCACACGCGACCAATTTGAATTCCGTCAAAGCCCACACGACTACGAAGCCGTTACGCAGCTTTTGATGCATTCGGTTCGCGACCACGTCGCCCGAACTGGCGGGACGCACGTCGTGTGGAACAATTTTCTAGTTTTGAAAACAGATTTTTCGTCAACTTCACCCTAATTTTAAACAGCAATTAATCAACAAGAATTTATTCTAAAAATAGTGTTTCCATCTTGGTTATGTTGTCTAGAAGTCTGTTCAAGCGGTTTTCCAAAACTCGCGATGTTCTGGTCGCAAATCGACCGCAAAACTTGGGTTTCAGGACAGTTTTTATACTCGGGAAATCAAGATTTTTCTCGGTTTTGGGGTTCGCTTTGCGACGCGCACGAAGCGATTTAATACAAACTATTTGAAGGGAACTACAGTCGTATAGGTTGTAGTCGTACCTGAGAAGACGGTTCGAGAAAAGATTGAGCGGGCGTCGAGAACGCACGACGCGAAGTCGGCCTCACGAAACGCTGCTACTACTGCCCTGCTGTTTCGGTTTCACGCGCCCCTGGCCGTCGGCGGTGCGCCGCGGCGGTGCGCGGCCGTCAGGGGTGTGCCGCCCAGGTCGCGCGCGAGACTGGGGTCGTGGTGGCGGTCCGCGTGGTTAGGGTTTTCGGGTTCGTTCGTTCTCGATCTCCCTATATATACATTATGTATATTCGGTTGTGAAGCTCGGGTATGGGGCTTAGGAAAATCAATGGGATTAGCTTGGTTGGCCTAAGGCTCGGCTGTTGGGGACTCTTCTTGTAGCGCTGTGGATGGGTTCACAGCTCGGGTGTGGGCTCGGTTTTGCATGGTGTTTAGGAAGGGATTTAAACAGGCTACTGGGTGTGTGGTGCTTAAGCATAGCTGGGGTTCAGCTGCTATCGGGTTTGGGGGGAAAGTTTTGGGTTTTCCTTCTACTGTTGTGGCCGGGTTGGCCTGCTATCTAATTCTTTTTTTTTTGTTCTTTTTGTTTATTTCTTTCATTCATTATTATCACCATGCATATATATGTATATATATATCTATACTCACGTATACTTTCGTATATTCATATTTACACAGATATACACATATATCATATATATATTTTATATTATTATTGTATATATATATATATATATATATATATATATATATATATATATATATATATATATATATTTATATATATATATATATATATATATATATATACTCATACGCATATTTTATATATATATATATATATATATATATATATATATATATATATACTCATACGCATATTTTATATTATATACTTATATATATACACGTACACACATATATAATTATTGTATATATTTATACACATATACACACGTATATAGCTATTTCTTATATTTAGATATACGCACACATATATTAATATATATATCTTCGTACACATATATAACGTATATTCTTATATTCCTACCCACATATATTATGTATATATATTTATATCTATATGTACCATACACATCTATATATATATATATATATATATATATATATATATATATATATATATATATATATATATATAAAAAAAAAAAAATATATATATATATATATATATATATATATATATATATATATATATATATATATTTGTATCCTCGTAACAATTAATACATATTTATATATATGGATAAATATTCCATAACCAAAACATTAATAATAATTTCTCGTACACAGTTTATAAATATGCACCCATATATATTTATATACGTGGGATTCATTTGAAAACGAAATATCAGAATAAATGATTATCAATTATATTATTTAAGAATAACAAAATAATAAGAATAATAATAATAATAATAATAATAATAATAACGATAACAATAACAATATTAAACAACTAAATGACCAATACGAGTCTTTGATAAGCATATCATACCCCATCTTACTTGGTCCTAGCACTTCGTACAATTATTCTGAAAATTATCATTTCAATAAAATAAATAGTAAAAAATTTTAAAATTTCCGGGAAGGGGAGCTACAGAAGTCGGTTCAGCGTGCTTTCAAATGACACTCGGTCCTTCTTCCCGTGACTTGGGAGAAGGAAGTTGGCCTAAGTTGCTAAGTTGCCACGATGCTCGAGTTAGCCTAAGTCATAGGCGTCGCCTGCTTGAATGCTTGATAAAGCATGCACGGTCCCGTCGTTTTGCCTTAACACTCGAAATAGCCTAAGTCATAGGCGTCGCCTGCGTGAATGCTTGATAAAGCATGCACGGTCCGTCGTCCAAGGCTTGGCATAGCCTTCGCATGTCCGTGGGTTAAGTCGTCTTGCACGGCTTGTGGCTTAAGTCTAGGCACCCGAGAACTTGGTTGTTCATGTCGAACGTGTGCACGGCATGTTTCCTCGATGCGAAGCTCGACGTAGCCTTTGCTCGTCGAGTCGTTGCCCGAATAAGTTAGACAAGAGTTGTGTTGGGCTATCAAAGCCATTTCTAGTACGGTCCCGCTCTATCTGCGATTGTCAAGTCACGTAGTCCCTCGAGAACAAGGCTCGTCGTATAAAGTATATGACTTGAGCGATAGCGTTGCCTGGAGAGCCAGGCCTGTCTAAGGCACGAGCCACGGTCGGTTTAGTAAAAAGCATGCCATGGACAAAGGAAGTCCACGCGATTGGTTGTCGTCGAGATCGGTCCCGCTACTTGGGAGTCTCGCGATGTCTCGACAAGGAAACACACGAGATCGGTCCCGCTACTTGGGAGTCTCGATAAGTCTCGTACACGAGATCGGTCCCGTTACTTGGGAGTCTCGTTAAGTCTCGATAAGTATGGATATGGAATCACGCGAGATCGGTCCCGCTACTTGGGAGTCTCGATAGAAGTTGGAAAGCATGGTCATGTTAAGGAAGGACGTGGTAGATCGAGTTGAGTATGCATGGTCATTGGACAACTTGTCGACAAGGTATAGTCTTCTCGAATGATCGCCGGGGCAACGGGATCATGTCGGCCCGGGAGAAGCGAGGCGGCTCACGGTAGGATGCTGGATAACCGCATAGGAGATACTTGGCGCTTCTGGGGATAGCTACCCGCGGAGGGACGAGCCGATATCTCGAGCCGAGTCTAAGATAGCTTGACATTGCTAGTGAACACTCATATAGATGTGTCGGCAAGAGCGGCTATCCGCGTGTATGCCTTTGGATTGCATCGAGTACTAGCAAATTATGAGTTGGGTTATCAATTCATGCTTATTGCAAGCACAAGTCTTGAGTCAGCATGGGTTAGGGTGTGCACGGTTGCATCACCAATCTAGAGCCCAAGAGATGGCTATAGCAAGGATACGTGCTTCGGCATGAATGTGATCTCGTCTCGAGTTAAAGTCAGAAAGGGCTGTAAGGCAACTTGGTTAAGTCTGGTTGGTACTTGCGAGGTACGGCCTCAATCTTGATGCACGAACAAGTCTAAGCAAGGTCTAGAGGCACGACCTGCACGAGTTATCCCTTTGAAGTCATTGGCACAAGTGTTGGTCTAGAGGCACTTGAGTTTAAGTGAAAGTCTTGGCACGGCCGAGTTCGCATAAAGTTGCTCCTCGGCGAAGCACTGTCTCGAATACGTTGAAGTCGCAAATAGAGTATGGCACGACCCTGCCGTCCCGAGTCAAAGTTCGATCGAGTACATAAGCGATGAGGCACTGCCTCGATCGAAATACACGTTGGTATTATAGCACGACCATGTCGTTGCACATCGGTTGGGTCAAGCGTCGTAGTCTTAAAACTGATCCTAAGGCAAGACTAGAAAGACAATCGAAAGGGACTTGTATTGCACAAAAGTAAATGAACGTGTCAGTTTTGTATGGGTGGGCGAGGAGCTCACTCCACTAGTACAGTTGAGTACTGACACCCACACAGTTTCTATGTGCAGGCACTGGTAGAATCTCGTGGCACGGAGCTTGCTTGGATGCGTCGAGACACGGAGTTCCTTGGCGAGTCAAAGCATGCGGCCGCATGAACTCAAGACTTATACGGGACATAATGTATGGACATAGCCTTCCGAAGCTTCTGCTGGCTCAAGCATTGCATCGAGAGATGAGAGAGAGCAGAGTGACTTGTAAAATGAGAGAATAGTGAGCACTCAAGACTTGTAATCATGGCCTTGCGCCTGTTGTAATCTGATTGTTCAATATCAATAAAGAGTTCTTTTGAATAACTTGTGTTTTGTCTTTAAATTTCTGCTGCATGTTCAATGTTTCTGCTTAGGACTTCTGTGCGACGACCCCGTCGCCGCCGCTGTAATCGGCCGTTATGAAAATGCCTTGCATGAGCGCAATCTAGGCTCGTGCGGCATCATGCCTTAGCGAGGGCGATCGCTCCTTCGGGAGCGGGGCGTGACATAATGGTATCAGAGCACGGCTTTACGTCCTTGGACTTCAAGTTAAATTTCTCAGTTTTGAAAGCTCATCGTTGCTAAAGAAGTGTGCGCTCTCTCTCGAATATCCCTCGGCATGTCCATATAATAAGTCTAAATATTTCAAAAGCCCGTACAAGCATTCAATCGAACGCATCGGTAGGCCATTGTCGGACGCATCGATAGGCCTTTGTGCCGTACGGTGCCAAACTTAACTTGATAGAAAATACGTGCTAAAGTTAGCAAGTCACGTGCGTGCCCAACTTGTCCTACGTCGACATTAGCAAATGAGTGTGCAAAACTCGGAGTATAGTCCGTACGGGATGACTATGCACACGGCCTTTTGGCTAATTTGTGTCGCGTACCTAGACTTTTGGTGCAATCGAATTGCGAGCAATATTAAGTATCGCTTGGTCGGAAACGAAGATACACTTAGGGTGTATATCGATAGGAAACGCTATCGGACTAACGCTCAGGCGTGCACGGAAGATTGGTTTGGATTTTGAGGAATAGTACGAACGACTTAGTACGTCGAGACGACGTGAGCGACTACGCTAGAGATTCGTCGAACGAATCTAAAAGATGTCTTAGCGAGTGATGCGAATGCAATTATATATTAAATCGGATGGCTCGAATCCTGAGTGGTGTATGGTTTGTCTTGGAAATCATTCGAGCAAAAATTGAGAACTACGAGTAACAACGAGTATGTCGGCGAGGCGATGCGATCGCGCATAGCCTTAGAACGCATCACGCTTAGTTGGTTGTGACTTGGAATGTCTCGAATGAGATGTCATTCGGACAACTTGTGAATGGGCAACGCGACTTAGAAAACGATTCAAAACGATGAAACAAGTGAATGTCTTGATCGGGGAAATCTAGTAAATCACACGTACGATTTTGGATTGAGCCAAATGAAATGTGACTTGAGTTTTGGACAACGATCTTGAAACTAGCTTGAGGAATAGCGATCGAACTTGATCTTGAATATCGAGGAGATAGTGGAATATCCAATTAGGAGAATAGCATCAGTCACACGACTCAGAATTGGTTGCAACAGAAGATCGTCAGGTTCGTATATCGTCGATGGTATTGAGGCGTATCAAAGATCGATATGCGATAACTCGGGGGTACTCTGATTCGAGGAATGACGATCGTGCAAAATGTCATTGTTCCGCTGGATGCTATCCTCGGGATATTGAAATGTGTCAAGGAAAAGATAGACTTGGCTCTAGGATTTTCTAGTTGAACGAATGACGAATGGACTATCGAACTGAGATCTTGACTTGGAGGAAAATGAAATGTTTGGATTGCTTCGTCGATAACCACAACGTTGACATTCTTGTCTTATGCGAGCGCAACTCCAGCCTCGCACATGCGTCATGCCGATTAGGGCGATCACTCCGCGTGAGCGCTGGTATGGTGATTCATAAAGCGGGGGTGATCAAACTTGCATGGCATGGCAATTTGATTGCTTCAACTTGTGGTTTGATGCGAAGGTGGACTCAAGAATGACTCGGTGTGCTTGACAATTTAGCTTGAGGATTGAGTAGGTCCAATCCGCGTATCAAGAATGAATTAGTCTAGACTCAAGCAAGAGTTACGTCCCGATGAGAATGATTATTCCGCGGAAGCGTTGCATGGTGATTCATGAACCACCGTAGATAATCAAACTCGCGTGAGATTGGGGCATAACTTATTGTCAAAGCTAGATGACCTCGTGATCGGATACATGAATTGGTTAGAATTGGTGATTGAACGGATTCAAATTGGCGTAACGAATGCCTTGATGCGAATTAGGTGATCGTGCTCGATATTTAGAAATCTGAGTGACGCGAGCTTGGGTAGAAAAATCTCGTACAACCGACTTTGGTTTGACCCTAGGATTGGGGTCAGTGTTGGCATTATTATTGGAAAATTATGATTCCAATCCTGACATTGACTTAGCCTTGAGAAATGGCCTAGCGGTTAGGCGAGACGCCCTGTTTCAAGAGTTAGCAATCAAAAGATTGGCCTTGAGGATTGGCATGGATGGATAGAGTGAATCAAGAATATAGGAATATCCTTCATGAGATTCGACTGACATGCATATATTTCAGGGACGCCTGGGTATGTGCACAATGCGACTCGAGTGAGAATGACGAATTATCTATCATGCGGCTTGGCTAAAATGCATGTATTTTGGAGACGCCTGGAATGCTTGTACGATCCAACCAAGTGATACGTTGAGTACAAGCAAGACTTGAGGAATGGGAGAGTGTCGAGAATTTGAGATCGTATAAACGGAAAAGATTAATAATAGTGCAAGCGTGGCTTAGAATCAAAGAAATGCGTAGGCGGAGTGGGTACGATAAATTATAGAGTACCTCGCTCGACTGTTATAGTTCCGTGTCTGGGCACGATTAAGTATTGGCCATAGAAATGGTAAGATGGTTTGCATTCAGGAAAGTCTCGAGGACGAGACTTGTTCTGAGTGGTGTATGTTGTAGTGCCCCGTCCCGTAAAGTCAATCGGAGGAATCGAAATGCCGACGACGTTCGGACTTAGCATTAAAACGGCTGCTCGAAGGCTCGCACGGTCGAGGCGACTCCTCGCTCAGGTGGGGTAGTTTCGGTGAACTCACCTCATCTTAGCCTTCACTTAATAACTCGCATGTTTTCAACTTGCACAAGTTAGGCTTGATAATAAAAGAGACGCATCCACATAGCTAAGGAAATAATCCCGATGGGTCGGAATGTCTTAGAACATGGAAAAGGGTCCCACGGTCTGCTTAGAAGTCGGTTCAGCGTGCTTTCAAATGACACTCGGTCTTTCGTCCCGTGACTTGGGAGAAGGAAGTTGGCCTAAGTTGCTAAGTTGCTACGATGCTCGAGTTAGCCTAAGTCATAGGTGTCGTCTGCTTGAATGCTTGATAAAGCATGCACGATCCCGTCGTTTTGCCTCAACACTCGAAATAGCCTAAGTCATAGGCGTCGCCTGCGTGAATGCTTGATAAAGCATGCACGGTCCCGTCATCCAAGGCTTGGCATAGCCTTCGCATGTCCCGTGGGTTAAGTCGTCTTGCACGGCTTGTGGCTTAAGTCAAGACACCCGATAACTTGGTTGTTCATGTCAAACGCGTGCACGGCACGTTTTCGTGATGCGAAGCTCGGCGTAGCCTTTGCTCGTCGAGTGGTCGCCCGAATAAGTTAGACAAAAGTTGTGTTGGGCTATCAAAGCCATTTCTAGCACGGTCCCGCTCTATCTGCGGTTGTCAAGTCGCGTAGTCCCTCGAGAACAAGGCTCGTCGTATAAAGTATATGACTTGATCGATAGCGTCGCCTAGAGAGCCAGGCCTGTCTAAGGTATGAGCCACGGTCGGTTTAGTAAAAGCATGCCACGGACAAAGAAAGTCCACGCGACTGGTTGTCACCGAGATCGGTCCCGCTACTTGGAAGTCTCGTAATGTCTCGACAAAAAAACACACGAGATCGGTCCCACTACTTGGGAGTCTCAATAAGTCTCATACAAGAGATCGGTCCCGCTACTTGGGAGTCTCGTTAAGTCTCGATAAGTCTGGATATAGAATCATGCGAGATCGGTCCCGCTACTTGGGAGTCTCGATAGAAGTTGGAAAGCATAGTCATGTTAAGGAAGGACGTGGTAGATCGAGTTAAATATGCATGGTCATTGGACAACTTGTCGACAAGGTGTAGTCTTCTCGAATGATCGTCGAGGCACCGGGATCATGTCGGCCGGGGAGAAGCGAGGCGGCTCACGGTAGGATGCTGGATAACCGCATGGGAGATACTTGGCGCTTCTGGGGCTAGCTATCCACGGAGGGACGAGTCGATATCTCGAGCCGAGTCTAAGATAGCTTGACATTGCTAGTGACCACTCATATAGATGTGTCGGCAAGAGCGGCTATCCGCGTGTATGCCTTTGGATTGCGTCGAGTACTAGCAAGTTATGACTTGGGTTATCAAGTCATGCTTATTGCAAGCACAAGTCTTGAGTCAGTACGGGTTAGGGTGTGCATGGTTGCATCACCAATCTAGAGCCTAAGAGATGGCTATAGCAAGGATACGTGCTTCGGCATGAATGTGGTCTTGTCTCGAGTTAAAGTCAGAAACGACCGTAAGGCAACTTGGTTAAGTCTAGGTTGTACTTACGAGGCACGACCTCAATCTTGATGCACGAACAAGTCTAAGCAAGGTCTAGAGGCACGACCTGTACGAGTCGTCCCCTTGACGTCATTGGCATAAGTGTTGGTCTAGAGGCACTTGAGTTTAAGTGAAAGTCTTGGCACGGCCGAGTTCGCATAAAGTTGCTCCTCGACGAAGCATTGTCTCAAATACGTTGAAGTCGCGAATAGAGTATGGCACGACCCTGCCGTCCCAAGTCGAAGTTCGGTCGAGTACATTAGCGATGAGCCACTGTCTCGATCGAAATACACGTTGGCATTATAGCACGACCATGTCGTTGCACATCGGTTGGGTCAAGCATCGTAGTCTTAAAACTGATCCTAAGGCAAGACTAGAAAGACAATCGAAAGGGACTTGTATTGCATAAAAGTAAATGAACGCGTCAGTTTTGTATGGGTGGGCGAGGAGCTCACTCCACCAGTACAGTTGAGTACTGACACACACACAGTTTTTATGTGCAGGCACAGGTAGAAGCTCATGGCGCGGAGCTCGCTTGGATGCGTCGAGGCACGGAGTTCCTTGGCGAGTTGAAGCATGCGGCCGCGTGAACTCAAGACTTATACGGGACATAATGTATGGACATAGTCTTCCGAAGCTTCCGCTGGCTCAAGCATTGCATCGAGAGATGAGAGAGAGCAGAGTGACTTGTAAAATGAAAGAAAAGTGAGCACTCAAGACTTGTAATCATGGCCTTGCGCCTGTTGTAATCTGATTGTTCAATATCAATAAAGAGTTCTTTTGAATAACTTGTGTTTTGCTTTTAAATTTCTGCTGCATTTTCAATGTTTCTGCTTGGGACTTCTGTGCGACGACCCCGTCGCTACCGCTCTAATCGGCCGTTATGAAACTGCCTTGCACGAGCGCAATCTAGGCTCGTGCGGCATCACGCCTTAGCGAGGACGATCGCTCCTACAGGAGCGAGGCGTGACATCAGGTCCTACCATCATCCGGCTGAGATAGTAAATAGCTTGTTCATGTCCCACGTCATTATTCTGTGCTAGCAGAGCACCAAAGGAGTGTTCCATCACCCGTACAAAGAGTAGGAAGGGCTTTCCGGCGACCGGGGCTACCAGAACTGGCAGATTCATCAGGTACTCCTTAATATCATCAAAGGCACGCTGACATTCCTTGTTCCATACAAAAGAGACACCTTTCCTCATGAGTTGAGTGAAGGATTGGCATCGTCCTGAGAGGTTAGATATAAACCTCCTGATATAATCTAGTCTTCCCTGAAGGCCGCGGAGTTCGCGGAGGTTCTTTGGTGGGTTCATCTCCATGATTGCTTTTGTTTTATCGGGATCTATGTGAATGCCCCGGGAAGTAATGAGAAAGCCCAAGAACTTTCCATTAGATACCCCCATGAAAGACTTGGTGTCACTCCCCGTTCCCAGAATGCGTATTTTTATATATGTACAACTCATAAGTATTTATTTAGTATTTATCATGTATTATCCTGTATTTAAATTCCTATAATTTCATGTTAATTAATTATCTGCTCTTTAATTTTCATATTAATTAATTTCCTGTAATTTTATTTCTGCAGTCTAATTATCTGCATTTTATTCTGTAATTTTATTCTCTGCTTTAGTTAGTCTTTTCGGGTTGGCCTTGATGGACCCGAATGCAACCCGGCCCATTAGCTCCCACCTACCACCCCCTTTGCTATTTAAAGCTTCCATCTCTTTCTCTCTCCTCATTACTTATTCTCACCATTACTTCTTCTTCCTCCTCTTATTACTTCTCCACCTACCAGCAGCAGCAGCAGGAGGCAAGTGCAAACTTGCTTCTACTTGAGAACCATGTTTTAATGGTTTATTTGGCTTCCTCTTGTGATTCTAAGAGAGTTTACTACTTAGCATTTTAGATTTCGTTGGCTAGTTTTCTCTAGATCTAAGTTGTTACATTCTCGGCTGTTCATGGGTTTTTGGTCCACCAACTTAGCGTGTTTTCGGGACAGAGAGTTCATGTGGTAGAACTGCTCGTTAGTCACGCACACGTCTTTACATGTTTTGCGTGAATTCTGACTCACGCACACATCCTTGCGTGCGTGTATTTTAGTCACGCACACATCCTTGCGTGCGTGTATTTTAGTCACGCACACATCCTTGCGTGTGTGTATTTTTAGTCACGCACACATCCTTGCGTGCGTGTATTTTAGTCACACACACATCCTTGCATGCGTGTATTTTAGTCACGCACACATCCTTGCGTGCGTGTATTTTAGTCACGCACACATCCTTGCGTGCGTGTATTTTAGTCACGCACACATCCTTGCGTGCGTGTATTTTTAGTCACGCACACATCATTGCGTGCGTGTATTTTAGTCACACACACATCCTTGCATGCGTGTATTTTAGTCACGCACACATCCTTGCGTGCGTGTATTTTAGTCACGCACACATCCTTGCGTGCGTGTATTTTTAGTCACGCAAACATCCTTGCGTGCGTGTATTTTTAGTCACGCACACATCCTTGCGTGCGTGTATTTTAGTCACGCACACATCCTTGCGTACGTGTATTTTAGTCACGCATACATCCTTGCGTGCGTGTATTTTAGTCACACACACATCCTTGCGTGCGTGTATTTTAGTCACGCACACATCCTTGCGTGCGTGTATTTTTAGTCACGCACACATCCTTGCGTGCGTGTATTTTAGTCACGCACACATCCTTGCGTGCGTGTGTTTTAGTCACGCACACATCCTTGCGTGCGTGTATTTTTAGTCACGCTCACGTCTTTACGTGTTAGCGTGGATTTTTAGTCTCGCTCACGTCTTTACGTGTTAGCGTGGATTTTTAGTTACGCTCATGCCTTTGCATGCGTGGATTCCTATCACGTCCACTCTGAGCGTGCGTAGATTTCCTTTCACGCTCACGCTTTCCAGCGTGAATCACTCTTCACGTTCACGCTGTACGTGCCAGCATGAACCACTTTTCACACTCACGCTGTTTTTACGCTCACTCCTTCATGCTAGACTTGGCGTGACTTGTTAGCCTTAGCCTAGACTTGCTTGCGTGACTTCCTGACCTGGGTGTTTCTATTTGTTCCTATAACTTATTCAATTAATGTTGGCATGATAATTCTCCTATCATGTCCTTATGCCTTTTTGTATGAACTCGATAATCTTAGCATGCTAATATTTTAATACATATGGTTGTGTATTAGTGCCAAGTGTCTTGATTGATTGATGGATACCCAGTGAGACTGGAACTTGACCTTGAGAGTTATAGACTCGATCCCATTTAATGATGAATGACTTTCATGCCTTGTCACCATTGATGACGATGGTTATCTTGACTAAATTGATCATGCGTTCCTAGTTGGAACTAAGAGACTGGCTAGTCGTCTTATTGAAATAAATAAATGAGACACGTTCATGTAATAAACTATTGCGATCGATTAGCCGATCCCGAATATTGACATACATGCACATACAGGCTTCAATCTATTTATTTATTTATTTATTTAATTATTTTCTACAAAAGGAACATGTGTACTTTATGGTCAAGGCATGATTACTCCGTGGTTAGATTTGACTGTTGCATCACGCTATGTAAAACCTACAACCTAGCCGCACGGGTATCGTTGTAGAGTTGCGCATATCGTATCCCGTACGAAAGTACTCATTTGAATGACCATGATCCACGGCATGGGATTTCACTCAACGT
Source organism: Iris pallida (assembly GCA_029216955.1). Lineage (NCBI taxonomy): Eukaryota > Viridiplantae > Streptophyta > Magnoliopsida > Asparagales > Iridaceae > Iris > Iris pallida. The sequence continues at coordinate 11,577,771 of JANAVB010018993.1, forward strand.
AGGGACTAGTAAGTTAAATAAAATAATGATTACATGGAGAGAATGGATTCCCGAGTTCTTACATGGCAGTCCCCTTAGGACGAGTAGTACCCGACGGGCCGGCTGGTTCCCACAGATACTGTAAATCTGCCACACGGGCAGGGAACAGTATCTATTTTTATTATTATTGTATATTATATATTGACGGGCGTCCTACTAGGACTCGTCTAATTCATGCATGGCGCACATGGTTGACTGGATAGACTAGCCTTGCTTGTACATAGTAAGAACTGAGGAATCCCAAATTGCATAATTCCAGGATAACTTGGGACTCACAATAGCAAGCAGTAGGAGTTGATTGGCCGTTCAAGATGATTTGTTTGTGTACTGTGCTACTCTGTTACCTAACTGGGATGATCAGAATGTCAGGACATGACGGGCCAACTTCTGTCCTTGTTTGGTTGGAAGGTTGGTTCGAAGTGTCATGATGTGATGTGAATCCTAGTAGCAAGCAGAGATCTATTATTATATTCTTTTACTTACTGGTTTAATCCTTCATATCGTCCTTCCTTGTGGTACTTGCTATTAGAGGTCTAACCTCTCTGGTTTTGCATGGCCAGATTTAGAGCTGGTTCCCGAGGACTCAGCTTACTTCTACCTCCAAGATGGTCAACACTAGAGGAATGATTGCAGGAGGACTCGAGTGGGTTCCTTACTTCACCACTCGTTTTGTCATTTACTTTATACTTAGCCGTTTGGCACCGACATGTTAGTCAGATTGTCTTGTACTTACTTTTACATAATTGTAACTAAGTCAGACTGCAGCTGATAACAATTGTGTACACTTGCTATATCATCTGGCTATGTTTTGTAAAGCCAGATCTCAAGAACATTTTGACTGAACGTTTGGGACGCCTTACTGCTTTATCTTACATGTTCTCTATTTCTGTTTCCTTGTTCGAATGATTGAGACAATAGATGTGTAATGACCATAGTAAGACTTTCATGTAGTATGCACCTCCTCGTCTGGTTAGACAGCATTGATCGTATTATACGGTATTCATCTACCCGTAATACGTAGCTGGCTGAGTCATTCCCCCGCTCTCCAGTATTCTGGTTCTGGGGCGTGACACTTGGTAGGATTCATCTTCAGGTTGTGTGTCCGCATGAGGTCGAACACTATTCTCAAGTCGTGTAAATGATCATTTTTGGAGCGGCTCTTGACGGCGATGTCGTCTACGTAACACTCCACCGTTTTGCACAAATAATCTCTGAAGATGACACTCATAGCCCGTTGATATATTACACCGGCGTTCTTCAGGCCAAAGGGCATGACCGTATAACAATATACGCCGATCGGTGTTCGGAATGATGTATGCTTCTCATCATCAGGAGCCATCTTGATTTGATTGTATCCCGAAAAGCCATCCATAAAGGACATGCGCTCAAAGTCGCACGTATTATCGATCATTATATCGGTGATCGGAAGAGGGAATTCGTCCTTAGGGCATGCCACATTCAGATTTTGAAAATCGATGCAGATTTGAATTTTCCTATTCTTCTTGATGACTGGCACTACGTTGGCTACCTAGTCTGGGTGCTGCTCTTCACGGATGAAACCGCTAGCTATAAGCTTGTTCACTTCTGCCTCGATGGAATTCATGATGTCTGGACAAAATTGCCGCTGCTGTTGCTTGACTGGTTTTGTGTCCGGATAGATGTTGAGCTTATGGAGTGCAATCTCGGGGTTCATCCCTGTCATGTCTTCATAGCTCCAGACAAAGACGTCGATGTATTCTCTGACGAGTTGTAACTATGACTCCCGCTCTTCGTCTGTCAGACTTTTACTGACAAAAATTGGCTTTGGAGAGGATTCATTGCCGAGGTTCACTTGTATAACCTCATCTTCAGTGGAAGGATCACAAAATTCGAAGCATTTCTCCCATTATGCATCTAGTTGCTGGACCCACGGCTCCAACTCAAGAGGTTCAAGTAGGTCTTCGTCTTCTTCTTCGACATCAGCGGATGTCATATTGGCAGATAATGTTTGTCTGAATATATCCCTAATACTGCTATCAGAGTTGTAAATGGGTGACTCGGACAAATGGGAGTGCCACTCGCATTCTTCGTCAGAACTTTCGGACGTTGTAGGTGGAGTAACATACCCGAGGCCGCGTCTGGATTTGTGATAATGATCCTGAGGTCCCTACCGGTGCCGGCGGCTGTAAAGGCAATCGTCGATCACTGTCATAATTTAGACTCGGGGTAGCCTCCATGTCGTACCCCTGCTTTTGCATGAAGTACTTGGCTTGAGGACTATACAAGTAGAGCGGTAGTCTCCCGGCTTCGGGTCCGAGGTCGGACTCTTGTGGCGTCAAAGATTGAGGACCTTCTTTTCGGCCAAAGATGATTGTGTGATCCCATCCTCTTCTGTCTGAGACCGAAAAGTAAGCGCCTTTTATGGGAGAAAGTCGATTTGGGATATGGACAGTTGTCACCTGTGTGTGCAGGCTAACGTCTAGACAGTTCCGTGCGTCATACGTTAGATTAGGCTTATCATACTCAGAATAGTCTAACGGCAGCCTCTTATTGATGAAATAAGGAATTTTATCCACCGGGATTACATCATCAGGAGAGGGGCTATCCGCCTGTGTAACCATATATTTGGCGAGTTCTCTATCCTCCTTGGCCACCCCCTGCGAGCTCAGAGTTTGGGACGCTATCTTGGAAAACTTGGCCACCAAGGGTTCTGCTTGAGGTATTGTCCTGGCTGGGAGTGTTGGATCAACACTTGGTTGCTGGCTCGTCTTGGGAAGACGGATGACCATTGGCTTGGCAAGGGATTTTGTGTCTTCTAGTCGCTTTGGAGCAGATTTTGGCAATCGAATTACCATCGGTGTTACCGAGGGCTTTGCATCTTCCTGTTGCCTTTGATTGGACTTTGGCAGCCGGATCACCATTGGTCCTATAACAGGTTTTGGCTCCTGGCTGGATCTCGGGAGACGGATGACCATTGGTTCCGACTGCGCAAGTGTGACAGGAGAACCGAGCACATCTTTATGTAAGGTTGCGACAAGGGGTGCGGTCCTGCCCGGTTTGCGGGCTTGGAAACGGATTCTCAAGGGTTCTTCTGGCCCTGTGATGACCTTCGGCTCGTCCGTTATATGTTTCCTGGATTCGTCATATAGACAAGCCTCTGAAGAGTAATAAGATTCGACCCCTTTGAAGGGATCAATGTCGACGAATTCGGTCTTCACGGAACCGTGCTTGCTGACATATTTGAAACATTGGTGAAGGGTGGATGGCATGCACGATCATATAGTCATGTATCCACGGACGTCCCAGGAGGATGTTGTAGGAGGTGTCTGCATCTATGACGTAGCAGGTAACTTTCGTCCTCAGGTCACCAATCTGGCACTTCAACCGGATTTTCCCTAGGGGATAGCTTCTCCCTGAGTTAAAACCGCTAATGGCAGTGTTGGTTGCTGCTAGTCGGTGCATAGGGATGCCAAGAAGTTGGAGCAGGCTTTTCAGGATGATGCTTATTGACGAGCCCGGGTCGATGTGCATCCGATCCACCTTGATGTCGTCTATGTATCCAGTGTAGTACAAGGGGCGATCATGCAAGTTGGTCTTAATCAACATGTCCTGCGGAGTAAATATGATGTTGGATATTATATCTGTGCTACCGTCGCCCTGTAGATCTGCTGGCGAGTCTTCTTTTGGAGGCTTGACCTGAGCTAAGTAGGCATCAGCATTCTGGAGTGCTTTGCTTAATGTGACACGAAGATCCTTGAAGAGCCTTAGGAGCTCGTATAGCAAAAACTTTGCTGGCGTATTAGCCAATTGTGCTAATATGTCGAAGTTGTAAGGTCTCTCCAGTCCCTGAGGCACATCACTACGGAGTGGCCTGTCGAAGCGGGTCTCCCTTGTCTTGGACTTATCCGCCAGTGGAGGCTGATCTGGCCTTGGAACATCACAGGGAGGCAACGTTGCTGGCTGAGGATCTTCGGCTGGACTATCCCATGCGGACAGGACTTGCGCTCCAGACCGGGTAACAATGTCTGCAACTTCTTCAGCTTCAGCTAAAATTGTATGGCAGGCTCTAGACTTCCTGTCCTTCTTCTTGTTGGTAGGAGATAACACCCCTGGGTAACTTCGAACACCTAGTCTGGATGCACCCATATGATCTCTCCTCGCGATGTGGTGAGGGGTACCAATCCAGATGTCTAGCGTCGGGCGGGTGGAAGATTAGTAACCTCCATCGTTGCCCGGGGGACAGGTATTACCCCGTCTGGAGTGCTTATTGGAGGAAAGTTGCCGAACTGAATAGATACCATATTTGCCGCCACAGTAACCTCTTCAAAATCTATCGACAGAGCTTTGGAGTCGATAAGACTCTGAATGTATCGCTTCAATTGGAAGCAATCTTGGGTGGCGTGATGGACATAGCGGTGGAAGTGACGGTACTTTGGGTCCTCTATTTCTGTTGTTCGGGGCTCACGCCTTGGTGGCGGGAGCTGGATCCTACCCCCTTGCAAGAGCATATCGAAGATAGGTTTGACATGACTATCTTCGAATGAGTAATTGATCTTGGGCCACTGGCCTTCCGCTTGTTTTTGCTCGGGCTTCTGAGTCGCATCAGTGACCATGACCTGTTTGCCCTTACTGTCCCGGTTGGTGGTGGCGCCACTGTTGTTGTTACTGGAGGTAGAACCAGGATGTCTGCCCTTATCTTTTCCGTCTGGGATGTGTAATCCCAGCTGGCGAGCCTTCTTCAGTTTTGCCTCTGTATTTGTAGCACTTATGATAAAGGTCGTCCAATCTCTGAACTGATCGTCTCCCATCCAGAGGCTAATTGCAGGAAGCAGCTTCTTCTGGCAGATTTCAATCAAGAAGCTCTCGGGATTGCCTTGGGGCAATCTCATCGCGGTTTGGCGGAACCGCTCGATATAGTTCCTTGTTAGCTTCCTCTCTCCCTGGACGACGTCCATAAGAGATGACATCATCACATCATGCCCCACTTCGTAGAATCTCTCCAGGAACATGTGCTTGAAGCCGTCAAAGATACAGTTGTCGGAAAGGTTGTGGTACCAGTCGAACGCGATCCCCTCCAATGCTTCGATGAATAGTCGCGTGAGGATAGCGTCACTATGCGGCAAGTGGTCGGTTGTGACTTCAAAGTAAGTCATGTACCGACTAGCAGAGGTCTTTCCATCATAAGAATCGATATGGAACGGCTTGTACTACGGTGAAAAAGGTACATCTCTCCATGCAACGGGATATGGCTGCCGTATTCTGAGATCTCGAGAGGAGTCTCGGGCATTGAACATTGCCCGAAGCTCCTGGACTTCCCTCCTTGCCTCCTCGGCTTCATCTGCAGTTGAAGGAACGGATGGTGCTACGGGATCATCACCCAAAGGAGGGGCAGTCGTGTTGGAGTCCGCATTGACTGCGGGTCCCAATCTTGTTTGTCCGGGCGTCCTTGCTGGTTGAGCTGGCAAGGCGGCTTTAATCTCGTCCACCGACTTGACTAAGGACAGGAGCATGGCTTCAAGCACTTCTAGCCGTTGTCGGTCGGAAGACGCTTCATGATCGTCGTCAGTCATAAAGACTGTCCTTACGTGGGTAGAGGTGGAAGGGATTGTGGCAGAGGTACTCTCGATGCCGTACCCTTGTATAAAGAAATCGTCAGGAAATGTCGGAATATCGTCTTCGTCAGACTCAGAAGGGGTGATATCCCATGTGCAGGAAGCCACATCGTCTTGGTGAGGGAGGTGGCCCTCAGGAAAATCCGATTCTGTTACAGAGTTCTGGGGGATCTCTATCCCCTATGTGTGCTCTTGGTATACCGGGTTGTCGTATACATTGAGGGGGCTGCTACCCCCAGCTTTATCTACTCTCAAGGAGGCCGAAGGTGCACCCCCGGGTGCCGAAAGCTTCTTTTTTGATCGAGTGCCTAAATAGACACCCCATGTGGTTGATGGGAACCCCCAAGATGAGGGTCTCCTTGCAATACTGGCCGAGATGGCCGGACTGGAAGAGCCTGTCTTCTTTCCTCCCTTGCCAGGGCAAACTTTTTGAGTTGAATTACAGGAGGCGAAAGGAAACTCTTCGTCCCCTGGAATTTGTACCTGTCGAACAGGTGCTAGCTGCTGCAGTCGCTGAAAAACTGACTGCCGATCTTCAGGTGCTGCTAATTTGTTACACCAGCAGTTGATGATGGCTTGGGTGCAACGACGCCCCGAGAGGGACTCATTGCATGCCGACGCTGCCGTCTCGCGTTTGTGAGTAATCACGTCACACAAGTCGGTAGGAAGCTTCTCCACTTTTGCACCCAACTTGTGAACTCGGGAATCCCGAGCGCACTGGTGCTTAGACATCATGTTTGCTCTCTGATCCGTGGCTAGTAAAAGCACTTGCTCTGGATCATTAGAGGGAGACTTTAAAGAACCACCCTGTCTGTTGGGCATGGGGGACTGGACGCGAGTGGTTCTGTACAATTTTCCGTCAGGAGCCCGTGTAACAGTCAATGGGGCCCACTGACAGTCAGCAACTTGGATAGTTGACTGGGCTAGTTGGGCCAGTACTGCCCTAGACTTTTTTGACTTAGCGCCCGAAGGCGCGTAGTAAAAAGAGTCCAGATTGATACATCCCGCATCCTCGGTGGGCCGCATGGCGTCGGGCCACATGAGAAGTCCTGTTTGAAGCCAGGATTGGTCGTCGCATGGACCATCTTCTTACGGCTGGAGATGGCTGCCGCATGGATCATCTTCCTACGGCGAGAGTTGGCTACCGCATGAGTTGTCTGCCTACGGCCGGAGTTGGCTGTTGCATGGGCAGACTGCCCATCTCCTCTCTGCGGCCTCTTCTTTGTCCGCATGGAGTTCCCTTGTGCCCCCAAAAACTCAGCATCGTAGTGTTTTCCTCTGTTGGATTTAGGGACAATGGGGTCCTCTGCGGTCGGAAACAAAGCCGCAGAAGAGTTCTGGTCACCGTCTTGGGCTGCAGAAGGAGCTTTTTCGAGAACTTGGTCGGGGACAACAGTTTGGCGCACCGACCCGTTGCGAGTCCTCTTCGGGTTGGCTCGCTTCTGGGACGGGCTGGCGCTCCCTTCAGAGAGCAATTCTTCGAAGGCTTGTTGGTCAAAGCAGACCACAAGCATCTGCTGTGTAGAGCCGAGCTTGGACGCGTCAGATTGCGTCACCAACTTCTCATTGGAAGAGAAGGATGTCCCCAGCAGAGTCGCCATCGTGTTTGCCATAAAAATCAACAACAGGTATTACAGAACGCTGGAATTGATTGCAAACTTGCTTGTACAAAGAAGAACCTAGAAAGAAAGCCTAAGAAACAATCTAAGTATAATTATTTAGTTTTGATTCTGGGGGGTGACGGTGGAGGCTCAGGAAAGTGCTATCAACTCTGCCTTACTCCGTGGACTATCTGATGCAGTCTTTAGCTCGTGAAGATATTGCTTTTTCTTGAAGGTTGCCAGCCCTTTGCAGGGATGTGGCACCCTGCTATTTATAATAAGATGTATTTTGAGCCGCATAGACGGCTTGCGGCCACGTGGCTGATTAACACGCGAAGACCCGCTCTTGGGCTGCCATCTGTCGATTTGTTGGGATTTTGTTGCAGCAAATCTGGGTAGTTAAGGAATTGGTCAGATTGCCACGTGTCCCGTTGCGTATAGCATTCTCAGTCTTCGATCATGCGGGGTCGCATGAGACTCATGCATGCGGCTTGGATCATAATTACTCCTGGCTGCATGAAGTTAAGGAAACTTTGGACCGCATAACCTGAGCCGCATGAGTTTCATGCGGCTTAGGTGACACTCTTCTGGCCGCATGGAGGCGTACGAACCCGGCTTTTGGGCGACGTCTCACGTCTTATCTTTCTTGTCGAAGTGTCAGAACTGTCATGTTTTGCCAGGACTTGTCAGCTTTATCACAAACTGCTCCTCCTTGGTCGCATATTTTCCTTCTGCAGCTGTTTGTCGACGAGCCGCATATGTCTTTGAACAGTCATGTGACTTTCCTTCATGCGGACCTGTTTGGCCCAGGGTACTTATGCGACAATTTGTAATCCGCATGAACCCAATATTTTTTATGCTTCTACATCCCTCCCCCACTCCCCCCCCCCCCCCCCCCCCCCCCCCCTCCTCTTTGGTACTCGGCGCCAGTTCCACTGGCGCCACCTTTTTTTTTTTGTCTGGCTCCAGTGGAACTGGCGCCAGACTTAAAAAAAAAAAAAATCTCGGCACCAGTTGCACTGGTGCTAGCCTCTTTTTATTTTTTAAGGCCCCAGTATAACTGGCACCACTTTTCTTTATATGTAAATTTTCAGTACTTCTCCTCTTTCACGCTAATATTGATAACTTCATCCTGCAGATGAAACTTTCTGAAGATTAAATGGTTATAATAGCAATTAACAACCTGATAATGAGGCTATTAGTGTTATAAATATATTTTGTCGGTTTGGGGAATTTATGACTCATGAATATTCCAACGGATACTACAATGAAGGCCAAAAAATTCAAAAGAGGAACAACATGTTTTAGGCAGTTGGTTTTTTTTTTCCATAAAATATACAACAATTTCTACCTCGATTCTTTGTACTCCTGACAAGATATTAAGTACCAACATATTCAAAACAATTGAAACCTTGTTGAACTGTCAATAAGTATAACCAATACTCTTAGGCTTCGTGTGTGGTTCGCGGAATGGAAAGGTAAGAAAATTGATTCTTTGATATTTTTCTCTTTTAAGAAATTATAATTTTTATCAATTTTTTTTTCGAATGTTTGGAAAAACCGAGATTATTGTCGGAATATATCTTTACTTTCTATTATAGTGTTTGGTGTTTGTAAGAAAAGAAAACAAAATCAAGTCAATTTTTCAATAATACCCTCGTGCTAATGAGAAAACTTATTGCTCAAGAATATTTTTGTCTAAAAGGTATTATGGATAAAAGATGGTAAATTATATTTTTGATATTTTGATCAATTTTTTTTGTAATAAATGCAGGAAAGTTGGAGGAAAAGTGATTCCTTAGATGGATCGGAGAACCACTTTTCCTCCTATTTTGCTACCTCTTGGGAATCATTTTTCTTTTCCAACTTGTTTCCTTTGGCTTCCAAACACAGGAAAGGAATAACTTTCATTTCCCAAGTAAAAATTCTGATAACCAAACGAGGCCTTAGTCATAGGAAGGGTCCGAAACCAATATGTAGACCTAGTTTCCAAATTTTTTTATCTATTCTAAAATATAAATCCAAAAGTTAAGTTTCGCCGTGGATTTTTTCTTCCAAAAATATTCTTGCATATCTATACTACTTAAAATTGTTCATTAATTTTAATAAGGACAACTTAGTAATTACGAAGACTGTCATTTGGTCTTCCTAAGTAGTCTTCGTAGTTCTTAGATTAATTAAAAGAATGTTAAAATACGAGCAGGGCACATGCATATATGCTAGTATCTATTCTACTATATAATGCCAAAAGTTGGTCTTCACCGTGGAACTTTTCTTCAAAAAATACCCTTAATATCTATACTTATTAAAATATATTTCATAAATTTTGATGAGAACAACTTAGTAATTAAGAAGACTGTCATTTGGACTTCCTAAGTAGTCTTCTTAAGTTAATTAAAAAAAATGCTAAAATACGTGTAAGACACGTGCATATTATTAATATGAAATCTTTATTTTTTAGAGTGCCCAAAAAGTTCTTTATAGTATTTTCATAGGGTCGCAAAAATCGGATGGCTCAAATTTTCTTAACCTTTGTATATATTATAGTGTGAAATTTCTACTTTTAGAATTATTAAAAAATATTTGTACCATGCCCTTACAATGTTACAGACGACACTAATAATAGTGTTGGAGATGCTAAGCACAATAGACATAAAAGAGAGTACTTAAATGGATAATCTTTTACATCCGTTATGTGGCGGTTGTCAATTGATCTCCTCTCTACATGTGGGGTAGATGGGGAGAGAGAGGGACCAATTAACTACAGCCATAGGTGGTTGTAAATGTTTACAACAACAATTGGTTGTAAACTTTGCATTGTTGTATTGAATACTAGGTAGACAAATGTAGAATGGTTATGTTTCAAAAATAATTATTGTAGAGGTGTTTACTTTTTTGAAATTGAAGTGGAACGGTCAAAGTTTTAAAAAGTCTGGTATAACAACTAAGGGAGAAAAAATGTCAGATGAAATCACATTTCAAGCCAAAAAAATGTCAATAGTAATGACGCTTTTCTCTTTCTTTTCGTATCAGTCTCGTAAGTTTTTCCTTAGCAACTAGCTAGTTCAGTTACATCCCAACAACCTATTCACAAACCAATAAAAATTAAAGTTTTTAAGAATAATTCATGAACAATTAGTTGCATGAAAAATACTGACGTAAAAAACAACGAACGGACTTACAATTTCAACTAGCCTGGTATGATAATTAACTAACCTTAAGCATATTATCAGGCATTCACAAAAAAAAGACCATTACTAACGTTCATAGAAAAGAGAGAGAGAGAGAGAGAGAATGACATAATTTTCTTGCTTAAAATGTCATTATTAATAACATTTTTTTCCTCCTTTGAATGTTATTTTATGTGTCGTTTTGTATTGGTGTATCAATTTTGATCGTTGATTACAATTTCGAAAAGCTATACACTGATGTAGCAATTTTTTGTTTTGGTTTCATTCCATTTTTGTGTGAGCATGTGAATCAATCGTACATTTTGATTCCTCTCCATCTGTACTATATGTGACACCTGTGAGCATATGAATCACTAACCATATTTCCTTCGACCATTTTGGATAAGAGAATGATAAGAAAGATGTCTTATATGCGACACACCGTGTATGAATCACGTTCCCGTACGGTGTTTCCTTCCATCCGCCTATATATATATGTGTGTTATTTTGGATGAGGGAATCATAACAAGAGAAGAACTACTAAGGTTAATTACTACTACAATGCATGCATCATGTTTAGTTTATATAATGTCTTCACAGTTTCTTTATTTTGTATATTTTGATTAGAAATTAATCTCTCTGTTTAATGCTGCATGCAATTTATTTATAATAGTTTGGAATATCTTTAAACTGCTTGTTCTTTCCTTCTTGTTTTCTATACTTAAATCTATTAGTTCTCATGGCTCTTAATTAATATATCAGATTATTGTCACTTGTCGGACTTGCTCTTAATTAATAGACTTGGAATCGTCTTCATCTGATAACAAACTAAAATTATTAAAAGTAGTAGTAGCCAAGTTGATGAACTAGGAACTTGTCTGATCAATCATAATAAGATTACTAAAAAAAAAAATCAATTATAAAATAATTTTTTTATAAATTCATCATTTGATCCAAAACGGTTTGGAAGCAGTTGCGAGGACAGATCTCACTTTGGTATGTACATACCTGCACAAATGAACTGGGGTGGGCTTGGTTAGGCTGCTGTAATTATATGGACTCTACATCCCAAATTTTTTTTTGGGATGGAGTCCACCTTAGCCCTTGAGTTTGTTCCTCCTCGGGACTACTATGTTTTATCCCTAAAAATGATATTTAGTCATATATATTGATGCTAACATTAAATTTATTCACTAATTATTGTGCAGAGAGTGAATATGAAGATGTGGTTGGTACTGGCAATAACATGGGTTTGGTGGGCTGCCATTGTTGGACCTGCAACTTGGGTGTGCTCGTCGTCGTTGTCGGTGACTGGAGGCGGACACAACAATGCTCCCTCCATTGGCACAGTGGAGTTCTATGCCACGGGGTGCAATAAGACAACCTACAGAGCTTTCCTAGAGTCCCTACGAAAGCAATTATGTGGTGGAGATAGTGTGTATAATATTTCGTTGTTGCCTGCTCAATCCGGTTCCCAACAGAATTTGCTCTTGGTGAAACTTTTTGATTGGGACAATGAGTCTATTACGTTAGTGCTGAATAAGACAAATGCATACGTGATAGCCTATCAAGCTAAAAATATTTCTTACTTGCTTGATGATACTCCCAACAATACTCAACTTTATGGCAGCAACCCACACAGGTTTCCTTTTACAGGTACCTTTACATACCTTTAACTTGTTGTAAGAGAAAATATTGATATGGGAATCATTGAATTAACACGAGCAATTTTAACTCCGTATTACTTTTACAGGTAGCTATGCAGACCTTCAACGTGTTGCAGATGAAAGTAGAGAAAACATTGACTTGGGAATCACTGAATTAGCACAAGCAATCGACACACTTTACCACTGGTCTCCTAAAAAAGTGGCAAAATCCGTGGCTCGTTGGCTTATTGTTTTGATCCAATCGGTCTCCGAGACTTCACGATTTAAAACGATTGAGCGAAGAGTTACAGACAACATTTTAGAAGCTGGCACCGCAATTAGTTATAAAAGTTTTCGCCCAGGTGTTGGCGTGATCAACCTTGAGACTAACTGGGAAACCCTCTCCACTGCAGTTCAGCAATCTGAAGAAGGTGTCTTTTCAAAACCAGTTAAATTAAATGTTAACAGAACTACAACAATCGAAATCAAGAACGTGACTACAGCTCGATCATTTTGCGGCTTAGCACTTCTATTGCGTTGGCGCCAAAGTCAAACATCATTATCTCCTCATGATTCTTCAGTTTTGTCCACATCAATTGATCTTAATATAAGGTCTATGTTGGATACTGCGGCTTAGCACTTCCAAATTCCCTATGCTTATCCAATTTCCCTACTACTTAAAGAGTGTCCTTGTGTGCTAGTATTTCTCATCTACTGCTTAAAGAGTGTCCTTGTGTGCTAGTATTTCTTATTGTGAGTGTTGTGTAACGTTTAGAACCTGTATTATCTTATATACAAGTTTTCTATGATCAATAAAATTGTATTGTGAGTGTTCCAAATATATTATCTGCCATCTACTCGGCTAATTATATAAATAAAGCAAATCAAAGTTGCCAGACAAGTTTGCAATAGCAAGAGTTTTACTAGTTAATTATGGAGTGAAAATGTACTTATATATCCTTTTTATCTACATGTTCTCCTGTTTGGGCGACCGGGAGAAAACATGATTGCTTAGCTTACTTCTCATGAAGCATGATGTCTCGAACATTTTTTTTTTGAAGCAATGAGTAATTGTGACGGACTCGCCTCCACTGGGACTCGAATTCCAGACCACTTGGATCGCATGCATCTCTCTTAACCACTAGGCTAGAGGTCATTTGCATGATGTATCGGACATTTGGATGTATTAATTTTATTATGTAGACTGTAAAGTCCAAATTCCAGTAGTTGTCGTTAACGATGTATTACCAAGCTTATTTTGCCTGAAATTCATGATTTAGATAGCAGACTTCCCAATGCAAGGTGTAGATATCTATTGAATTCGAGAGTTCAAGAATAAAAATTGAAATCAAATTCATTTGCTTCATCAACATGAACATGAATAAAATCTGGACCTATCAAGCATACAAACAAAATTAGGATAAATATTATTCCATTCAAACAACTTGACTTAGCATTTTTCATTAAAGGAAACATGCTTGAATAAAATGCTGCTTAATTACTACAAATTCTTGCTATTAAAACTAAAGTGTCGGAGCAAGGGTTATACATAAGATTATATAGATATTTTATGCCTTAACATCTTAGAGCATCCACAGTTGAAGATGTAGGACCGATTGTAGGAACGAGTTATAAAGCGCAACACTCTAGAGGGGGGTGAATAGAGTAGGCAGCGAAAATTAACTATTTAAAAATGTTAGTAGCAAGATCACAGAATATATATCACAGATATGTAAATGAAAAATAGAGAGTAGAAAGCAAACGCAAACACAAGGATGTATACTGGTTTCCCTCTTGTGAGGACTAGTCCAGTCGGAAGAACTCTACCTTCCAGTTGAATCCACTATGGAAAATCACCACAAGTTTTCATCCGAAGTTCTTGCAACTTCTACAACGCGAGCTTTGATCCGAAATACTCGACCAACTTCAATTGTGAAGTGTCTATCTTCAATCAAGCCTCTGATTACAATCATTCTGAAACTTCTATACCGTACCGCACTGGCAAATCGACTAGAGGATTGTAACTGGCTTGGAATTTGAAAATGAATAGCTCAGAACACTTTGGAAGAAGTAGAAGGCTTATAGAGAAGAGATATGAAAGTGAATTGGTGTATGAGTGAATTGAAATGATCGAAATTATTCTCTATTTATAGTTTTTCCAAAGGCAGAATTCTGACAGAATTCGGGCAGAATTCGGACAGAACTCCATGAGAAAATCTCGTTGGGATCCGTAACTGCGGGAAGACCAAGTTCAAAAAGCAACGTTCACTAACCGAACTCTGGCTGAACTCTGGCCGAACTCGGGCCAAACTCTGGCCGAGTTCTGTTGGAGTTCTGTCAGGGTTTTTGCAAATTGATTTTTGGGCTTTTTGAAAAGTCAAACAGTTAGGAAATAGTTTGGGCTTTTTTAAGTGTGCTTGTTTTCAAAAAGAAAGGATATTCTGAAAACGTTTCTTGGGTAGCCTATTTGTCAGTACGATGCAGTTTACATCGTATTCCTAAACTCAATAAATATAAAAAATTACATTGATAAAATAGGAAAACCAAGAGCCCTTTGATGACGTCTTTCTTCAAATATTTGAGCAGACTTGAAGACGCCCTTTTCACTTGACGGCGGTCGTCCAAAGATAAACAGATCTGCAAATCTGAATACCTTTCGGGGGCTTCGCCCCCGAACCCCCATGGGGGACGCTGCCCCCTCGACCCCTGTCCGCTGACCGGGCAACGAACCCCCCGATGCGAGACCCGGATAGCTCGTTAGGCGGTTCAGAAAAATTTTCTTGTATAACGCCGTCTTTGGCCCATCAATAATTCGCCATTGCATATGTCCTGGTTTGATCTTGTTTGATCATGCTTACAGTATGTCTACAAATACATGTTAGACAAACAGAACAATATAATACAAGCATAGCAATATGATATAGAACATTTAGAACAATGCCAAGTTTAAGTAGCAACATGATAGTGATTACATGAATTTTAGTGATGTCATTATGGTAAACTTAATTGATTAGCCATATTCAAAAACATGATATCATATTCAAAAACATGATATAATCATTGGACTAACAATCTTCCCCTTTTTGATTATGGCAAATCAGTTAAGTTTAATATATATACAATAGATACATGTATCACTAATAAACACATAATACTAAAATAGTGTGTTGATTTAAACTTATTTCTCCCCCTTTGACATGATCAAAAATAAGCTCCCCCGTAATTAGAGCTAAAATGAACTCAAGCATAAGTAAAGGAGAAAAGCAAAAATAATCATGATCAAGGATTAGGAGAACAGTGTAACGACAAGTGTAGAAAATTGCATAACTAAAGTAGAAAAAACTTGTCAAAAATAGTTGGTTGAACTTAAAAATATTGAAATCAATCAATACATAGTTTACCAACTAGAAATCCAAAAATGACATTCAAAACACATTTTGTTCATCATATTGTGTTTTGAAATAGACCAAAAAAACAATATAGTAGGAATCAATCAGTGGTCATAAATAAATCATGAGAAATAGAAATTCGCAGATCTAGTATGTATAAAAGAATCAAAAATATAATGAGACTTTTAACAATGATCACAATATGATTCATAATTTGTCCATACAAATTAGTAAATCAATTCCATAAAGAGTATAATCATCGAAAAGAGATCAAACTAAGTATACTAGAATCTATGCAAAATCTATACCAAAGTTCATGCATTTGAATTCAATTATCTTAGCATGATATATGAATATCCATTAGATAAACATGAAGGCAATGAAGAAAAAATACTTGAGAAAGAGAAATTCAGTTGACTTGAATGCTCTCCTGCAAAGTATGATCAGTCTAAATAAGATAATCATGAACTTTGAGATAAAATCTCAATAAGAAATGCCAAATCAGTTTAAACTCAAAAGGATTATCAATAAATTAAATTAATTTTGGCAGGATAACTTTTAGAAACTCAAAAATGAGAGAATTAAAAATAAATAAATAATCATCATATATTATCTCATCTAATACAAATCCAAATATCATGAACAACTCAACAAGATATTTTAAGTAAAAGAATATATGTTCATGATGAACTAGTTATACCACATATTAAGGGCATAAAAGAAAATTGAAACAATTAATTTGCTCCCCCTTAAAATATGTGTATATAGTTCCGAAGAAATTTATATGTAAGAATAGATAAAAAATAAATAATCACAAGATCTAAGGAATATCCAAGATATGCATCTTTCTTTCCTTTGATCAAATGCATATAAAATTCCAAACTCAAAACAAATATCATTTTTAGGCAAAAAAATATATCCAATAAATAAACGCTTAAAGATGAAGAGAATATGTATTCAATAAAAAAATAACACAAATCATTTCATGTAAGTAAAAGATTTTTTAAAGCTGTCTTTAATAATAACATTTGAGTACCGGACAGATTCAATAAATCAAAAAAAAATTTCAAAAATGTGAAATTAATAAATGTTCGAATGCGTCCATTTAGTCCTTAGACTGAAAACTGACGATTCGAATTATAAAAATAATTTCAATAAAAGAATCCATAAATCATAAATAAATCCATTTGAACAAATAAATATAAGTAGATAAATGTCCAAAGAAAAGTGTATTCTAGATATATGGCATGTCAAGGGGCTAATTGACTTGAAACAGTTAACTACTCCACCTTCACATTGTTATATCCAAAAATAATAGTATAGATAAAATTTAAGAATTTCAGAGACATATTTTCAGAAGTAAAAAATTAATCCAAAAATATTAGGTCTTCTTATCAAAGTTCATTTCTTCCCTTTTAGAGCCTTAGCACGGTGTCCACCTGACAACCGTGAGGTTTAAAGAAAAGAAATGTTTTGAGAGAGAGATTCAATTTGTATGACTTCTCTCCTGCAAAGAGTTACAGTTGTAGACAGTAAGTAACTTGAATAAGAAGATAATAATATAAAGCTCAAAATCATTGAATATTACACAAGTTAAAGATGAAATCACAAGACTATAATATTCAATGAGTAGTCACAAGATCATCAAGTCTGAATATCGAATAGTATGACAGAAAATGAATATATCAAAAGATGACAAACATTAACCAATGAAGATCAATGTATGTTATCTTTTGTAAAATTAAATAATACTATTCATCAAAGCTAAAATCCAAAATCTATCAGATAACAATTGCAAATAGATCTCAATAAATCTTTAGTTTATAAAGCGCTGATCAATCTTGGGTTAGCTGTAGAGGTACTGTCCCAGCTAACGGAGGTTCACCGGAGAACACTTAAGTACCGCTTCGCTTCGACCGTAGTCGTGGTGACAGACAGACCCTTTGTAGGCTTGTACCCAAAATAAATCTCTTCTTTAATAACCGAGGATTTAAGAAGAATTTGTGCAATATGAAATCAATTATATTCTATGGACTTAAAAATCTTAGAACAATGTAGAATACGATATAAAATGTATGAATTACATTTATCCATATGTGCTACAAAATCATTGGGTAACAATAAAATATAAAATATTTGTAAATCAAAATGTAGGACCTAGATATGCTGATGTATTCTGGAACCTAGGAGACTGGGTTCAGTACCTTGACTCCAGAACTTGATAATAGTTGCAAGTAGACCTTAATAAATCTTAAGTTTATAAAGTATTGATCACTTTGGGTTAGCTGTAGGGGCCGGTTTCCAGCTAGCGGTAGTCCGAAGACTAGTACACCATGTCGCTTCAGGCTATCTACACATGTATAACAGAAGGACCCTTTCGGCTTGTACCCAAAATGATCTCTACTTTTAAGAACTTAGATTTAAAGGAATATATGCAGTATCATCGAACAACATCGAAATCCAGAATCCCTAAATATAAAAGATATAAATACCCAAAGAATGGTTTTATCAAGATCAAGATTTTGAAAGATTATTTAAAATAGGAGTTATATATCCAAAAATGTCTACCAAAAAGCCAAAAAAAAGAGCCTTTGAGGAAGAAGCTGATAAAGATAAGAACATAAATTTGTTAAAAAAAATCAATAGCTTAAGTATGAGATAAGCACAAGTTTGAAACTACTTTTCAAAATAATATAATATAGAACTTGAACTTGAACTTAACTCATATATTCCCATAAAGATATTTATACAAAAATATAAGAAACATATGAGCAATATATAAATAAAAATAAATTATGTATCCTTAATAAGCATAAGAAAATATCACAAGATCAAAAACATGCATAAATAAACTTTATCAGACAAAGATGTAATTGATTCATAAGAAGTTAATCAAAATAAAATTTGCGAATCAATAGTGAATATATTATGCAAGCACAAGGTTAAAATAAAAGTATATGTATATACTTTTCAAGTAAACATGAGACTTGTGCTAAACATACATACTCACAAAATACCGATCAAAGTAAATATGACATGTTAAAAACAAATCGGTAAGAAGTGACCATTAAAAAATATTAAAGACGAAGAGTCAAAACATATTCACCAAAACAAAATTAAGCTCCTATGCATGCTTCAAGAATAAAGATTAAGAGTAAATAGCATACATAGACAAATGTGTCACACTAATAGAAAATAAAATACTATATATTGTGAACTAATCATTTAAGCCAAACAGCTAATCAAGCTAGGATTATGTCTCATATTGATTCAAACAATAAACAAATTAAAAGATATCAATGAAAGCTAATAGCAAGACATCAGTCAGAACATGCTAGATATTAAAAACTATTTAGGAAGCATGTTACCGAAGTGGTTCTAGTGACCACACTTATGTTGGTGCAATTGCTTGGAAGATGACCTTTGTAGTTTTGCAATCACCAACATGCTCCATGGTTGTATTTGATATGAGAAACTTCACCTGCAATATTAGGTGAAGACTTTGGTATCCAATACTTGGATCCACATTTGTTAGCTTTGGGAACCCATTTGCACAAGTTTATATCAACAAGTTTTCTAATATGACAATGATTAGAAACATGTCCATCATACCACAATAATGACAGAAAGAATTAACATTAGTACTATGTGTTGCAGTATGAGAACGTGCAGTAGTGTGATATGATGTGCGTGGATACTTGTAATAGAAAGCATGGTTGTGTGAAGCTTTAGCTTTGCTTACATCCTTTGTAAAAGATCTGACGTGTGTGACTTTGTGATGTGCTACGTGTCTTGTGTTAGACTGAGTCGTATGTTGTATTACCTATTTTCTCAGCCTAATCTCTAACTTTTTAGAGGTAGCACAAATCTCATCATATTTAGCATTAAGAGCATTAATTCTACATGAAGCAATAAAATACTTCTTCTGTTCTGATTCTAATTCCTCCTTAAGTTTAGCATTTTCTTGAGTGTTTTTCTCAATGCAATCAAGTGCCTCATGCAATCTAAACTCAAGTGTAGAAATCTTAGTAGAATTATCAGAAGTAGAAGTATTTTTTGCATCATTCAATAAGCAAGTAAGCTTCTCATTCTCCCGCTTATAAGATAGAATATCCTTTCTCGCTTGCTTATACTTATCTAATACTTTTCTGTGTTCTTCTAACAGATCACTGAAAGCATCAGATAACTCATCATGAAAAAATTCACTCTCTTCATAAAAAGAATTATTTTGTACCTCGTTAGATAGTGCCATTGAGCATAAATTTGCATCTTGATAAGGTCTCTCTTCTTCTTCAGAATCTGTTGCTTCGTTTTCACACCATATGCTCGTGCTAGTGTACTTGTGAGACGATGATCTACCTTCATTTGATTGTTCATAGTGGCTCTCATTTCTAGCAGTAGTACAATATTCTTGGATGTGGCCTATCTTCTTACAGTTGTCACATACAAGCTCTTCTTCGTATAAAGGATTGTGTTGTACCTTAAATCCAAATTCTATCATGCACATATTTGCATCATTATGAAGACTAGCCTTCTCTCTGGAGTTGCTAGCTTTGCTTTCATACCTGCACTCATAAGTAGCTTCAAGAACTTTCCAAATTTTATGAGATGTTGTGCAAGTAGTAATAAGATTAAATACATTTGTGTCTACAGCACAATAAAATATATGCATACCTTTTGCATTAAGGCTAGCTAACTTCTTCTCTTCCTCCGTGTAACTATAATAAGGCTTATTGATTATAGAGGATGTGAGAATAGAAGTGATAGTAGGCTTCTTGTAGCCATTGACAACAATTGACCATAAGTCAAAATCTAGAGACTTCAGGTAGAAGCTCATCCATATTTTTTAATAACTATAGTTTGTTCCATCAAATAGTGGGAGTCTATTTGAGGATTGCTCTTCAGTTGTGAAGTACATACTTACCATATGTGATACTGTGATCTATGTAACAGCTGTAATAAATAAGAATATAATAGCAATGTTACCTCGTTTTACCTGTATAACCTGCTCTGATACAAATTGTAGGAACAATTGGTATGATAGCAATACCTATATAAAGAGAACCCGCTCTGATACCAATTGTAGGAGCAATTAGTATGAGCAGCAATATCAATATACCAAGCATCCGCTCTGATACCAATTGTAGGACCGATTGTAGGAACGAGTCGTAAAGCGCAATACTCTGGAGGGAGGGTGAATAGAGTAGGTAGCGAAAATTAACTATTTAAAAATGTTAGTAGCAAGATCGCAGAATATATATCACAGATATGTAAATGAAAAGTAGAGAGTTGAAAGCAAATGCAAACACAAGGATGTATACTGGTTTTCCTCTTGTGAGGACTAGTCCAGTCGGAAGAACTCTAGCTTCCAGTTGAATCCACTATGGAAAATTACCACAAGTTTTCATCCGAAGTTCTTGCAACTTCTACAACGCGAGCTTTGATCCGAAGTACTCGACCAACTTCAATTGTGAAGTGTCTATCTTCAATCAAGCCTCTGATTACAATCACTCTGAAACTTCTAGACCGTACCGCACTGGCAAATCGACTAGAGGATTGTAACTGGCTTGGAATTTGAAAATGAATAGCTCAGAACACTTTGGAAGAAGCAGTAGGCTTATAGAGAAGAGATATAAAAGTGAATTGGTGTATGAGTGAATTGAAATGATCGAAATCCTTCTCTATTTATAGTTTTTCCAAAGGCAGAATTCTGACAGAATTCGGGCAGAATTCGGACAGAACTCTATGAGAAAATCTCGTTGGGATCCGTAACTGCGGGAAGACCAAGTTCAAAAAGCAACGTTCACTAACCGAACTCTGGCCGAGTTCTGTTGGAGTTCTGTCAAGGTTTTTACAAATTGGTTTTTGGACTTTTTGAAAAGTCAAACAGTTAGGAAATAGCTTGGGCTTTTGTAAGTGGGCTTGTTTTAAAAAAGAAAGTGTATTTTGAAAACATTTTTTGGGTAGCCTATTTGCCAGTACGATACAATTTACATCGTATTCCTAGACTCAATAAATATGAAAAATTACATTGATAATATAGAAAAACCAAGAGCCCTTTGATGACGTCTTTCTTCAAATATTTGAGAAGACTTGAAGACCCCATTTTCACTTGACGACGGTCGTCCAAAGATAAATAGATCTGCAAATCTGAATACCTTTCGGGGGCTTCGCCCCCGAACCCCCACGGGGGGCGCTGCCCCCTCGACCCTTGTCCGCTGACCGGGCAGCGGAACCCCCGATGCGAGGTCCCCGTTAGCTAGTTAGGCGGTTCAGAGAAATCTTCTTGTATAACGCCGTCTTTGGCCCATCAATAATTATCCATTGCATATGTCCTGGTTTGATCGTGTTTGATCATGCTTACAGCATGTCTACAAATACATGTTAGGCAAACAGAACAATATAATACAAGCATAGCAATATGATATAGAACATTTAGAACAATTCTAAGTTTAAGTACCAACATGATAGTGATTACATGAATATTAGTGATGTCATTATGGTAAACTTAATTGATTAGCCATATTCCAAAACATGATATCATATTCAAAACATGATATAATCATTGGGCTAACAATCTTCCCCTTTTTGATTATGGCAAATCAGTTAAGTTTAATATAAATACAATATATGCATGTATCAATAGTGTGTAATCATTGGGCTAACAGAAGAGATTTGAAGTGCTACATTTTGATTTTAGTCAAACTTTATAGCACTTGAGTGCTGCAATTGGCACTTGTTCATACTTGAAAATTGTTAGAAAACTAAGAGACTTCAAATTTGAAGCGTGTCGTAGCTCCTCTAAATTAAATCTTGGGCCCACAAATATTAACTATTTTTACCAAACAAGGAAGAAAAATAAAAAGAAAAAGTGGGAGAAAAATCTTACTGTATATGGAAAGGAAAAAAAAGAGAAAAAAAGTGAGAGGAGGTTAATTTGGAGTATTTGTATGGAGTGTACCATTATGTGCCAATATTAAGGAGACACTCCAAAAGTAATAATTTACATAATATCAAATAATTTGGAATATCTGTTTAGAGTGTCTCCACTGTGGATGCGTTCTTACACATTCTCCTGTGAAATATAGGTGATTATGGAAAGCTCAATATTTGAATGTGTGATTTGTAACCTTATCTAACACTCCCTCGTCGTCGTCGACTCCAAACCGGCTGTCTCCAAATCTTATCCATTATATCAGGTATAGAACCTGGTACTTCTTATATTCTTCTTATATACACGAGTTAATTTCTTTCTTTCTACTCGGTCTACTACTGAGAATCAAAATCTAAGCATAACTGAAATTATACGAGTCTGGTATAGTGTTAATTTACATAGAGTATGGTTTCAATTGATACAATCTAAAATTTTCCAGAATTTGGTTCACTTATTAACGTTATTAGGCAAAATTTTCAAGAATTTGGTTCAATTAGTAATGTTATTAGGCTATTATAAAATTTGTTGATATCATAAAAAAAAATTAAAGAAATAGAAAGAAGTTTTGAAATTTTCAAACTAAGAGTTTTCGCTAGTCTGTGTGGCGGAATTTGCGTTTTCCGGTTTTGTTTTCTTTTGGTTTTTGGGTTTGGTTTGTTTGGGTTTCAGGTTTATGTTTGGTTTTTTGGGTTTTGTTTGTTTGTTTGTTTTATTTTAGTCTGGTTTATTCTCTTAGTTTGCTTATTTGATTTCTTTTTAAATAACAAATTATCTATAGATAACAACTTAGCCAATTTGGAAGATAACAAAATAATTATTTGTTATCTATATAAAATATATTTAAATTATATATATAAATCTAATGATTTCTTTAATTTCTTTTTTTTTTTAAATTTGTATATATATGTAACAACAAATATTATTATTAGTGATATCACAAACAATATAATATGGCTAATAAAAAAAATCAAAAAATATTTATTTTTTATATTGAAAAAAAATTAAATGATACCCAAAAAATACAAATACATAATGTTCTTCCAACATATTTTTGGTAGTATATTTTCGGTGATAACATATGTGGTATTATCTATTTGCTGATTTTTCTATAAAATGTTTAATATATATATATATATATATATATATATATATATATATATATATATATATATATATATATATATATATATATATATATAATATGAAAACCCTAGTAACAGATATTTGAAACCATATACACATTAGTAGACTTGTCTTCAACCCACACTCGAGAATCCATTATGACGCTTGAAGATAACCAGAACATAATATGTTAATAAGAACAACAAAAACTGTCAACGGTTGCAAAATATAATACAATGGGAGGAAAGAAATGTGGTAGGACAACATGAACAAAGTTGCCGCATACAAGCATTCTACCAATATTATTACTAACCTCTCGAGTAGGAAAAGGTATCAGCTCTTTCTTGTCATCTGTTATGCAATTTCGAGTTTATTGAAAACAAGTCTCTTTGTTCTCTAGAAATAGCTACCAATCTTCCAATGACGGACCTTCTCCTTTGATCTTGTTTTCCTAGAAGAGCCTATCCTAGGAAAACTAAGCCACCCCCCGCCACAAATTAGACCCTTTAAACTCCGAGTTATCCTCTAGAAGCTCTCGTTCTTCATATTCCTGGTCATATCCTTACTGAACTCTACTAGGACTGTTGTCATCGTTTTTGTTATTCTCTTCTGACTCTGTCAATAGCCTTCATAAACGGAGCCGAAATTGTTCAGCAAACATTTTAAACTGTGAGCTTACCGAAAATAAATTTAATATTATGAAATAGAGGGCATATCATGGGGTCTTACATCACATTTTGTTCAACTACTTCATCAATTTTGGGTCGTCCTCTTTTTCTTATTTTGGTTGTTTGAAAGATGTATAATAAAACGGAGCTGCACAGAAAAAGGAGACGGATCTATTATGTAATTTGACACCAAATGAATCATAATGACATAAAAATTACAAAAGAAGGAAATAATTTACAACTACAAACACTATAGAAGAAGTGAAAGGGAAGTAAGGAGCAATAGACATGAAAAAACTATGCAATAGTAATTTATTTTCCCAAAAGCATTTGCGAAGGCAATCCAATAATTTAAGATATGTTGATGAATCTAACTACACTAATTTAAATTATTCAACATAATAGGGGTGACTTGTAGTGGCTATCGACTATGTTATGAACATCATCAATTAGAAAGAACTTGATACAAACTAAGGTTGCACATGATAGAACACATAGAACTGTCCTAAGGTTAAATGCATCATTGTTGTTGTTGTATAATACATTGAAATCTTTCATACTATAGTATGTTTAAGTACTAACAATCATAAGCATGAAAGATCAATATCAAATACAAACCTGATCGCCATCTTTTATCCCGTAATCTTTCAGATACTTCCTATATATCAACAAGTTTAACATCTTCGTAGCATAAGTAGAAGTGATCCCATACATGAGACCTGGCACAAGATGAGAAGACCTGATATATCAGTCATATATTTGGATCGAGCTCCTAGAGTAGTACATACATTCTTCAAAAATAATTGGCAAAAGACAATTTATAGACAATAATTGGCAAAAGACAATCAACCAACATGGACAGTGAAGAAGTTTAAGTATACTAACAATTAATATGGAGTCTTCCTTTATATCCTTAAATCTCAACTTATTGGACACTTCCGATGTTGATTCTTTGTACTCCAGACAAGGTATTAAGTGACATCCTATTCAAAACAATTGAAACCTTTTTAAACTATCGATAACCAATACTTTTAGTCATGGGAAGGTTCCGAAACCATTATGTAGACCTAGGTTCCAAAACCTCCTATATATTAAATCTTTATTTTTTTTAGAGTGACAAAAAAAGTCTTTTTGTAGTATATTTGCATAGAGTTCCAAAAATCGGAAGGCTAACTTTTTTAACATTTGTATATATTACTAATGTGAAATTTCTATTTTATACTTACTATGTTATATACGGCACTGATAATAGTATTGAAGATGCTAGGCACAATAGACATAAAAAGAGTATTTAAATGAATAATTTTTTACAACCGTCACGTGACGGTTGCCAATTGGTACCCTCTTTCCATGTGGGATAGGTGGGGGAGAGGTCGGGGGACCAATTAACCGCCACGTAGGTGGTTGTAAACTTAGCATTATTGCATTGAATACTAGGTGGAAGGATGTAGAATGGTTTTGTTTCAAAAAAGGTTATTGTAGGCAGCAATGTACTTTTTTGAAATTGTTGTGGACTGTTAAAGTTTTGAAAATTTTGGTACAAGACGAAGGGCTAAAAAATGTCAGATGAAATGACATTTCAAACCTAAAAATGCAATAATAATAACGTTTTTCTCTTTCATTTTTTTGTGTTTTTTTAAATGAAAGCAAGTAATAATGACATTTTTTTGTTAATGCAAGTAACAATGATGTATGATCAAAATTACTGCATGCAGAGAGACAACTGCTTCCACTGTACAACAACAGCCTACATATCAGTCTTGTAAATTTTTA
Organism: Iris pallida; assembly: GCA_029216955.1. Classification (NCBI taxonomy): domain Eukaryota; kingdom Viridiplantae; phylum Streptophyta; class Magnoliopsida; order Asparagales; family Iridaceae; genus Iris; species Iris pallida. The sequence goes on from JANAVB010018993.1 coordinate 11,603,704, forward strand.
CTTACCAATTAGTTTGGTTACATCGCAACAACCTATTCACAAACTAATAAAAGAATTAAAGATTTTAAGAATTATTCATGAACAACTAGTTGCATCAAAACTACTCACGTCAAAAGCAAACAGGCGTACAATTTCAACTAGCTAGCTACGATAACTAACTAACCTTAAGCATATTATCGGGAGTTCACCAAAAAATGGGATTACTGGCGTTCATAGAAAGAAATAAAAGAGAATGACTTTTTCTGGCTTAAAACATCATATTAATGACGTTTTTTCCTCCTTTAAATGTTATTTTATCTGTTGTTTCGTATTGTTATATCAAATTTTTTAAAAGTTTAGCCGTTCATTACAATTTCATAAGAAAATTGTTTTGGTCTTATTTCATTATTGTGTGAGCATGTGAATGTTACAAACGCCCCTGATAATAGTGTTCAATGTTGAGCACAATAGTACAAATCTAAGGAGAAAAAAAAGGAAGAGAAATTAAAAATAATAATACAAGGAGAGTATTTAAATACTTGGTAGGAGGATGCATGTACGTGTCAATTGTTGTGTGAACCATGAAAAGAATGGGTTTTGGTTAGGGTTGTAAAATGGACACGTCAAGTCTGTTGTTCGTACGAGTGCGGCTCGATAAATGGTTCGACTGCGAGCCGTCCGATTGAATTAACGAACATAACTTATACCAGTGGCGGAGCTAGCATTAAAAATTAAGGAGGACAAATTTGAGCAACACGAGGACCTAAATATCTATAGTTTTCCAATGCAATTATAGCACCAAATCTTTCAAATTTGATAGGGACAAAAGTACAACAGATATCGAAGACAGATAAACAAAATAATTCACACAATGAAATCAAATTAAGTACTAATATGGATGAAAGAAATAATGTTTTTCAGAAGTTCAAGATTTATAAAGCTTAATTACCTAATTGTTTCAAAATGAAGCTTTTCCTCGGCACTTCCCTAAGGAGTCTCAGCAACCTGGAAAAGAATTTCAAGTAACCCAGGTCAAGAAAGCAAGCAAAAGCAAATCTAGAAGCATTTCAATCGAAAAGAATTTTAAGTACATATAGAATAGTAAGCATTAAGTTGTGGGTCATTCATAGTTTGCTCAAATTAGCTCCACTGCATGCTCCTTCATCAAATAGAATAAACTCTCTAAGAGGACTCAGTTGCTCATAAAGATGAAATTAGAATTTTCCAATCAATGGCCATCATGTAAATATCAGAAAGCTACTTGGCCTACTTCTATGTAGCAGAGTAAACTCCTGCACTTGCTAAAAACGTGTAACTAAGGCTTTTGGACTGAACAATTGAGTCAAACATAGGAAAACAGTAATCACCCACTTCTTTTTTTTTTAATTTTTTTTTTGTTGTCCTTTAGAAGTGTCAAATGAAGTAGTAATGAAACACGCTAAATATTATAATACCAACAGACAAGAAGGTAGTAAAGCTAAGCTCACAGAGAAGTGTCAAGATGGAAATGAAGGAAATTACCTTGAATAATGCAATAACAACAGAGAAGAAGCTCTTGAATGCAGTTGCAAATATCAGTGGCCTCGAAAAGCTTGGAGCTCTTCTGAAAACAAAGGTCTGAAAAATATATACAACCTGGAAAAGAATTATCATAAAAATCAGCTATTAATAATCTCATAAATTCTCTAATAAGGGCATCATATAGGAAAACAAGTACCAGTAATAGCTTCTTAAATCCATTGCTTCTACATATAGGAAAACAAAGCTCATTATTTGTCATCTTCCTTCACAAAACTCATTTCCATGAGTTGGGTCTAGAAACAAAAACACATAACAATGTTGATAGCTTATAGAAATATCCCATGGCTTCTGATACATGTCCTATCTCTGTCAAAACATACGATACCCAACAAAATCTTACAAGACCTGAATCCAGCATTACAAGAAAACATACACAAAATCGTTACCTTCAAAGTTCAGTAACATAAGGTAGTTACCCAAAAGCTACAAATAAAACCCAAGCATAAAACCAGAATGTGTCCATCCCTTATAGTTTCATACAACTTAGAACCAAATACAAGCAAATTCATTGCACCCTACGATCCATTAATTGTAACCTACGATCCTTAATAGAAACAAATTCATTGCAGACAAAAGACAAACCATTTTGCAAGGAACGTGAGCCTCAGTTTGACATTCCGTAACAATAGAAAATGGAGATCCCACAAACAATTTTGACAAAATAAAATTTAAAAATGAAGAGGATACACTATACCGTCTTACATACCATTTAAGGGGCCATTTTTGCTCCTCTTGCAGCTTTGCTTCGGTGCTAGTAGCGGGCGCAACTCAAAGTTGGGCGGCAGGCGGCAGCAGCTGCTATGGTGTAATTGCTCATTTGCTCGGTTGCACCCGTAAGCTAGGGTTAGAGTAAGTTGTTTGGGGCGGGCTGTGGAGGCCGAATGTAAATGCCATATGTAAAAAAAAATTCAAAACTTTTTTTTTGGACTGGGCTACAGCCCACCCATGCTGTAATGCCCCGCTCCGCACGGTACATTACCCTGAAGCGTTTACTCAACGAGTCGCGTTGACCGAATGAAATGTATCGATGCGAATCGATACAAGAGTTACGTTGTCCCGAGCCATGCATCAAATTAAGTCGATGCGAAGAGTTGTCTTGTCCCAAAGAATGCATCGAATGAATCGATGCGAAGCGCCACGTTGCCCCGAAGGATGAGTGCGTTGAATCGGCTCGAAGATTCTAAGAAATCGAATCGACCAAGGCGCAAGTCCGAATCGATGCAAGTATTGATTTTAGTTTGTTTCGTGTGCAGGTTATATGTTAGATTATATTTGTAACTATTGTAAATATGGCCCATAAGCCCAATCATGTAGACACTGTATATATTGTAATCAGACCCCATCAATAAAATAAGGCATTATTATTCCCTATATGGTATCAGAGTCTCCCAAAAAAACCCTAGCCATCATCTTCACCATCCTCGTTGCGGCCGAATCCTCGACCATCGTACGCGCCGACCCCCCCGAGCCCGTACGCTCGACCATCGTTCGTCAGCGGCTGATTCGGCGCACCGACCGTGCTCGACCGATCCGTGCCTGACCGATCCGCGCCGACCGTGCCTGACCGATCCGTGCCGACCACGCACGCGCTCGCTGATTCGCGCCTGATCGAGCGGCCGATTCGTCGACCGTGCCGACCCTGATCCGCGCCTGACCGATTCGTCGATCGCGCCGATCCATGCTTGATCCGGCGGCCTGATCGCGCCGCCCGTGCCTGACCGCCCCCGCGCCTACCCGCGCCCGACCGTGCCCGACAGCGACGCGCCAGCCCGCGCCCGCGCCCGACCGCTCCCGACAGCGACCCCTACGCGCCAGATCCGGCGCCCGTGTTCGCGGCTGATTCGCTACCGACCCCGTCCATCAGCGGCTGATTCGTCGGAGTTGTACAAAATTTTGTACACCCGACATCCGCACCGCTCCCGTAAGCTGACCCCTACGTGCCAGATCCGGCACCCGTGATCGCGACCGATTCGCCGCCGACCCCGTCCATCAGCGACCGATTCGTCGGAGTAGTACAAAATTTTGTACACCCGACATCCGCGATGGCAGATGATGCTGCGTCCAGCTACTCCGTCGTGACTGGCGGTGGCGGTGCACACAACCCAAATTATCCTAATCCGAAGGATCCATATTTTTTGAGTTCTGCTGATCAACTAGGAAATATCATTACTACTATTGTTTTTCGTGGACCGAACTATGCTGAGTGGTCTCGGTCGATACGTCTCTCCCTGATCTCTAGGCGAAAGATCACTTTTCTGGAAGGTACTGAAGTCAAACTTGTTAATGATGCTAGTAAATTGCTTGATTGGAGATGCATGCAAGCGCTATTGGTTCAATGGGTTCTTAATACCATTGATCCGTCTCTGAAGAAATCTTTGCCGTACTTTGAGGAGGTTTATCCATTGTGGAACTTGTTGGAGAAAAGATTTGTTGTTAGCAATGGCACTCGGAAGCAACAAATTAAGGTGGCTTTGGCTGAATGTAAACAGACGGTTTCGATGTCTGTGGAAACCTATTTTGGAAATTTGCCGTCTTTGTACGATGAACAAGCTGCTTATTTCCCATTGCCTTCTTGTACCTGTGGTGAACTTGCTGCAAAGCTACAGGCTATGAGGGATGAAGACCACTTTCAGGACTTTATGTATGGGTTGAATGCTGAGTTGTATGGTCATACCCGATCTAATCTTCTGGCTCAGGATCCTCAGCCAAGTTTAGATCGGGCATATCAGGCAGTCCGTGAGGAGGAGGATATACAAAAAACTCAGGTCCAATTCGCTGCTGAGGAGGTGTTGGCACTGGCTATCAAGACTTCACCTCGTCTTTCTACTACTTCTAATAGTAGGACCTCAAATTCTAGGGACAAATCAGGTATGATATGTACTCATTGTAAGAAAACAGGTCATGATGTTGCAACTTGCTTTGCCAAGATTGGCTATCCAGAGTGGTAGGAGACTCGTCCTTGGCGTGAGGGCGGACGTGGTACTGGTGGTGGCAGAGGCCCGGCACCACAGCAGAGACGTGATGGGGGACGCGGGGCTGGTGGCGCAGGGGTTGTTCATCATGTCGCCGCTGCTGGTCATGGTGTCCCTGCTAGTCTTACTGGGAGTTCGGCGGATATGATGCATGGAGGGTATCCTTCGCCACTCTCAGGTGAACAATGGCAGAAACTGATGAGCTTGCTGGGTAACGACAATTCTTCCAACCCTAGTTCTTCAAACTCTGATCGTCTGATGGGTAAGAATTCTTCTGTCACTTTGATATTCGATACTAGGGCTACTCTTCATGCGACAGGTTCTCGTGACTGTTTAGTTGACGGATGTTCTTTATGTTCCGACATTGACTTGCAATTTGATCTCTGTCTCACAATTGATTGGTGCCAGAAATTGTGATATGTTATTTACTCTTGATTTGTGTTTTGTTCAGGACCGAAGTACGAGGATGGTGATTGGAGCAGGTGAACAAAGGGGTGGACTTTACTTCTTGGGGGTGGTTCCAGCTTCTTTGGCTTCGGTGATCCTGGCATGCAAAGAGAGTGATTCCGATGTTTGGCATAGTAGACTGGGGCATCCTTCAGATAAAATAATGCAGACTTTACCTTTTCTCTCTGGTACTAGTGTATTTTCTCATAAGGCTTGTGATATTTGTCATCAAGCTAAACAGACTCGTGAAGCTTTTCCTGATAGTAGTAGTCGTGCTTTGAGATGCTTTGAACTTATACACTGTGATCTGTGGGGACCATATCGTGTTCCGTCATCTAATGGAGCACGATATTTTTTGACTTTGGTGGATAATTTTTCTAGAGCTGTTTGGGTTATTTTATTGACGGATAAGTGTGTTGTTTATTCTATGTTTCTTAAATTTATTGCTATGGTGAAGCGTCAGTTTGGGGCCGATATACGGCGTGTGCGGAGTGACGATGGCACTAAATTTAATTATTTACGAGATTATTTTTCATCTCAAGGTATATTGTTCCAAACATCCTTTGTTGGGACACCTCAACAGAATGGAAGGGTAGAAAGAAAACATCGACATATTTTAAATGTAGTCCGGGCATTGAGATTTCAGGGTTCTCTTTCTGTGGATTTTTGGAGGAAATGTGTTCTGGGTGCATATTATTTGATAAATAGAACACCTTCTAGTATCTTGCAGTTTAAGTCTCCTTATGAAGTTTTATATGGTTCGGCTCCTTCGTATGAACATCTACGTATTTTTGGTTGTCTGTGCTATGCGTATGATTTGAAATACCGAAATGATAAATTTGCTAGCAGGAGTAGAAAATGTATCTTTGTTGGGTATCCCCTTGATAAAAAGGGATAGAAACTGTATGATTTGGAGACTGGTAAATTTTTTGTGTCCCGTGATGTTACTTTTTATGAAAAAGAATTTCCTGGATGTGGCTCTGCTAGCGAGATGTCTTCTGCGACACGTCATACATCTGTTGGGGTGCCGGAAGACGATATCGAGGTTTTTGGCATGGTGCCGGCTGCGGTTGCTGAGGCCGAAGTGGTTGCTGGCGGCTCGGCGCCGAGTGGCAAGGATGCACAGGTAGCTAAAGAAGTATTGACAGGAGAGTCTGCTGGGGGTGATGCGGGTACTACTGATGATACAGGGGATACAGTGTTGCCAGAGGTGCCCGACGAGGTAGTATTGGGAAGAGGAATGAGAAAGAAATCACAGCCAGTACGATTACAGGATTTTGTAACGAATGATGTTCGAAGTAAAAGTCCTCCCTTCACCACAGTTTATCTGTTTTCGTCACTTCCTCAGGTATTTCGTATCCTCTAACACACTTTCTAAGTTATGACATATTTACTGCTGGACACAGAGATTTTCTTGCAGCTATAACTGCAAGTGTTGAGCCTACTTCATATCGTCAGGCCTCGCAAGATTCAGGCTGGCGCACGGCTATGCAAACTGAAATACAGGCTCTGGAAGATAATGGGACTTGGAGTATTGTCGATTTGCCTCCTGGAAAGAAAGCATTGGGAAGTAGATGGGTGTACAAGATAAAGTACAACTCCGACGGCAGTGCTGAGCGCTTAAAGGCACGGCTGGTTGTGTTTGGTAATCATCAGGTTGAGGGGATCGACTATTCAGAGACATTTGCCCCGGTAGCTAAGATGCCTACAGTTCGGGCATTTTTGGCTGTTGCAGCTGTGAGAGGCTAGATTTTACACCAGATGGATGTGCACAATGCTTTTTTTCATGGCGATCTGACAGAAGAAGTGTATATGAAGTTGCCGCTAGATTTTTTGCATAGTGAACCTAACAAAGTGTGTCGCCTGCGTAAGTCTCTATATGGATTGAAACAGGCACTACGTTGTTGGTTTGCTAAGCTTGCTGCTTCCCTGATATCCTATGGATTTATTCAATCTCATTCCGATTATTCCCTTTTCTTTCTTTTTAAAGGGAAGGTAGAGTTGCATGTTTTGATCTATGTGGATGATATGATTGTGTCTGGTAATGACTCAGGTGCTTTAGATGCTTTCAAAAAGTACCTTAGTTCTTGCTTTCACATGAAGGACCTTGGTGTGTTGAAGTACTTTCTTGGCATAGAGGTGGCTCAGAGTGCAGAAGGCATTTTCTTGTGTCAAAGAAAGTATGCTTTGGACATCATTTCAGAATGCGGCTTGATGGGGTCTCGACCTGCTAGCTTTTCCATGGAGCCCAATCACAAGCTGGCAGAATCGACTAGTCCAAAGATGGCGGATGTAGAGACTTATCGGAGGCTGGTTGGGAGGTTGATTTATCTATCATTTACTCGCCCTGACTTAGCCTATGTTGTGCATATCTTGTCTCAATTCTTACAGGAGCCTCGACAAGATCATTGGCATGCTGCTTTGAGAGTTGTCAGATATCTCAAACATGCACCGGGACAGGGTATTCTTTTGAAAGCTGATTGTGATCTCCGTCTTTCTGGTTGGTGTGATTCTGACTGGGCCAGTTGTCCCTTGACTCGTCGCTCTGTTACAGACTGGTTGGTGTTTCTGGGGGGGGGGGTCTCCTATTTCTTGGAAGACCAAGAAGCAACCAACTGTTTCCCGATCTTCCGCTGAAGCTGAATACCGATCTCTCGCTGTGCTTGTTTGTGAGTTGAAATGGTTGAAGAAGTTATTGGTGTGTTTGGACGTTCTCCTGGAGTCTGCTATGTCGGTGTATTATGACAGTCAGTCAGCCCTGCACCTGGCTCAGAACCCGGTATTTCATGAGCGCAGTAAGCATATTGAGGTGGATTTGCATTTTGTTCGCAATGCTATTAGAGATGGCACCGTAATAGCCTCGCATGTTCCTACTTCTACTCAACTGGCTGACATCTTCACTAAGTCCCTTGGAAAGCATGTGTTTGATTCTTTCTTTCCCAAGTTGGACATTTGTGACTTGCATGCTCCAACTTGAGGGAGGGTAATAGATTATATTTGTAACTATTGTAAATATGGCCCATAAGCCCAATCATGTAGACACTATATATATTGTAATCAGACCCCATCAATAAAACAAGGCATTATTATTCCCTACATTATACGTTGACGCAAAAATATTAGAGGTCGATCTTTTACCATATTTAGTAAGGGGTCCGTGAAATCAAATCGACGCCTTGCGACGGATTGAGACTTGGGCACGGTAAGCCAAATCGGACGTATAACTCAATGAAGCACGAAGTGCTCGAATGGCTAAGTCAGAAGAGTGGCCGTGCAACGAAGTTATGAAATCGAGCCGCATCGGCTCGGCGAAACGACAAAGGCGTATCGACTCAAGGTGGGAGGATTGACTTCTTTTTTACTCCTTCATGCGATATGTCAAATATATCATTGTATGCTAAGTTAACCTATCGACGCCACGGGCATGGTCCGATCGGAAAGTAAATCGTAGTGTGAGTCAAACACTAAGTTAGAACAATTGAAATAAAACGTGCATCATATGCACGAGTCGCTATGGAACATTAGATATCGCAAAGGCGAGTGCCTCGGTGCGCAAGCCACAAGAACATGGGATAACTGTAATCGGCGAGTGCCTTAGTGCACGAACCATACCGTGCCATCGTGCACGAGTTAGACGGCTAGAACATGGAAAGATAATAGGCGAGCGCCCTAGCGCGCAAGCCCCGAACATTGAATGCTAAGTTATAGAACACGGAAATACGGTCGAAACGTGAATACGTGCACGAGATCATAAAAGATAGCTTCGTTGAGAAAGAAATAGTTGTGGCATGAATGTGACGGAACTGTCGGATATGACATGGTACCTCGAAAGGTGTTCGAGACCTTCGGGTCGTTCGATTGACGAGCATTGAGTTGAGGCATGATGCCATTGAATCATTGAAACGAAGTATGAAACGTAAGAACACAGAAAGCTAACAGAAGAAATACGAAATGATAAAGTCTGAGTCTCGAACTCAAGACTATGTTTGGTTGTTTGAATTTGACTGCTTGAATGATAAGGGCGTTGCATGGTCGATGGAATGGACGAGAGATAAAACGTGATATCTCTCGTGCACGGGTGTTTCCCCCAAACGGTTAAATGTCGGAGCGCCCCGGAACCGTTTGGCCTAGGAGGGATACGAATAATCTTTGTAGGCGTACATCCTTAAGTCGAGTAGATCTCGCTATTGATGGGAAAAGCCGCAAATGATGGTATGCAGCGGGAATGTTTCGGTTGTTTGGGACAGCGACCCAACCCGTGAAACGCCGGGCAGCCCGACCAAATATCGAGAAAAGAATGAGAGAAAAGAAAGTAAGAAACTCCTTTAGTCCATACCGACACGGATACGCCAATGGCCCTCATATAGCTAAGGAACGATAGGTTGAAAGTGTAGGCGCGTATGCGTCCCGCATATAGATCCTGCTTAGAGATGCACATATAACATGACAGGGAAGAAATGGGGCGTATTCACCTTGCGTCGGTGCAAGGACGAGTGCGTCGACTTAGTAAGAAGTCGTGCCACGAATCAAACACGAGATTGCTTATTTGCTTGCCTATTTCAATTCGAATAACATGCTTGCCATGCTAACATGCTTTACGCTTTCGAATATGCCATAAAATTGACCCTAAGGAGAACATAGCAAGATCATAAGCTAAGTTGCATGATTCAACATAAATATTACAATATCGGTTTGGAAAGAAGATCTTTGAATCAGTACATGCGAGGACGAACGTACTGATCCCCCACCAGCTTCATGCAGGGTGCAGGGAATGGATTGCTCGTAGCGAAGCGTTGCTTGAACGCGTTGAGGCTTGGAATGCCGAAGCGTATTGAAGCGTGCGATCGCATTGACGCTCGGACTATGCAACAGGATTGATGCGGCCAAGATATAGAAGGAATGATGTATGGAACGGTGAAATCCTTTGTGGGCAAGAGAGAACCTGAGTGTTGTAGCCAATCTGGCATATATTGTTAGGCTATCAAAAGCCTTTGTAATCTCAGTTTCGGATATCAATAAAGAGAATTGTTTCGTATACTCTGTTTTCCTTTCGTTGTTAATATCGAATCAAAAGATAATCATTTGAGAACTTGTCATCTTGCCTTGCACGAGCGCAACTCCAGGCTCGTGCGGCATCACATCCCCTGCGAGAACGATGATTCGGGTGATTCCGGGTCGGGGCGTGACACATGCCCTCTCTGGGCTCCGCCTCTGACTTATACATTTTTTTGTACGTTTAAAAATCGAATCCGGACACAATCATATCCACATCCAGTCCGAATTTGTCCGCGAACCGTCTGGTAGTGGAGACTCCTTTTTATTTTGCCTCAATTAAGTCGTATCATTTTGGTCTTGCAAGAATTTTTGGTTGTCCAGTATGAATTATCGATAATCTTTAACCATTTTTTGTTGTATTCTATAACCTTCAATGTATCTCCTTTCAACTTGATTTTTTACCAAGTATCAAGAATTGTTGATAAAGTAACAATTTTTATTAATATATTTAATTTGTCCGCGGGCAGTCTGATTGCATTAACGAACAGTGGATGTCTGTGTTCGTTCGGCCTGAACTCGAACAGTGGACTATCCGTATCCGTCCGGCCGAACCAATTTTTATTTTTGGACCAAATGCAGACAGCGGACTCTCTGCGTCCGTTCGCCTCGTTTACACCCCTAGTTTTCGTTCAATTATTGTGTGAGCATGTGAATCACGAGTACATTTTGATTCCCCTCCATCTGTCTTATATGTTACATACATGTGACACTTATGAGCATATGCATCACGTAGCATATTCCTTTCCATCCGCTCGTACAATATTCATCCGCCTATATATACGTCTTGTTTTGGATGAGAGAAGCATAGAAGAGATAAGGTTACTACTACCTACCACGTATGCATGCATCATGTTTTCTTTTCTGTATCTTAATTTAGTTTATATAATGTCTTTAAAGTTTCTTTATTTTGTATATTTTGCTCAGAAAACCTCTGTGTTTAATTTCCTAACATCTTTTTATTCAATTTATTTATAGTTTGAAATATCTTTAAACTTCTAGTTCTTTCAAAAAAATTTATATACTTAATCTATTAGTTCTGATCTTAAATATAAGTAGTGTTTAATATCTTAGATTATTTTTTGAGAGGATAGATCTCACTTTAATATGTACTTACCTGCATACTGTAGGCTGCTGTAATATGGACTAATTCGTGAGAAAATAAAAAATATGAAAAATAAAACAAAAATTAAATGTGGGATCGATGGAGTCCGCCTTAGCCCTTAAGTTTGTTTGACTATTCTGTTTTATCCATAAATTACTAACACTAAATCTATTCATTATTGTGCAGAGAGTGAATATGAAGGTGTGGTTGTTCTTGGCAGCAACATGGGTGTTGTGGACTGCCATTGTTGGACCTGCAGCTTGGGTGTGCTCATCGTCGTTGTCTGAAACTGGAGACGGAGACAATACTACTCTCTCCTTTGACAAAGTGGCATTTTATGTCACGGGGAGCACTAAGAAAACCTACAGTTCTTTTCTAGAGTCCCTAAGAACACACTTAAAAAGCGGAACTGTTGTGCATGAAATTCCATTGTTGCATGCTCAATCTGGTTCCCAACAGAATTTGCTCTTGGTGGAACTTTTTGATTGGGACAAGGAGCCGATCACGTTAGTGTTGGATAGGACCAACGCATATGTGATAGCTTATCAAGCTAAAGATCGTTATTACTTGCTTGCTGATACTTCCGACAATCCTCAACTTTATGGCAGCAACCCACACAGGCTTACTTTTACAGGTAACTATACAAACCTATTCAACTTGTTGCAAGAGAAGATAAAGAAAATATTGATTTGGGAATTACTGAATTAGCACAAGCAATCTTAACTTTCTACTATTTTTACAGGTAGCTATGCAGACCTTCAACGTGTTGCAAAAGCAAATAGAGAAAATATTGATTTGGGAATTAATGAATTAGCACAAGCAATCCATATCCTCTACTATTGGTCTCCGCCTCAGTTGGAAACATCCGTAGCTCGTTCTCTTATTGTCTTGATCCAAACGGTCTCTGAGACTTCACGATTTGGAGCAATTGAGCAAAAATTTAGAAACAACATTATAGACAATATCACCCCAATTCGTTACGACAGTTTTCGCCCCGGTGTTGGCGTGATGGACCTCGAGACTAATTGGAAAACCCTCTCTACAGCAGTTCAACAATCTAATGCTCAGGGTGTCTTTTTGAAACCAGTTACATTAAAGGTTAGCAACACTGAAACAAAAGAAATAAAGGACGCGAAGACAGCTCGGACATATTGCGGCTTAGCACTTCTATTGCGCTCAACTCAAGCATCGTTATCTCCTCATGATTCTTCAGTTTTGTCCACATCGCTTGATCTTAATATAACGCCGATGTTGGATATTGCGTCTTAGCACTTCCAATTTCCCTACTGCTTAACGAGTGTCCTTGTCTGAGTGTCCTTGTCTGCTAGTATTTCTCATCCAATTTTCCTAGTACTGCTTAAAGAGTGTCCTCGTGTGCTAGTATTTCTCACTGTGAGTGTTGTGTAACGTTTAGAACTTGTATCGTCTTCTATACGAGTTTTCTATGGTCAATAAAATTGTATTGTGAGTGTTCCAAATATATTATCTGCCATCTACTCGGCTAATTATATAAATAAAGCAAATGAAATCAATGTTGTCAGACACGTTTACAATAGAAAGAGTATTACTAATTAATTATGGAGTGAAAAAGTACTTGTATATCATTTTTATCTACATATCCCCTATGTTTGGGTGATTGGAAGAAAACATGATAGCTTAGCTTACTTCTCATGATTCAGACAGTAGACACTATACTTCACAATGTAAAATGTAGATATATATTGAATGTGTAGAGTTCTAGAATAGAAGTTAAAATGAAATTCATTTTCTTCATTCACGTGAGCATAAACAAAATCTGGATTATCAAGCATACAAATAAAATTAGCATCAACATTATTCCATTCAAACCAACCTTATGAAACGCAATTTTCACAATTTAAGCAACAACTTGGCTTAGGATTTTTTAATAAAGAAAATGAGCTTGAATAAAATGCTGCTGAATTACTACAAATTCTTGCTAATAAAACTGAAGTATTAAAGCTTCTTTAGCAATCAAGTGGTCTTCTTGAAGAGTTACTACATAAAATAATACAAAGATATTCTATGCCTTGACATCTTGCACAATCTCCTGTGAAAATATACGAAGCTCAATCCTTGAATTCGTAATTTGTAACACTTCCAGAAATCGGGTTAGTTAGTTTACAGAAAGAATATTGGAAAAGGGAACAGATATGAACATCCTCTTGGAAGTAAAGAAAGAGGTAATGTTTAGCCTTCTTGGGAAGATGCAGCACCAGCACCAAACCAGATTATGGATCAACTAGCATCGGTCACCTCCCTCCTCGACGCCTCCATGGTTCTCCTTACGCTGTGTTTGGGAACCTAGGAGGGGAGGGAGAGGAAAATTTGAGGGAAAAAAAATGGAGAAGAGTAAAATGAAGGTGAAATTAATTTTTCCTTCACTTGTTTGGATAAACAAAAAGTAGGGGAAGGAAAATTTTAAAAATAATATTTTATTTATTATGGAGAAAGATATAATTACCATTTAGTACTTGATTTTTTCAAATCATAATTAATAACTACTTTATTGAAGGGTAGTTGGGTAATTTATTTCACAATCCTCTCATCTCTCTCCATTTTCCTCCCACTTTTGGGAGAAAAATTTTTGAGTGGGACCCACATGAATTTTCCTCCCACATTCCTCTCCCTCAATTCCCCTCCCTCTTCCCAAACACCACTACTTTTAATTTTCCTCCCATTTTTCCCTCAAAATTTTCCTTCCCACCCCATTTTCCTCTCTTCCCAAACAATACCTTAGGGATGACAACTTTCGGATCTCCCGGGAGGCGCAACAAGCTTGTCCGGGTCCAGATTCAATTCTTCGTATTAATTTAACTAGTATATATGCACGTGCACGTTATACGCATTTTACCTATTTTTTGTAACTTTTGTTGTATTTAGGAAGAGCAAAAGGCACACAGAGAAAATTGCATTTCCCTTAAAAAAGTTTTCATACTTAATTACCTATATGCTCTCATTAAATTTAATGAACCATTTTAATTAGTAAAGTTATATAAGGAGATATTTGGAAGAAGAAAAATTTACGGTGAAGCCAACTTTTTTTATTATATAGTAGTATAGATGAAAAATTTTAATTAGTAAACTTAGATATGTGTATATTTGGAAGAAGAAAGATTCACGATAAAACTAACTCTTTAAATTATATAGTAGTATAGATGAACAATTTTAATTACTAAACTTAGATATGAGTATATTTGGAAGAAAAATTCACGGTGAAGACAATTTCTCTTATTATATAGTAGCATATAGTAGTATCTATAATATAAAGCACAGTGGGTTTTTGGTCCGACCCATGTGCTTTGGTTCAACGATGATGAAATGACTAAATTGTCCCTCTCTCTATAAGAGAGGAGGAGGTCCCATGTTGGGTGCGGAGTAATTAATCTTCTTATTGATCATGACTTAATTTTGTTAATTATACTTAAATCAAACATGGGACATTGAAATCTCAAAAAAAATTCGTAGATATTTTAGGACATGTAGATGAATTTGAAGCGATGTGGATGCACCGATTCTTCTATATTTTGATTAAGAAAATTTTCTAAAAAGTCTTCTCTGAAAAATATTTTTCATATACATTATAGTATATACTAAAGCATCATGCTTAACAAATTCATATAACCTATAAATATCTAGCAAAACCAGGCATAGTCTTGATTTTGACATCGGAACTAACATGCTGCAACCACTGGACAAGGAGATAAAGTCGACCTCTATCTAATGTTTGATAAAAATAATTAATAAGTATGTTAATTATATATATATATATATATAATTTTAGTAAATACAAATATAGCTAATTGCTGTAATTTAATACATATTAGACTAACGTGCAACTAAATATTCTTAATCGTTCTTTAATTTATAAGTTATTATACTAAACTATTAAAATTAGCAACTTAGTTATCCTATCTATATCTATATAATATAAAGCACAGTGAGTTTTTGGTCCGACCCATGTGCTTTGGTTCAACGATGATGAATGGACTAAATTGCCCCTCTCTATAAGAGAGGCGGAGGTCCCATGTTGGGTGCGGAGCAACCGGTGATTCTAACGGCACCCCCGTCTCCAGCTCCTCTTCCACCGTCCCTCCCTCCGCTGCCTCCGCTCCATCCTCGCCCATGCCGCCGTCGCCGGCCTCTTCTGCAACCCCTTCGTCGCAAGCAGCCTCCTCCACCGCGCCGCCGACGTCGGCCCTTCCTTCACCGCCTCCCTCTTCTCCGCCATGACCAACCCCAACCCCTTATCCTTCAACACCGCCATCGCCATCTCCGTCGACTCACTCTCCATCTACTCTCAAATGTTCCGCCGCCGTGTCCCTCCCGACTCCCACACCTTCTCTTTCTTGCTCAACACCACCACCACCGCCACCGCCACCAGGTCACTCCACGCACACGCTCTTCTCCTCGGATTCCGGCCCGACCCCTTCGTGCAGACCGTCCTGCTCACCGCCTACTCCCGACGCGGCTCCGCCGACCACGCCCTGCGGGTGTTCGATGGAATGCCGCATATGGACGTCGTCTCCTGGACCGCCGCCGTCTCGGGCCTCGTCGCCCTCGGACATCCCGCGACGGCCTTCCGCGTCTTCACCTCCATGAGGCCCCACACCGCCCCGAACGCCGCCACCATGGTCTTTGCCGTGTCCGCCTACGCCGAGCTCGGGTCCCTAGCGCTGGCCCGGTGCCTGCACGCCTACGTCGAGAAGGCCGGATTCGGAGGCCGCGTCTCTGTCCAGAACTCCCTGCGCTGGCCCGGTGCCTGCACGCCTACGTCGAGAAGGCCGGGTTCGTGTCCGCGCCATTATGGCACGGGTTATCCACTAGTTATATATATAGTAGTATAGATACTTTTCGGATCTCTGACCAAAAAAAATTACAGAATGGTGATCCACGGCGTGTGTTCGGAGCGTCGATACTGGTCAAGGCCGACAACGCTTGCCGACGAGAGCCTTGTCTCCTACATAGAGAACTACGTTCACTACCAAAATACATGGATTTACCGACGGCCTTATCCGTCGGTAGTCTGTCGCCAAAAATAAATACCGACGGATTACCGACGGATATTTTGGTAAAACAGCCGTCGGGAATAACCTCGTCGCTAAAACATATCCGTCGCTACTCCGTCGCTCAGCGACGACTTAGCGACGGAATACCGTCGGCGCATTTAAATATATATAGCGACGGATTACCGACTAGCTTTCGTCAAAACATGTATCAGGATATAGGGTTAGCGACGGAAAACTCCGTCGCTAAAGAGTCGGCAAAACCGTATCAGTGATTTTCTGATACCTAATATCCGTCGCTAATCCGTCGTAAATTTGTCGGTAAAAGCGTATCAGAGATTTTCCCATAAAGCAGGTCGTCGTTATGCCATCGCTAATCCGCCGATGTGTACGACGGATTAGCGTCGTATTAGCGACAAAACATCCGTCGCTAACTGCAAAATTTATGGACATCAAACAGAACCAGGTCGACGGACATTCCGTCGCTAAACCGTCGCTCAATGTAAAATTCTCCAGGTAGCGACGGATATTACGTCGCCAATCCGTCGATACATTAAATTCCTACAGTTAGCGACGGATAGTCCGTCGGGACTTTGTCGCCAGTCCGCCGTAAGTTAGTCGCCAATCCGTCGCGAAAGCTAAAATTTATGGACATCAAACAGCATCAGTTCGACGGATCGTCCGTCGCCAATCCGTCGCTTTATTGAAATGCTCCAGGTAGCGACGGATTTTACGTCGCCACTCCGTCGCTAACCTCAGTTTCTCCAGTTAGCGACGGATAGTCCGTCGGGACTTTGTCGCCAGTCCGCCGTAAGTTAGTCGCCAATCCGTCGCGAAAGCTAAAATTTTTGGACATCAAACAGCATCAGGTCGACGGATCGTCCGTCGCCAATCCGTCGCTTTATTGAAATGCTCCAGGTAGCGACGGATTTTACGTCGCCACTCCGTCGCTAACCTCAGTTTCTCCAGTTAGCGACGGACTATCCGTCGCTGAGTGGTCGCCAGTCCGCCGTAAGTTAGTCGCCAATCCGTCGCGAAAGCTAAAATTTCTGGACATCAAACAGCATCAGGTCGACGGATCGTCCGTCGCCAATCCGTCGCTTTATTGAAATGCTCCAGGTAGCGACGGATTTTACGTCGCCACTCCGTCGCTAACCTCAGTTTCTCTAGTTAGCGACGGACTATCCGTCGCTGAGTGGTCGCCAGTCCGTCGCTAACTGCTAATTTTTTGAAAAAAAAAATACTGCAAACAGACTCTTTCCTGTTTATACAACACATCCAACACAATATCAAACATGCAAAATATCCATATACAACACCATATATCCATATCCAATACGAATATCCAACGTATCCAATATCCAACACCATATATCCATATGCAAAATATCCATATCCGACACCAATATCCAACGTATCCAATATCCAACAAAATATTACCAACACAATATATCCAATATCCAACATTAAATTATCCAAACATAAAAAAAATATCCGAACATACAATGTATCCAAATGTCTACAAAACCAACAACATAAACAAAATCAAACCCCGTCCGTCGGATCGTCTCGTGCTCGTGCCGCCGCATCCGCTTTGCGTATGTACTCCTCCACCGTGTGTGCCGGCACTTGGGACAAGACATGGTCTGGAAGCGCACGTAGCTGCTCTGGCGACATCATGTCAAGGAGTGTCAAGATGGTGTTATCCGATACGATACGGGCGTCCGCAGAGCGGTTAAACGAAAGCCGTCCGGGGGAAGAAGGACCAGGTCGATCCGAAGCACCGGCAGCAGCAGTAGACGGACCGGGAGCAGACGGACCGGGAGCAGACGGACCGGGAGCAGACGGATAGCGCCCCAACACTATCGCCCGCAAATCTGACACCGCGGAGGTCAGAGTCGCAAGCTGCGCCCTCACATCGTCAACCGGGGGCGCTGGGGGAGGCGGAGGCGGTAGATATCTCGGGGACGGCTGCAACGAGGGCGCCATGGAACCTAAGCCGTAGACGCGCCCTTTCCTAACGCCGCCGACGGATTCTACGAACACGTCGTCGTAGCGAGCGGCCATAGAAGAGTGCGTCTGGGTGGGCGTCGTTTCGCCGACATTCTCGGAAGGGGGCTCGATCTCAAGCCGACTAAGTACCTCACGATACGCAGCCTATCCAATGAATGTGTTTATACTATAAGTTTTCCTAAGTTATAATCTAAATCCTATGTTTCCCTAAGTTATAGTCTGAATCCTAAGTTTATCTAATTAACTTAACAATAATTATATTTCTAACATAAATCTCATAAACGTAAGTACTTACATCAGTCTCCTCGGCCCTCGCGTCGACGAAGCTCCCGTCCTTCCGCCTCTTGTGCGTATGCACGAATACATCGTGAGCGGTGACCGTCTCCGCCTCTTTCCCCTGCTTCACCGCCCGTTGGGCCTGCATACGTAGAATTTAATTAACTTCGTATATTAACAGTACGAAATTAAATAATAGAATGAATTTGAATTTGCGCTATCTCACCAAATCTGCACGCGTCGATGCGTGGGGCCTTGATCCCCCCGTATGCAGACCCGCGACCTGTCGATTAGCCTTAGCTTTCTCCAATTTCAGCTTGAACTGCGGAGTATCCATCTTCTCCAACATCTGCTCATAGTACTCCGCCCGGATCCAGTCCTTCCTCGTATGCGCCGTACGAAGGTCGTACACCGCATCCAGTATCTTTTTCCCGGCGGCGGCTTTGTAGGTCCTGCGGATCGCCTCCTCGCGATGGGGGGGCCACCAGAACGTCCTCTGACATACAAATTCAAATATCACGTAATAAAAAATTTAATGATTTAAAGAATAATTAATAATTCACCGACGGATTTATACCCTCATCTCGTCGAGCCAGACGTACTTCATGTCCTGAGGCATCTCAGAAAAATTGAGGTAGGGGCCATGGTAGTTATCCCGGATAATGCGCCCTAGAATCCGGGCAGCATCCCACGGGAAAAACCTATAAAGAAGCAACGACTGGATTATTAACTTGAATAAATGAAACAAATTTAATAAATTAACTTAAATTTACTTACGATTCACCAGCGGGCCATAGCTCTCGTCGGAACTCGCCCACCAGCCTCTCTGGTGGCGTCGGGGGATCCGCGGGTCCGCGCACGTACTCCCCGGTAACAGGATGAAACTGAATCCCGGGGTACTCCGAGGCCCACCCTGCAGTAACTGCTGGGCCCCCTGCTGCATCTGCTATTGCATCCGTTGGTACATCCGGTGGCAGAACGGATCCGCTAGCGGATGGAGTCACAGGCCTCGACGACGATGTCGGTGGCACCGAGGAAGAATGACGGCGGGAAGAGCCTGTGTCCGGGCTCTCCAAGTCGGGATTGGAGGTCACATCCGGGGAATGCGGCTGGCGACCACGACCGCTACCACCACGCCCACGCCCACGTCCATGACCACCACCACCACCACCACCGCCGCCGCCGCCGCCACCGCCACGACCACGGCCAGCACCACCAGTACGGGTGCTCGCAACCATGCCCTGTAAATAGAACACATAAACAAAATACCGACAACATAGATTTATAAATGAATATAAAACTAAACATATCCATACCAGCAGCAGGGCGATGAGTGCCGCCCAGACGAGTAGGCCTAGGAGTGCCATCTGCAAAAAGAAACTCATACAATAATACGCAAATATCCCAAACTGAAATAAATATTACAATCAGAAGTGAAGTACTAATAAAAGCTAGATACACAAAATCTGATAAAATCACGCACCAATACAACAAAGTACAATTCTTGTAACTTTTGATGAAAGGGCATCTTGTGTTCCACTAGACTTTTAATTGTAAATCCAAATGTAATAGGGTAATTTAGGATTCGAGACTAGATATTGGGTGCTTCAAGATACAACTGAAATATAGCGATATTTAATCATCGTCATACTCTAAAATAAGGTAAACTAATTTACCCACACATTAAAACCAACCCAATCAAATCTTAGGCAAACTATTCATATGATATCAATCGAAATACAAATAGGTCAACTAGGCTAGTTCTAGGTCAAATTAGGAGTCCAAGTCAACTCTGTCAAAACTAACCTTAATTAGGCTAAACTTCTACCTTAGCTAATCAAATATATATACTAGACTTCACGACGTGTGTCTGTGTATATATATATATATATTATTAATAAATTACTTAAAATTATGCCTATATATATATATATATATATATATATATATATATATATATATGTCTGTGTGTGTGTGTATCCGTGTGTCTGTGTCCGTGTGTGTGTGTGTGTGAGTCCGTGTGTGTGTGTGTCTGTGTGTGTGTGTCCGTGTGTGTGTGTGTGTCTGTGTGTGTGTGTCCGTGTGTGTGTGTGTCCGTGTGTGTGTGTGTGTGTCCGTGTGTGTGTGTGTGTCTATGGGAGAGGAGGAGGAGGACTCCTGCGCGGGGACTCCAGAGTCCCTCCTACGCCCCCCCTGCCCCGAACCCCCCCCAACCCCTGCCCGACCCCCTCTCCCACACCCCTGCCCCCCTGCCCCGACCCCCCCCAACCCCTGCCCGACCCCCCCAACCCCTGCCCGACCTCTCCCACCCCCCTGCCCCCCCTGTCCCGACCCCCCCAACCCCTGCCCGACCCTCCCCCAACCCCTGCCCGACCCCCTCTCCCACCCGCCTGCCCAGACCACCCCCCCCTGCCCGACCCCCTCCCCGACCCCCCCTGCCCCCTCTCCCACCCCACCCTTGCCCCGACCACCCCACCCCCTACCCGAACCCCCCCTGCCCAGACCACCCCCCCACCCCTGCCCGACCCCCTCCCCGACACCCCTGCCCCCGACCACCCCACTCCACCCTTGCCCCGACCACCCCATCCCGTACCCGAAACCCCCCTGCTCCACACCCTCTCCGACCACTACGACAGCCCCCCAACCCCCCAAATCGTAAAAGAGAGAGAGAGAGAGGGAGATAGAGAGAGAGAGAGGGGGGGGAGAGAGCATACCTTAGAGAGAGAGAGAGGGAGATTGCCGGTCGGAGAGAGCGAGATCGTCGGAGAGAGGGAGAGGGAAGAGAGAGAGAGTGTTTTGGGGGGGAATGAAAATTTCCCCCCCGTCGGTTCAATTTAAGTTAGGGTACAGAAATTAGCGACGGAAGTAGCGACGGATTATTCCGTCGCTAAGTAGTCAGTAAATCTCGCGCCAGAGTAGCGACGGATTATTCCGTCGCTAAGTCGTCAGTCAAATCTCGCGCCAATATTTTAGGCTTTTGCCGCCAAAATATGCGACGTTCTAGCGACGGATATAAAACCGTCGCTACTTGGCCGACGACCTATCGACGGCGTAGCGACGGATATGGACATAAAAAAATAAAAAAAATTGTCCACTGCTTTCCGTCGGTATTTCGTCACAAATCCGTCGGTGATCCGACGGTAATAGCGACGGAAAATTTCCGTCGCTAAATGGCCATCGCTAAAATACTGTAATTTGGTAGTGGTTGCCATCGTCAACTTCAAACTGGTCGTCGAAGTATCCAAATCTTATCCATTATATCAGGTTTAGACCCTGGTACTTCTTATATTCTTCTTACTACGTTGCCGTCGTGGACTTCAAACTGGCCGTCAAAGTATCCAAATCTTATCCATTATATCAGGTTTAGACCCTGGTACTTCTTATATTCTTCTTATATACTCGATTTAATTTCTTTATTTCTTTCTATTTAAATACTTCATAGGAGAATGCATGTACGTGTCGATTGTGTCAATTGTGGTGTGAACGATGAAAAAAAAAATTTGGTTTTGGTTTCATTCAATTAATGTGAGCATGTGAATCATACATTTTGATTCCCCTCCATCCGTCTTATATGTTACATACATGTGACACTTATGAGCATATGAATCACGTAGCATATTACTTTCCATCCGCAGATACAATATTCATCCGCATATGAATATACAATATTCATCCGCATATATATATATATATATATATATATATATATATATATATATATATATATATATATATATATATATATATATATATATATATATATATATATATGTTGTAAGACAAAAGCTCAAACACACGGAGACGAAGCTTTCTCGTATATTATCAACCACAAGTGCATCTTACAAGCTATCCCAACCTATCTTTATATAGGGAGAGAGGTTGGGGGTTATGAAGAAATGAAGGGCCAAAGGTCATGTAGGTTACAAGGAGATGAAAGGTGAAAAGCCATATGAGTTACAACACTCCCCCTTGGCTCTCTAGAAATTCTGCTTGTAAACATCTCTGAGTTTCTTCGTCTGTCTGTAGCTTGCATCTTCAAGTTTGACCATCTACTTGTGCCTCGTCAAAACCTTGCCAAAGAAAACCCAGTGGAAAAAAAACTTTGGTCGAAGGACAAAAGAGTACAGACAGGTCAGTGTGATGGGGGTAAACTAACCATTGCAAAGGTGCCTCGTCAAAACCTTGTCAGGGAAAACCCAGTGGGAAAAACCGCTGATCGAAGGACAAAAGAGTACACGATGGTTTAGAAGTATACAACTGGATACTCCCCCTGATTATAATAATCCTTAGTGAATAAGAGATTTGAACTGCGTCTCGTTAAAAACCTTGCCAAAGAAAACCCAGTAGGAAAAACTTTGGTCGAAGGAAAAAAGAGTACACAAGCATACATCAGGATGCTTCCCTTTTCACTCGCACTCGACAGGGTGCGTGATATACGCACAACAGGGCATTTTGGAGGCGCTCGTTGGGGCGCTCCCCCTCACATGCACACAACAGGGTGCAGGAAACATGTTTCACTTAGGCTAGCTCTGAAAGCTTCCTAAGTCCAATCGCTCTGACATGTTTCTGGAACGAGTGTTTTGGCAGTGACTTGGTAAACAAGTCTGCACGGTTATTCTCCTATCCAATGTGTTGCACTTCAATCTTCTGAAGCGCTTGTTGTTCATGTGTAAAGAATAACTTGGGCGATATTTGCTTGGTAGCATCCCCTTTGATGTAACCATGTTTCGCTTGATCAATAACAGCGGTATTGTCCTCATAGACGACAACAGGTTCATCTGGGTCATATGGAAGATCACATGTACTTCGAATATGGCCAATAACAGCTCGAAGCCATACACACTCTCTAGTCGTCTCATAGAGCATGAGTAGCTCAGAGTGGTTCTTTGAAGTAGCCACTAAGGTCTGTTTACGAGACCTCCAAGAAATCGCCGTGTTCCCAATGGTAAAGACATAACCAGATTGGAAACGCCCCTTGTACGGATCAGATAAGTATCCCGCATCGGCATAGCCAACAAGGGTTGCGTTGCTTCGAGTACCAAGAGCGTTGGACTCACTCAAAACCGCGTAGGGATAGAACAAACCCAAGTCCATAGTACCCTTAAGGTAGCGGAAAATGTCTTTTATGCCATTCCAATGGCGACGTGTGGGCGCGGTGCTGTATCGAGCTAGACAATTCACAGCAAATGAGATGTTCGGTCTAGTACATTGGGCCAAGTACAATAAAGCGCCTATTGCACCCATATAAGAGCACTCAGGACTCAATATCTCTTCGCCATCCTCCTTTGGATGGAATGGGTCCTTAGTAATGTCTAGAGAGCGGGCGATCATGGGAGTAGCGGACGGCTTAACGTCAAAATGACTAAAGCATCTCAACACCTTTTGGGTGTAGTTCGCTTGATGGACAAGAATTCCATCTTTACGGTGCTCGATCTGCAGGTCGAGGCAAAACCGTGTCTTCCCAAGATCCTTCATCTCGAATTCCCTCTTCAGGATATCAGCAGTTTCTGACAAGTCTTTTTCGGTTCCTATGAGATTAAAGTCATCTACATAGACCGCGATGATTGCGTATCCTGAAGTGGATTTCTTTATGAACACGCATGGGCAAAGTTCGTTATTAACGTATCCCAAACCGATCAAGTATTCGCTTAGGCGGTTACACCACATTCGCCCGGATTGTTTCAATCCATATAGCGAACGCCTCAGTCTAATCGATAACGCGTTCCGTGGTCGGGAACTACTTGATTCAGGCATCTTTCGTCCTTCAGGGACTTTCATGTATATCTCTGTGTCTAGATCCTCGTAGAGATAGGCTGTGACCACATCCATGAGCTGCATATTCACTTTTTCGGAAACTACTAAACTGATTAAGTAGCAGAACGTTACGACATCCATTACGGGAGAATACGTCTCCTCGTAATCAATTCCAGGGCGTTGTGAGAAGCCTTGTGCCACAAGGCGAGCCTTGTATCGCATAATCTCATTTCTCTCATTACGCTTCCTTAGGAAAACCCATTTGTGACCAACTAGTTTAACATTGGATGGTGTTGGAGCAACGGGTCCAAACATACTTCTTTTCGCTAAGGAGTCTAGTTCAGCCTGGATTGCTTGTTTCCATTGTGACCAGTCCGTTCGTCGTTGACACTCGACAACACTACGAGGTTCCATGTCATCATTGTTCATAATGTCAGTGGCCACTGAGTATATGAACACATCATCGATGACAGTTTCGTTTCGCTTCAAAATATCATCTAAGCTAGCATACTCGACGGATATTTCGAGGTTATCGGCATGATTAGGAATAGGCGTTTCATCTGGAACGCGCTCTTCTAATACATCGCCGTGATCCTTAATGATCTCATGTGGCAAAACGCTTTTAACCAGATTTCTCCGCTTCCGGGGCAGAACATCTTTGGAACCAACCGGTCTTCCCTTCTTCTTGGGAATATCGGCGGACTGGACGGCCGATGGCAGCTTCCTTTGCTCGGTGGGTTCGACCGGAGCAACATGTTTCACAGGAACATGGCGTCTCTCAGGGACGTCTATCCTTGCAGGCACATTTGTAGCAGGTATAATTAATCTTGTGACTTTTGCTAGGTCGCTAAATGCGTCTGGCATTTGATTTGCAATATCTTGCAGACCTAGAATCCTCTGCACTTCCTTATCACTATGTGCAGAGGGGGGATCATGATGAGCAACAGCGGGCACATGCCACGCTAATTCACGTCGTTCCTCATCAACGTTAGCGTGCATTTCTCTCCCTAACGACGGGAAGATTGCCTCATCAAAGTCACAATCCGCGTGTCTCGCGGTAAAGTGATCGCCTGTCAAGGGCTCTAAATAGTGAATGATGGACGGGAAGTTATAACCGACATATATTCCCCGTCGCTTCTGAGGTCCAAATTTTGAACGCCTTATCAGCTCAATTGGAACATTGACTAGGCACCCAAACACGCGTAAATGTGAAATGTCAGGCTCACATCCAGTAACCAGCTGGTACGCAGAAAGTGATTGGGTGGCCATGGGCCTCAGACGGACCAAATTTGCAGCGTGCAAAATTGCATAGCCCCATGCAGATAGTGGAAGTTTGGTGCGCATAACCAAGGTCCGCGCTATCACTTGCAGTCGCTTTATAAAAGCTTCTGCTAGGCCATTTTGGGTATGAACATACGCAACAGAATGTTCAAGATTTATTTCCAAAGTCATGCAATAGTCATCGAAAGTCTTCGATGTAAACTCCGCGGCATTATCAAGTCTAATAGACTTTATCGGATAATCCGGATGGTGAGCCCTTAACTTAATAATCTGGGCGAGGAGTTTAGGAAACACTGCGTTTCGGGTGGACAACAACACTACGTGTGACCATCTAGTCGATGCATCAACCAAAACCATGAAGTATTTAAATGGTCCGTATGTTGGTTGGATTGGTCCACAAATATCTCTATAAATTCTCTCAAGGAATTGGGAAACCAAACTCGTAGGTTTCACATAGAGTGGCTTGAGATTCGTCTTCCCAATCGAGCAAGCTTGGCATAGGCTTTTCGGATTTATAACGAAATTCTTTCCTCCAAGAGGATGCCCATGTGATGCATTCATAGTGCGAAGCATCGTATTTTGACCCGGATGATCCAGCCGGTCATGCCATAGCATAAAAGTCCTCTCATCAACTGGCGCTCGGCGAATGATGAGATTACTCTCGATGTGTTGTATAAAAAAAACATATTTATTAGTTAATTTCTGAGGAAATAAATTTTTGATAGCAAATTTTTATGTTGAAAAAGAAAATTTAGATGCTAACATTTTTTTTGGTGATGATGGATTTGGAGTGCCCCCGGCAAGCGCCACAGTGCCATCTGCGCCCCGACAAGCATTTCTTTCTATGTTACTCAGTGAATTATTGTAACAGATGAGTAGTAAAAATTGTATATTTTTCTCGCTATTTTTTTGGTGTCGCTTCATTAGACGTCGGAAAAATAGTTGACATTTTTTTGGTGCCGCTTGCTTAGGCACCAATTCTTTTGTGTGCTGTTGCTTGCTTATGTTGTACATTTTTTTTTGCGTAATTACGGAAAAAAATAAACTTGAAAATTTTAAAAAAATTGGTTTTCGCTACATAAACAAATTTTGGCACCGCCAAATTTGGACCTTCCAAAATAACATTTTTGGCTAATTTTTTTCAAAAGCAACACTCATTTTGAGCACGCACTAAATTGTCACCTATTTTGCACAGTTCGCAAATAGCGTGAATTTCTTGAAAAATCTTATTTATTCTTACATTTGACAAAAATTTTACGAAGTCTCTCCGAATAGGCTCACCTATTTGGGTATGATGTCAGAAAGAACTTGGAGCTTGGTTTTTAAGTGGTCCCCGGTGACCCTCCTCCCTCATTTTCCCGCTTGGTCATATTCACATAGAGCTACTAAAAGGGGTTGACCGAATATTATTTTTTGCTCAAATTGTATTTATAATTATGCATTTTTGCAAGAAACTTATTGACCTCTCTATATCGGCCCGTCGATCGTTATAAGAGGATTTTTTTAAACAAAAATCATTTTTTCAAAACCGTTGTTTTTTATTTACGATTGTTTGTTGTTGCTTATACAAACCAAATCCATATAAACCTGTCGTTTTATATGTTGATTGATCAAGATTTTTTCTCCTGTTGTAGAAAAATGTCGATCAAGATTGATTTTCCAATCCTTGAAGCCTCTGGCAAAAACTATTTGGACTAGACACAAGACATCCAGAACTATCTAGATACGCAGGGCCTCTTGGACGTCATCTATAACGAGGAAGAGCGTGAAGTGGAAGTCACTCGCTCAATGAACGCCAAAGCGATGATTCTATTCCGCAGGCATTTATCTGACGCCATGAAGTCGGAGTTCATTGAAATCTCCTCGCCGAAGACGCTATGGGACTCTCTGAAAGATTACTTCGACCACCAGAAGACCATATGGCTACCTGAAGCACGCCATGACTGGTTGAACCTGCGCTTCCAAGACTTCAAGAGTGTAACTGATTACAACAATGAAGTCTGCAGGATTCGATCACTTCTCCAATACTGCGGTGAGATATTAACCGACAGTGATCTATTGGAGAAAACATACACCACATTTCCTTCCACTGACAACTTGCTCCAGAAGCAATACCGTCAGTCTAAGTTCACCAAGTTTCCTGAGCTCATCACCCAACTTTTACTAGACGAGAAGACCAGTCTCATTTTAATGAGAAACAACAATTCTCGTCCTGCTGGAACAAAGGCAATTCCAATGCCTGATGTAAACGCTCTCCGTGGACCAAATCCACGATGAAAACGAGACAAGGGCCAGTCGTCCCAACCATGGAACAGAGGCAAGTTTAAGTCTCGCCACCCAAAGCGAGGTTCTAACAAGAACCAAGGACCTTTGTCTCCTAGCTAGGCAGTCTCATGGTAAGAACCAACGGGCCAGTCGTCCCAAAGCGAGAGTGGAAGGACAAGCGCCTACTCTCTGCTACAAATGTGGTGCTTATGGTCATATGCAACGGACTTGCAGGGCGACCCTCCAAGAAGTTGATAACTATCACAAGGGGCGCCGGGCCGAAGCAAATCTGGTCAACGAGTACGAAAATCTAAATCTTGAGACCCCCGATTTTGTAGCAGAAATGGAAGAATGAATCTCCATTATCTCTCTATATTTGATTTAAGTCATAAAACTTTTGGTGGTTTGTATTTTTCTGTTTTCTCGATAAATTAAAGTTCTATTTCGAGCACTTTCCTCAAACATGTGACAAACTTTAATTTTCTTTACTTATAGGCATGGACCACGGGGCAGTAGATTGTCTGGTTGATAGTGGAACGACTCACACTATCTTGAGAGATAAATCATACTTTATCTCTTATACGCCTAAAGTAACCTCAGTGACAACCATTTCGGGACCCTCAACCCTTGTTCAAGGTTTTGGCAAAGCCCGTTTTTCGTTGTCCAATGGTACTCCCGTTGAAGTATCAGAGGCCTTATATTCTCCAAGGTCCAGTCGTACCATACTGAGTTTTAAGGATATTCGAGAAAACAGATTTCATGTTGAAACTGCTCGAGAACATGGCTTCGAATATCTTTTCATTACCTCCACTCAGTACGGCCAAAAGCGTATCATGAAGAAGTTGAAAAGTCTTTCAAGTGGTTTGTATCTCACTACGATACAACACATCGAGAGTAATCTCATCATTCGCCGAGCGCCAGTTGATGAGAGAACTTTTATGCTATGGCATGACCGACTGGGTCATCCGGGTCAAAATACGATGCTTCGCACTATGAATGCATCACATGGGCATCCTCTTGGAGGAAAGAATTTCGTTATAAATCCGAAAAGCCTATGCCAAGCTTGCTCGATTGGGAAGACGAATCTCAAGCCACTCCATGTGAAACCTACGAGATTGGTTTCCCAATTCCTTGAGAGAATTCATGGAGATATTTGTGGACCAATCCAACCAACATGCGGACCATTTAAATACTTCATGGTTTTGGTTGATGCATCGACTAGATGGTCACACGTAGTGTTGTTGTCCACCCGAAACGCAGTGTTTCCTAAACTCCTCGCCCAGATCATTAAGTTAAGGGCTCACCATCCGGATTATCCGATAAAGTCTATTAGACTTTATAATGCCGCAGAGTTTACATCGAAGACTTTCGATGACTATTGCATGACTTTGGGAATAAATCTTGAATATCCTGTTGCGTATGTTCATACCCAAAATGGCCTAGCAGAAGCTTTTATAAAGCGACTGCAAGTGATAGCGCGGACCTTGGTTATGCGCACCAAACTCCCACTATCTGCATGGGGCTTTGTAATTTTGCACGCTGCAAATTTGGTCCGTCTAAGGCCCATGGCCACCCAACCACTTTCCGCGTACCAGTTGGTTACTGGATGTGAGCCTGACATCTCACATTTACGCGTGTTTGGGTGCCTAGTCAATGTTCCAATTGAGCCGATAAGGCGTTCAAAATTTGGACCTCAGAAGCGACGGGGAATATATGTCGGTTATAACTTTCCGTCCATCATTCGCTATTTAGAGCCCTTGACAGGCGATCTCTTTACCGTGAGACACGCGGATTGTGACTTTGATGAGGCAATCTTCCCGTCGTTAGGGGGAGAAATGCACGCTAACGTTGATGAAGAACTACGTGAATTAGCGTGGCATGTGCCCGCTGTTGCTCATCATGATCCCCCCTCTGCACATACTGATAAGGAAGTGCAGAGGATTCTAGTTCTGCAAGATATTGCAAATCAAATGCCAGACGCATTTAGCGACCTAAACAAGTCACGAGATCAATTATACCTGCTGCAAATGTGCCTGCAAGGATAGACGTCCCTGAGAGACGCCATGTTCCTGTGAAACATGTTGCTCCGGTCGAACCCGCCGAGCAAAGGACGCTGCCATCGGCCGTCCAGTCCGCCGCTATTCCCAAGAAGAAGGAAAGACCGGTTGGTTCCAAAGATGTTCTGCCCGGAAGCGGAGAAATCTTGTTAAAAATATTTTGCCACATGAGATCATTAAGGATCACGGCGATGTATTAGAATAGCGCATTCCAGATGAAATGCCTATTCCTGATCATGCCGATAACCTCGAAATATCCGTCGAGTATGCTAGCTTAGACGATATTTTGAAGCGAAACGAAACTGTCATCGATGATGTGTTCATATACTCAGTGGCCACTGACATTATGAACAATGATAACATGGAACCTCGTAGTGTTACCGAGTGTCAACGACGAACGGACTGGTCACAATAGAAATAAGCAATCCAGGCTGAACTAGACTCCTTAGCGAAAAGAAGTGTGTTTGGACCCGTTGCTCCAACACCACCCAATGTTAAACCAGTTGGTCACAAATAGGTTTTCCTAAGGAAGCGTAATGAGAGAAATAAGATTATGCGATACAAGGCTCGCCTTGTGGCACAAGGCTTCTCACAACAACCTGGAATTGATTACGAGGAGACGTATTCTCCCGTAATGGACATCATAACGTTCCGCTACTTAATCAGTTTAGTAGTTTCCGAAAAACTGAATATGCAGCTCATGGATGTGGTCACAGCCTATCTCTACGGGGATCTAGACACAGAGATATACATGAAAGTCCCTGAAGGACTAAAGATGCCTGAATCAAGTAGTTCCCGACCACGGAACGCGTTCTCGATTAGACTGAGGCGTTCGCTATATGGATTGAAACAATCCGGGCGAATGTGGTATAACCGCCTAAGCGAATACTTGATCGATTTGGGATACGTTAATAACGAACTTTGCCCATGCGTGTTTATAAAGAAATCCACTTCAGGATACGCAATCATCGCGGTCTATGTAGATGACATGAATCTCATAGGAACCGAAAAAGACTTGTCCGAAACTGCTGATATCCTGAAGAGGGAATTCGAGATAAAGGATCTTGGGAAGACACGGTTTTGCCTCGGCCTGCAGATCAAGCACCGTAAAAATGGAATTCTTGTCCATCAAGCGAACTACACCCAAAAGGTGTTGAGACGCTTTAGTCATTTTGACGTTAAGCCGTCCGCTACTCCCATGATCGTCCGCTCTCTAGACATTACTAAGGACCCATTCCGTCCAAAGGAGGATGGCGAAGAGATATTGAGTCCTGAGTGCTCTTATCTGGGTGCAATAGATACTTTATTGTACTTGGCCCAATGTACTAGACAGGACATCTCGTTTGCTGTGAATTGTCTAGCTCGACACAGCACCGCGCCAACACGCCGCCATTGGAATGGCATAAAAGATATTTTCCGCTACCTTAAGGGTACTACGGACTTGGGTTTGTTCTATCCCTACGCGATTTTGAGTGAGTCCAACGCTCTTGGCACTCGAAGCAACGCAACCCTTGTTGGCTATGCCGATGCGGGATACTTATCTGATCCGCACAAGGGGCGTTCCCAATCTGGTTATGTCTTTACCATTGAGAACACGGCGATTTCTTGGAGGTCTCGCAAACAGACCTTAGTGGCTACTTCAACGAACCACTCTGAGCTACTCGTGCTCTATGAGACGACTACAGAGTGTGTATGGCTTCGAGCTGTTATTGGCCATATTCGAAGTACATATGATCATCCATATGACCCAGATGAACCTGTTGTCGTCTATGAGGACAATACCATTGTTATTGATCAAGCGAAACATGGTTACATCAAAGGGGATGCTACCAAGCACATATCGCCCAAGTTGTTCTTTACACATGAACAACAAGCGCTTCAGAAGATTGAAGTACAACAAATTGGATCGAAGAATAATCGTGCAGATTTGTTCACCAAGTCACTGCCAAAACACTTGTTCCAGAAACATGTCAGAGCGATTGGACTTAGGAAGCTTTCAGAGCTAGCCTAAGTGAAACATGTTTCCTGCACCCTGTTGTGTGCATGTGAGGGGGAGCGCCCCAACGAGCGCCTCCAAAATGCCATGTTGTGCGTATATCCCGCACCCTGTCGAGTGCGAGTGAAAAGGGAAGCATCCTGATGTATGCTTGTGTACTCTTTTTCCCTTCGACCAAAGTTTTTCCTACTGGGTTTTCTTTGGTAAGGTTTTTAACGAGACGCAGTTCAAATCTCTTATTCACTAAGGATTATTATAATCAGGGGGAGTATCCAGTTGTATACTTCTAGACAATCGTATACTCTTTTGTCCTATCGATCAGCAGTTTTTTCCACTGGGTTTTCCCTGACAAGGTTTTGACGAGGCACCTTTGCAATGGTTAGTTTACCCCCATCATACTGACCTGTGTGTACTCTTTTGTCCTTCGACCAAAATTTTTTTCCCACTGGGTTTTCTTTGGCAAGGTTTTGACGAGGCACAAGTAGATGGTCAAACTTGAAGATGCAAGCTACAGACAGACGAAGAAACTCAGAGATGTTTACAAGCAGAATTTCTGGAGAGCCAAGGGGGAGTGTTGTAACTCATATGGCTTTTCACCTTTCATCTCCTTGTAACCTACATGACCGTTGGCCCTTCATTTCTTCATAACCCCCAACCTCTCTCCCTATATAAAGAGAGGTTGGGATAGCTTGTAAGATGCACTTGTGGTTGATAATATACGAGAAAGCTTCATCTCCGTGTGTTTGAGCTTTTGCCTTAAAACATATATATATATATATATATATATATATATATATATATATATATATATATATATATATATATATATATATATATATATATATATGCAGAAATATATATATATATATATATATATATATATATATATATATATATATATATATATATATATATATATATATATATGCGGATGAATATTGTATCTGCGGATGGAAAGTAATATGCTACGTGATTCATATGCTCATAAGTGTCACATGTATGTAACATATAAGACGGATGGAGGGGAATCAAAATGTATGATTCACATGCTCACATTAATTGAATGAAACCAAAACCATTTTTTTTTCATCGTTCACACCACAATTGACACAATCAACACGTACATGCATCCTCCTATGAAGTATTTAAATAGAAAGAAATAAAGAAATTAAATCGAGTATATAATAAGAATATAAGATGTACCAGGGTCTAAACCTGATATAATGGATAAGATTTGGATACTTCGACGGCCAGTTTGAAGTCCACGACGGCAAAGTAGTAAGAAGAATATAAGAAGTACCAGGGTCTAAACCTGATATAATGGATAAGATTTGGATACTTCGATGGCCAGTTTGAAGTCGACGACGGCAACGTAGTTCTCTATGTAGGAGACAAGGCTCTCGTCGGCAAGCGTTGTCGGCCTTGACCAGTATCGACGCTCCGAACACACGCCGTGGATCACCATTCTGTAATTTTTTTTGGTCAGAGATCCGAAAAGTATCTATACTACTATATATATAACTAGTGGATAACCCGTGCCATAATGGCGCGGACACGAACCCGGCCTTCTCGAAGTAGGCGTGCAGGCACCGGGCCAGCGCAGGGAGTTCTGGACAGAGACGCGGCCTCCGAATCCGGCCTTCTCGATGTAGGCGTGCAGGCATCGGGCCAGCGCTAGGGACCCGAGCTCGGCGTAGGCGGACACGGCAAAGACCACGGTGGCGGCGTTCGGGGCGGTGTGGGGCCTCATGGAGGTGAAGATACGCAAGACCGTCGCGGGACGTCCAAGGGCGACGAGGCCCGAGACGGCGGCGGTCCAGGAGACGACGTCCATGTGCGACATTCCATCGAACACCCGCAGGGCGTGGTCAACGGAGCCGCGTCGGGAGTAGGCGGTGAGCAGGACGGTCTGCACGAAGGGGTCGGGCCGAAATCCGTGGAGGAGAGCGTGTGCGTGGAGTGACCTGGTGGCGGTGGCGGTGGTTGTGGTGTTGAGCAAGAAAGAGAAGGTGTGGGAGTTGTAAGCCCCCTGAATTTCAGGGCTATTTTAAATTTCTGAATGAATTGTTTTCGATAAATATTTTATTATTTAATTATTTTTATCATTAATGTGCCTTTCCGTAACTTTGACTTCTAGAGCGTCAGGGATGCCAATCTCTGGAAACTCTCCTCACGAGTTTTGAAGTAGACAAGATTATCTTCTTTTTGATATATCATGTCCTACTTGAACTCGTTCCCTTGTGCTCTTTTTGTATCGCGCAACTTCGGGTCAACTTAGACCAATTAATCGTTGAATATTATTCCCACTTTTATTTTCGATCATCGTTTGCACGTTACCGTGGCTTTTAATTTAGGAGCACCAGACCAATCGTTTTCTCAGAACCAACTTCTCATGAATGATCTACTCGAGACGCTCTCCACCCATGACCTTCATGTCCCACTCAGACACTCCATTTTGTGCTCTATTTTCTTCGTACAACTTCCGGGTCAATTTAGGCCGATTTATTATCTACCGTGAAACCTGATTTAAATTCCAATTTAATTTCAGGACCCGACATCGATCCAGCCTGTCAACCCGAAGTATGGACGTGGCCCATATGAAGCCTACTACCCATATGACGCTTGTGTCCCATTTATTGGAGTCCCCGTATATTATTTATTTACCCGTGATTATAAATACGCATTTAATTCGAATATTGCCCCCTGTCCGATTTTGACCCGAATCGGTTCGACCGAACCCGAACCCATGCTCCATGTTGCCCTTTTATGACTGCCCAAATACCCTACATAATTTTTCTATTTCTCCTATTTAGAAAGTATCTCTCCTTCCCTCTATTTTTACAAATATCTCATTTTTACTTCTTGTATATATATATACACATATATATATATATATATATAAATAAATAAATACCTCTCTTTCTCTCTCTTCACTTTACACACCCCCTCACCCTCTCCCATCACAGCAATGACTCCCCCTTGGCCGACTACTCTCTCTCCTCCCTCTCTCTATACTTTTCTCTCTCTATCTCTCTTTATATATATATATACCTATATATATATATATATATATATATATATATATATATATATATATATATATAAACATACATATATATACATATATAACTCTCTCCTCTCTCTCTCTCTTTAACACCTACACCTACACCCCCATCCCCATCACCAGCTCACACCCCCCCCCCCCACAAACAGTGGCCGACTTCCCACTCTCTCTCATCTCTCTCTAATAATAATATCTCACTTTCTCTCTCTTTATATTAATACAAACACACACATATAATTCTCTCTTTCTCTCAACAAACAACACATACACAGCCACCACCCCCTCCATGCTCGGCCGACCACCACCTCCTGGCCGAGCTCCTCCCGACACAGCCACTCCAGCCAACTCCCTCCTCCTTTCTCACTTCGAACCACCACACATCACCACCATCAACACCATCATCAACTCCATCTCCACCACCATGCACCACCACCCCCACTCCAATACCACCACCGCGCGGCCACCACCCTCGGCCGCCAGCCAGGCCAGCCCCGCCCCACTGCAGCGCGCCACCAGCAGCAGCCAGCAGCATCTTTGGCAGCAGAGGCGTAGCAGCATGCACGCACGGATGCGTGCGTGGCCGTGCGCCACTTCGTGGCCGGCCCGCGCCCCCGCGAGCACCCCCTCGTCCTGGCGACCCCCCGGTGAACTCCCCTAGGCCACCGCCCGCTTCCCCGGCGCGACGCATGGGCTATTCGTGCGTTTTGAACGAAATCCCGTCGGCGCGCGCGAGTTTTGAACTCGAAAATGGCGCTCCGTCGCAGTAAGTTCGTGCACGTTTTTCGAGAGATCCGACCGTTGGATCGACGATATTTTTGCTCCGTCGCAATCTCGGTATATCCCTCTTCACCCCTGTCAAATTTCACCCGTTAAATTTGTCGTTTGATACCTCAAAACTGGCCACCAAGTTGATGTTTTAAATTGAACTGTTTTTGGACAGTTTCGTGACGCCAACTTCGCGGGTTCGTATCTTCGTCGTCGCAGCTCCGTTTTGCGCGCCGTTAGTTCCGGTGCACAGCTGGTATAACCATCTTCCTGTCTCCTTTAGATTTCGTTTTATTTTAAGCACGTTTGGTTGGTTGAATTCGACGCCAAAGTTGGTCGTCCGAATTATTTAAATCGCACTTGTTAAATTCCATTTTTGAACCCGGGACTCCGGATTCAATTTCTGACACCACCAGTAGACTCGTGGCGTCGTTCTGGCATGTTTTCATATAAATTTGCTTGATTTGGTGAACGTGGGCCCTGGCACGCATTTCGGTGCAAAGCGGGTCCCACTTTTCGAGTCAACGGGTCACTTTGAGATCGGCTCATCGGAATCCAATTCCGGATATACCGTTGAGTTTGTATCGTCATTCTGGACTCGTTGACATATAATTTGCTGAGTTTTGAAGACGTTTGTTCCGGCACGCATTTCCGTGCAAACCGGATACCAATTATCGCGTCAACGTATCATTTTGAGATCGGCACATCGGAATCCCATTTTGGACATACCGTTGGGTTCGTATCATCATTCTGGATTCGTAGACATATAATTTGCTAGGTTTTGTAGACTTCTATCCCGACACGCTTTTCGGTGCAAAGTGTGTCCAACGGCGGACATCATTTTGACCCGAAATTATCGTTTTGCCCCTGTGTCCAAATTGGACTTATGGGTAGGCTATCCTAGCTGATTTGACCGTTCTGGACACGTTGGGGATATTTATTTTATCATCCGACAACATCTGTAGATTTTGATTATGTATTATCCTTAATTTATAATTAATTATTTTTCTAGATATTGTTACTTTCTGGTTTTGAATTTTTATATATATTTTAATTTCTGTAAAAATCTAGAAAAAATTGTATTTAAATATTATGTTAATTTAGCTAATTTATTATAATTTTTCTAGCATTTAATAAGTACTTTTGGTATTTTATAAAAATAGGAAAACAGAACTTATTTTCAGTATATTTATGTTTGCTGATTTTTAATAATTATTTATGAGGGTTTATAAATCCCAGAAAATTAGTATAAATTTCTATAATTAACAAGGATTATTTTGGTACTTTATTTATATATATTTAAGCTTTTTGTCTATCTCTAAAATTGTTGGAACTTAGTGTACCGTTTGATTTATTTATTGAGTAGTTACAACTTGCAAGTTTTGCGTTGATTTGAGTTGTTATAGTATTGGACCTCACCCCGCACTAGTGTAAAGACCCTAGAGAGTTAGTTTGAGTATAGTGGCACTTCAAATTAGACTTTTATGCTAGGTCCCCACTTGGCTAGTATCCAGTTAGGAGTCGTGTCACACCACTAGTATATTGTTGATCATAGCTTAGAACTGAGTTGTATATCATTATTGACAGGATACCGGACATCTATATCTTCGTACTAGTATTCTTGCTTTGCTCGAGGCAAGTACATCTACAGACTCATTTACTGTCTTTTAATGCTAGAACATGTATTAACCCTGTTAGAATACTGATCCTTGAGGTAGCAAGATATATCTTCACATGTTGTATTACTCAGTACCTGCCATGCTTAGGACAGTTCTTATATCTTCACATGCTTCTTACTGGTTCTCAGTACATGTTTCACTATGCTTTAGACTGCTCTGAGTATTCACATGTTTTTACTGTTCCCAGTATCTCCCACATGTTTTTACCGTTCTCGTATCTCTCACATGTTATATATATGGGTTATAGGGAAACTGCGGTTGAGTACGTGATCATGACCCCCCTCATAGTAGCGAGCGAGGTCGCATTTTATATGCATACCTTGCCGCAGGCTTTATATCAAGGCAGATTTGTGCGTATATACATCTATCGCCCTATCACTTGTACGGAAGTACATTTTATTATGTGCCACAGCACATTATACATCTATTCGACCGATCACGTACCTGCTACAGTTTTAAACATTACATATACATCTATCTATATGACATATGTGTCCTTGCCATGATAGATTATGAGATACCATGATTCTAGATATGCCATGTTCCCTATGTTACTATGATACAGTGATTCCAGTCATACCATGATTCCAATTGTACCATGAGGCCATGTTTCCAGTATTTTCTGTTTTATAGACTTATCACACCATGTTTCTTGTTGTACATCTCTTCCATTATATGTTCAGTACTTTAGTTGTAGAGGTTGTACTTGCTCCCGTCCTGACAGGATAACGTTGTAGGTATACTTTTCGAGAAGGAAAACGCTATGTGTTACATATTATGGTACTGCATTGAGGACCTGGCCTTAGCTCCAGAAGAGGCCCCAGCGGGAAACCTTGCTTAGTTATTTTTATATGTTTTAAGACTGAGACTT
>JANAVB010018993.1:11646884-11686844 GCA_029216955.1 Iris pallida
AATCTCCGAAATTGGTTGCTGAATTGAGTTCGTAGATATTCATGAAGTTCAGGTTGATATGGCCCCGCTTTAATATAAGCTCTTCTAATATCATCATGTTGATTAACTGGTTGTTTCCAAATTGGAATACGCAGTCCCGGATCCCTTTCAATAGAAATAGAATCAAACTGTGTTTGAGGATTCAGAGGAGATGGCTGTAAGCTTGGTGCCGCGGTTTCTTCATTAGAAGCATTAGACGTTTGACTTGATGTTTCAGCAGCTCGTAATTTTTGAAAAAATGAAGTTATAGGTCTCACTCTCTTCTTTGAAGGTTGATGATGTTCCATAACCTAAAATTAATTATATATTAAAACCTAAAATAGTAAAATATAACATAGTAACTTTTTGTGAATATTAAAAAGACAGTTTAAAAAATTAGAAATTGTTTGTGAATATGAACAATCTGTCAATCTCTATGTGGGTTCATAAAAAAATTAAAAAGTAACTGATGATATAGAAAAACTAAACTATTATATTAAATTAAAGGCTAACGGGAATAAAGAATTGTACCCTTTTGTCTGTTGGGGCCTGGTGGTCTCCTCTTGTGAAATCCCAAATTAACAAGCAAATCTAATTTACCATGCTGCCGCAAAAATTTGTCGGTTGTTGGCTTCAATTTGTTGGTGGAATGTTCTGACCCAGAGAGAGTGTCAGAGAGGAAAATGATATTTTTTTTTCTTTTTTTGACAAACTAAAACCAAAAACCTAAAATTTTGACAAACGAAAACCTAAAATTGAAGAGCATGCTGCATACATAAAAATTGGAGAGCATGCTATTGCTGCTGTTGCATACATAAAAATTGGAAAACATGTTGTGCATACATAAAATTGGAGAGCTCCTAGGCTACGATACATACCATTTTTTTAGGATAGGTCGACTGCTTTTGCTCCTCAGCCTCTGATGCTACCTAGCGGACAAAACCCTAAGTTGGGACAGTTATCAGCAGCTTTGCTCGGATTGCTCCGTTCCCTAGTTATCAGCTGCTTTGCTCCGTTCCCTAGCTGGCTAGCTGGGTTATAGAAGTGTTGGGGTGGGCTGTGGGCAGCTGGGCTGCCAAATGCGCGTCATATGTCCCAAAAAAAAAAATTTGGGCCGGGCTACAGCCCACCCGTGCCCTCTATGGGCTCCGCCCTTATATATATATATATATATATATATATATATATATATATATATATATATATATATATATATATATGTGTGTGTGTGTGTGTGTGTGTGTGTGTGTGTGTTAGCTTCTATTACAACTTTGAGCAAAAGCTCAAGTCAAATTCTTCCTTTAGTCCCACATCAGAAAAGTGCGTGGACTTGTCTACGTTTATGTTGCTTTACTCCCTTATGCTTCATTGAAGTTTTGTGTGGGAGTCCCATGGGCCACATGCGCCCGCCGTCGTCGCTGTTGCTTGGCCCGGCTCGATTCGGTTCGACGTACGTAACGGGTGTGGGTACGTTTCCACATCTGCGGGCACCGAATGTCTATTCAATTTTCTCTTCGGGTTTGGACTGAAACTCCAATAAACCTTTTTGCTCCTTATTGAATTTTTCTAACCGTCACTATTCATTTATTTTTGTAACGTTGGATACTTCAAATTTCGTCCAGATTCTTTGAACCACATGGTTCACATTTCTTTAATTTGTAATGTTTGCCATATTAAAACATGTCCAGATACACACTACAACAAAAAATTCTTTTAATGACGGCTAGTCATTAATGACAAACCATGACGCTTTTTTTTTCAAAGCAAGCGTTATAAAAACGGGTGTTATAAATATTTTTTAAAAGCGTTATAAAAAAACCGTCATGGATAGTTTCTATAAAAGCGTTATGAATAGTTAATATATAGTTCACAATTCAGGACATTTTTAAAACGTTATGAATAGATAATATGTATAGGCTCAATTCAGCACATTTATAATACTTTATACTATTCAAATTAGCATGTTTATAACGCTCTATACTGCACATTATATATTACATTCCAAAAACTTAACATTATATATCACCATCTTTATTACATTTCTCAAAATAGAGTACATATCAACATCTTCATTACATTCTCAAAATAATATATATATATATATATATATATATATATATATATAAAATATATATATATATATATATATATATATATATATATATATATATATATATATATATATATATATATATATATTCAAATTGTACACATCAAAACTTGGCCACATCAAAACTGTCCACAGAACATGTAGCAAAATCCTGAAAAAGATAAAAACTAGATTCAATATACTTTGTAATATAATGTGAAAAATGAAACTTTACATTGGTGCCCCATATAATAAGGTTCAACCTCTTTTACTTCATTACATCTTGTTATTTCATTTCTATGCAAGAATGGAAAAAAAAAACATAAAGAAGGCCAAAAATGTATCTTTAGAATTTTATAGAAAAAATTGAAATAGCTTCAGAATATTATATAAATAGACATAAACAAAAGAGAATTTAGGTGGTTGTTTGGGGGACCTTCATCCAGGTTGAGCAGACTCCCATGAGTTGCATAATGTATGAAAAGAGCTAAAAATTTCATATGCATGCAGGATCAATTGGTCACTTATAGCAAATACTTGTAAGACAAAAAATTATGATTAAAGGGAACATACAACCACTTACAGATAGAAAATGGTTAGTTTTGACATAACAAGAACTCTGTACGTGCATCCCAGGTATTGAAGCGACCAAATGGCATGTAGCAATTCCAAAATCATACTTTGCCAACTCGATCCAGTATGCTTGGCTGGGTACATCACTGATAAGATATGCAATAAAGCTAGCTAGATGTGCTGCAAAATCAGATTTTGAATCTTCAACTGTACAAAAATAGGATGAGTAATCTGGAACTTTTCTACAAGAAAAATCTTGCCACCAAACTCTATTTGTTATATGGTTCCACTGCAAAATAAGCCATAGTCGAAATAAGAGAAAACCAGATTAAGAAGACTCGTTGGCATTGAACAGTAGATGCATGACCATTATAATTTGTCATGAACTATGGACATCTTTTAAATATAAGAAAAAGTTACAAACATTGCAAACCAATAAAATTAGATGCAGCAGGACACTACACTACACATGACCTGCTAAGAAAACTAATAAGGACAATATGCGCAGGTTAAGTGGTCTCCTGCTTTAAAACCAGATTTGTCGAGTATGTCCGCTTTTAATACAGCAAGATAGGATTGCCTCCATTCCAACCCAAGTTAAAGCATTAATGGATCTACTTGATTAAAAAATACACCACCATGTTGCCAAATATTACTCCTACAGCTCCAAAAAGGTAGGAAAGTAAATAGGTAATTATCCAAATAGTAATTAAGGGAAAATGGAGGGGTCGGAAAGTACCTTTACAAGTAAGGAGTTACTTAATTTCGATTTTGCAATATAACTCCCATTGACTTACGATTGCGATCAAACTCTAGAGTCGCAATCCTTTGTGCAGTTTCATTCTACCATTGGCAGCATTTAATAACAAAAATGTAACACTTGTGTTCTCATTGATCTATTGGTATTAGTACTCACTGTAGTGACCCGCTCCGCCCTAGTGGAACGCCGATTCAAACGGCAAGTGCAACGACTCAAACGAGCCGTCGACTCGAAGAGTTGCTTCGACCCGATGAAGTATCGATGCAAATCGATGCAAGACTTGCATTGGGCCGTCAAAGATGAATCCAGACTTAGACTATCAAAGGCGCGCTCGGAGTATCGCTCGGCCGATGCGAACATCACTAAGGTGGGTGGCTCCGATGAACCCGTCTGTGCTTAGCCTAGACACATAACAATGCGGACACTATCACGAGAATCGCTAGGCGATAATACTGTACATGCTAATAAATGACTCAACGCACCTAGCTAAGGGAATAATTCCATCTTGTATGCTTGTATAGAATATGGAAAAGAACATGGAAAATATGAGAACTCTCGCACCGCGCTCCACGCTCGTGCTAAGGCACAAGCTTGCGTTCAAGTCCCTTATGCGTTCAACAATGAAACAATGAATAGGTTACAACAATAAAATGGGAAGACTATCAATATAGTCGTTCTGAGTAGAGTATAGCAACATTGAAAGGCTATGGGACCGATGGGTCGCCAAGGCGACTCCCGCACAAGGAGTTGCGTAATGTATGAATGAAAGAGTAAACGAATAAGTGAATGAATGAATCAACGAATGAATGGACAAGTGAAAGAAAGAATGAATAAAAGATAAGAAGGATGGAAATGGTTAGCGACAGGTATGACGGACACGTGCAACGGGGCTCGCTACTCGCGCTGCACGGACGCCAACCTGGTCGATAACGCATTAAGGCTAAGGGTTAGCCTACGGCTCAGAGACAGCCGTTAAGTTAAAAAGACAAGTTAATACGAAATGGTCGTGGACAAACGGCACGAGCGAGGGGTGGCGTATGCTGTGTCCGTGGAGAAAAAGGGATTCCGCGGCATGATCAAAGTGTGAAGGACTTGCCGGTCCGGACGGAATCAAAGGAAATGGCTTACGGACGAGGCCTGAGTGCGGGCTTGGCCACCAGGGGACGTAAGGCCGAGTATTTCAAAATACTATCAGGGTGTACCAAGCCGTACGCCATGATAGGTGAGAAATTACCACAGGGGAAGACATGTCCAGGATGGCTTGTGATGCCAGCGACCGATGCATATAGATTAAGTGGGCTTTGCTGGTGGCGATCCACGTGCAAGTCCTTGCATTGAAATCAAAGTATTCTAAGTTAATCTGAACAAAGCACCTTCTGAATAAGCTTGAAATGTATCACACCAAATGATAATGAATACTTCGTACAATGAGTTAGAGAATACGCCTACGATGCGCTAGTAACTGAGGCAGGGACACGCCCTTGATATTGAATGTTTCCAAGAATCACATTATGTTGTTCTATATGAATTGTTGACTAACTTGGTTTACTTTGGACAGGGAAGGCCGGACGGTAAGTATGGGTAAGTCGTGCATGTATTTCCATGCGACACTTGAATTTGGCAACATGGGATAGGTTATGACATATGCCATGAAATTGATCCTAAGGCAAGATTAGAAAGACAATGAATGATAGATGGTGCACAAAAGTAAATGGAACGTGTTCGATAATAATAGCATTATGGACGAGCTATTCTCCCCACCAGTGCATAACAATGTACTGATAACCCCACAGTCTGCTTGCAGGATGCAGGAGACGCCGGCGGGTACGGAGCTTCCATCGAACATGCTAAGGCGCGGAGCTATCTCTGGAGCCTTGGAGCGTTGCAAGGAGCTGAAGCACCCTATACAGGACATAATGTATCAGAACATCGCCATGAATCATTCCATGTTGTAAGCCACTTGGCACGCCTTTTATGTTTCAGAGAGAGAGAGCTTGAGCGATTTGTAATATCGGCCTAGCGTCGCTTGTAAATTTCTTGAATATCAATAAAGAGTTCGAATTTGCTTCCACTTGTGTTCATTTACTTTCCGCTGCAAATGGGGATACTCTGTGCGACTCTGTGGCCTAGCTCAAATCGGCCGTTTCTGGACATAGCCTTGTACGGGTGCAACCTAGGCCCGTACGGCATCACGCCTTAGCGAGGACGATCGCTCCTGCGGGAGCGGGGCGTGACAGATTGGTATCAGAGCACGGCTTCACGTCCTTGGACTTCATTTCGATTCTCTCAGTTTTGAAAGCTCGGTTGGAAACAGAAGAAGAGTACGCTCTCTCTCATTGTGCCTTGGGATGTTCCATACAATAAGTCTAATAATTTCAAAAGCTCGTACAAGTACTCGGTTGAATGGGATCGATAGGCGAAGGCCTTTGTGCCGAACGATGTTAAACATGACTCGATAGAGAACACATGC
This sequence comes from Iris pallida, assembly GCA_029216955.1. Lineage (NCBI taxonomy): Eukaryota > Viridiplantae > Streptophyta > Magnoliopsida > Asparagales > Iridaceae > Iris > Iris pallida. The sequence goes on from JANAVB010018993.1 coordinate 11,652,795, forward strand.
TAAGTTAGCAAGTCGCGTGTATGCCCGAATAGTCCTACGTCGACATTAGCAGTAAGCGTGCAAACTTGAATATAGCCCGCACGGGATGGTTATACGGCACAACTTTGTCCGCGTGTCGCGCACCTCGACTTCTGGTGCAATCGAGTTGCGAGCGATATCAAGTACCGCTCGGTCAGGAACGGAGATACACTTAGAGTGTATATCAATAGGAACGCTATCAAACTAACGCTTAGGCATGCACGGAAGATTTATTGGATTTTGAGGATTAGTATGAACGACTTAGTACGTCGAGGCGACGTGAGCGATTATGCTAGAAATTCGTCGAACAAATCTGAAGGATGTCTTAGCGCATGACGCGAACGTGATTGAGGACTAAATAGGATGGCTTGAACCCGAGTGGTGTATGTGATAGCTTCGAAGAAGGATAAGAGTGAGTGTCGACGACTAGTCGAGTGGCTCGAACCCTGAGTGGTGTATGGACGTCATAGAAATTGTTCGAACGAGACTAAAGGATTTACGGATCGTACGAGTATGTCGGCGAGGCGATGCGATCGCGCAAAGCCTTAGAACGCGTCACGCTTAGTTGGTCGTGACTTCGAATGTCCCGAACGAGATGTCGTTCGGACAACTTGTCAATGGACAACGCGAGTTAGAAAATGGTTCGGAACGATGAATGAAAATGAATGGTCTTGATTGAGGAAACTTAGAGGATCAAGCGCACGATTTTGGATTAATTCAAATAAATTGTGACTTGAGTTTGGACAACGATCTTAAAACTAGCTTGAGGAATAGCGATCAAAAACTTGATCTCGAATATCGAGGAAATTGTGGAATATCCAACTCGGACAATAGCATCAACGCACGACTCGAAATCGGTTGCAAAGGAAGATCGTCAGGTTACACATATCGTCAATGGCATTGAGGCGTATCAAAGATCGATATGCGATAACTCGGGGGTACTCTGACTCGGCGAATGACGGTCGTGCAAATGTCATTGTTCTGTTGGATGCTATACTTGGGATGTTAAAAATGTGTCGAGGAAAAGATAGATTCGGATCGAGGATTTTCTAGAGAACGCATGACGGTCAAAATATCGAATTGATTTGGCTTGGATGAAAATGTGAATGCTTGGATTTGCTTCGTTGACAACCACAACGTTGACATTCTTGTCTTATGCGAGCGCAACTCCAGCCTCGCACATGCGTCATGCCGGATTGTGACGATCACTCCGCGTGAGCGCTGATATGGTGATTCATACAGCGGGAGTGATTGAACTTGGATGGCATGGCAAGCTGATTGCTTCGACTTGTGGTTTGACGCGAAGGTGGACTCGAGAATGAATTTGTGTGCTTGAAGAATTGAACTTGAGGATTGAGTAAGTCCAATCCGCGTATCGAGAATGGGTTAGTCTAAAACTCAAACAAGAGTTACGCCCCGATGAAAATGATTATTCCGTGGGAGCGTTGCATGGTGATTCATGAACCGCCGTGGATAATCGGACTCGCGTGAGATTGGGGCATAATGTATTGTCGAGCTGGCTGACCTCGTGATCGAATACATGAATTGGTTAGAACTGGTGATTGAATGGAATTGAATATGTGCAACGTAAGTCTTGATGTGAATTAGGTGATCATGCTCGATGTTTAGAAATCTGAGTGACGCGAGCTTGGGTAGAAACTCCCGTACAAACGAACAAATGGTTTGACCATAGGATTTGTGGCGAGCGTCGTGCAACGATCTTGCACGATGAATCACGGACTTGACGTGTAACTATGACCCTCTGAGCTGACCTAGCGGATAGGCGGACGACCCTATGCCGAGTGATTGAACATGTGCGATTGACATTACAATATCGTCTGGACGGACGATAGACTTGTGGCAACAAGACTTAGAGTAGGACGGGAAACTGGGAGTGTGCGTGAATGACGATGAGATTGGCCCCAAACGAAGGAAATGATAAGAATGGATGATGCGCAAGTAAAGTTGGGATAACGAATTGAATCATTGATCGGAAGTTACTAAGACTTGGTCGACCCCGCTAAGAAGAAATCATACTGATTTCGTGGACAAGAACGCTTGAGAAACGAATCGGTGATCTCGATGACCGAGATAAACGATATGTGATACACACATGAGTTTAATTTTAAATCGAAGTTAGCAAAACGATCGGCAAATCAAAACTATCACGAGTAGCTTGTCCGACTTCGCTAATCGCTAAGCTTGGTTGAAATGTACGTATTTGGGGGACGCCTTGGATACGTGCACGATCCAAACTCAGCGATATGATGAACTCGAATGCAGCTGCAAGTGGGTGTTGCGATGCGTATGAACGAATGAGTGAGTTTGCCTCAGCCTGCGACTCTCGAGTTTGATAAATTATAACGCACCACGTGTGACCGTTTCAGTCCCATGATACGTCGAAATAGCAACCAAGTTGAAAAAACACGGCAATTGAATAAGTGATCATCAACTTTTAAATTAATGAAAAGCCATTCAATAAAATCGACCGAACGTATGCGACACGGATTAAGGAACGGTAGGATGACCTGCACTCAGGAAGTCTCGAGGATGAGAATTGTTTTGAGTGGTGTATTATGTAGTGACCCGCTCCGCCCTAGTGGAACGCCGATTCAAACGGCAAGTGCAACGACTCTAACGAGCCGTCGACCCGAAGAGTTGCTTCGACCCGATGAAGTATCGATGCGAATCGATGCAAGGCTTGCATTGGGCCGTCAAAGATGAATCCAGACTTAGACTATCAAAGGAGCACTCGGAGTATCGCTCGGCCGATGCGAACATCACTAAGGTGGGTGGCTCCGATGAACCCGTCTGTGCTTAGCCTAGACACATAACAATGTGGACACTATCACGAGAATTGCTAGGCGATAATACTGTACATGCTAATAAATGACTCAACGCACCTAGCTAAGGGAATAATTCCATCTTGTATGCTTGTATAGAATATGGAAAAGAACATGGAAAATATGAGAACTCTCGCACCGCGCTCCATGCTCGTGCTAAGGCACAAGCTTGCATTCAAGTCCCTTATGCGTTCAACAATGAAACAATGAATGGGTTACAACAATGAAATGGGAAGACTATCAATATAGTCGTTCTGAGTAGAGTATAGCAACATTGAAAGGCTATGGGACAGATGGGTCGCCAAGGCGACTCCCGCATAAGGAGTTGCGTAATGTATGAATGAAAGAGTAAACGAATAAGTGAATGAATGAATCAACGAATGAATGGACAAGTGAAAGAAAGAATGAATAAAAGATAAGAAGGATGGAAATGGTTAGCGACAGGTATGACGGACACGTGCAACGGGGCTCGCTACCCGCGCTGCACGGACGCCAACCTGATCGATAACGCATTAAGGCTAAGGGTTAGCCTACGGCTCAGAGATAGCCGTTAAGTTAAAAAGACAAGTTAATACGAAATGGTCGTGGACAAACGGCACGAGCGAGGGGTGGCGTATGCTGTGGCCGTGAAGAAAAAGGGATTCTGCGGCATGATCAAAGTGTGAAGGACTTGCCGGTCCGGACGGAATCAAAGGAAATGGCTTACGGACGAGGCCTGAGTGCGGGCTTGGCCACCAGGGGACGTAAGGCCGGGTATTTCAAAAGACTATCAGGGTGTACCAAGCCGTACGCTATGATAGGTGAGAAATTACCACAGGAAAAGACATGTCCAGGATGGCTTGTGATGCCAGCGACCGATGCATATAGATTAAGTGGGCTTTGCTGGTGGCGATCCACGTGCAAGTCATTGCATTGAAATCAAAGTATTCTAAGTTAATCTGAACAAAGCACCTTCTGAATAAGCTTGAAATGTATCACACCAAATGATAATGAATACTTCGTACAATGAGTTAGAGAATACGCCTACGATGCGCTAGTAACTGAGGCAGGGACACGCCCTTGATATTGAATGTTTCCAAGAATCACATTATGTTGTTCTATATGAATTGTTGACTAACTTGGTTTACTTTGGACAGGGAAGGCCGGACGGTAAGTATGGGTAAGTCGTGAATGTATTTTCATGCGACACTTGAATTTGGCAACACGGGATAGGTTATGACATATGCCATGAAATTGATCCTAAGGCAAGATTAGAAAGACAATAAATGATAGATGGTGCACAAAAGTAAATGGAACGTGTTCGGTAATGATAGCATTGTGGGCGAGCTATTCTCCCCACCAGTGCATAACAATGTACTGATAACCCCACAGTCTGCTTGCAGGATGCAGGAGACGCCGGCGGGTGCGGAGCTTCCATCGAACATGCTAAGGCGCGGAGCTATCTCTGGAGCCTTGGAGCATTGCAAGGAGCTGAAGCACCCTATACAGGACATAATGTATCGGAACATCGCCATGAATCATTCCATGTTGTAAGCCACTTGGCACGCCTTTTATGTTTCAGAGAGAGAGAGCTTGAGCGATTTGTAATATCGGCCTAGCGCTGCTTGTAAATTTCTTGAATATCAATAAAGAGTTCGAATTTGCTTCCACTTGTGTTCATTTACTTTCCGCTGCAAATGGGGACACTCTGTGCGACTCTGTGGCCTAGCTCAAATCGGCCGTTTCTGGACATAGCCTTGTACGGGTGCAACCTAGGCCCGTACGGCATCACGCCTTAGCGAGGACGATCGCACCTGCGGGAGCGGGGCGTGATAGATTGGTATCAGAGCACGGCTTCACGTCCTTGGACTTCATTTCGATTCTCTCAGTTTTGAAAGCTCGGTTGGAAACAAAAGAAGAGTACGCTCTCTCTCATTGTGCCTTGGGATGTTCCATACAATAAGTCTAATAATTTCAAAAGCTCGTACGAGTACTCGGTTGAACGGGATCGATAGGCGAAGGCCTTTGTGCCGAACGATGTTAAACATGACTCGATAGAGAACACATGCTAAGTTAGCAAGTCGCGTGTATGCCCGAATAGTCCTACGTCGACATTAGCAGTAAGCGTGCAAACTTGAATATAGCCCGCACGGGATGGTTATGCGGCACAACTTTGTCCGCGTGTCGCGCACCTCGACTTCTGGTGCAATCGAGTTGCGAGCAATATCAAGTACCGCTCGGTCGGGAACGAAGATACACTTAGAGTGTATATCAATAGGAACGCTATCAAACTAACGCTTAGGCGTGCACGGAAGATTTATTGGATTTTGAGGATTATTATGAACGACTTAGTACGTCGAGGCGACGTGAACGATTACGCTAGAAATTCGTCGAACAAATCTGAAGGATGTCTTAGCGCATGACGCGAACGTGATTGAGGACTAAATAGGATGGCTTGAACCCGAGTGGTGTATGTGATAGCTTCGAAGAAGGATAAGAGTGAGTGTCGACGACTAGTCGAGTGGCTCGAACCCTGAGTGGTGTATGGACGTCATAGAAATTGTTCGAACGAGACTAAAGGATTTACGGATCGTACGAGTATGTCGGCGAGGCGATGCGATCGCGCAAAGCCTTAGAACGCGTCACGCTTAGTTGGTCGTGACTTCGAATGTCCCGAACGAGATGTCATTCGGACAACTTGTCAATGGGCAACGCGAGTTAGAAAATGGTTCGGAACGATGAATGAAAATGAATGGTCTTGATTGAGAAAACTTAGAGGATCACGCGCACGATTTTGGATTGATTCAAATAAATTGTGACTTGAGTTTGGACAACGATCTTGAAACTAGCTTGAGGAATAGCGATCAAAAACTTGATCTCGAATATCGAGGAAATTGTGGAATATCCAACTCGGACAATAGCATCAACGCACGACTCGAAATTGGTTGCAAAGGAAGATCGTCAGGTTACACATATCGTCAATGGTATTGAGGCGTATCAAAGATCGATATACGATAACTCGGGGGTACTCTGACTCGGCGAATGACGGTCGTACAAATGTCATTGTTCCGTTGGATGCTATACTTGGGATGTTAAAAATGTGTCGAGGAAAAGATAGATTCGGATCGAGGATTTTCTAGAGAACGCATGACGGTCAAAATATCGAATTGATTTGGCTTGGATGAAAATGTGAATGCTTGGATTTGCTTCATTGACAACCACAACATTGACATTCTTGTCTTATGCGAGCGCAACTCCAGCCTCGCACATGCGTCATGCCGGATTGTGACGATCACTCCGCGTGAGCGCTGATATGTTGATTCATACAGCGGGAGTGATTGAACTTGGATGGCATGGCAAGCTGATTGCTTCGACTTGTGGTTTGACGCGAAGGTGGACTCGAGAATGAATTTGTGTGCTTGAAGAATTGAACTTGAGGATTGAGTAGGTCCAATCCGCGTATCGAGAATGGGTTAGTCTAAAACTCAAACAAGAGTTACGCCCCGATGAGAATGATTATTCCGTGGGAGCGTTGCATGGTGATTCATGAACCGCCGTGGATAATCAGACTCGCGTGAGATTGGGGCGTAATGTATTGTCGAGCTGGCTGACCTCGTGATCGAATACATGAATTGGTTAGAACTGGTGATTGAATGGAATTGAATATGTGCAACGTAAGTCTTGATGCGAATTAGGTGATCATGCTCGATGTTTAGAAATCTAAGTGACGCGAGCTTGGGTAGAAACTTCCGTACAAACGAACAAATGGTTTGACCATAGGATTTGGGGCGAGCGTCGTGCAACGATCTTGCACGATGAACCACGGACTTGACGTGTAACTATGACCCTCTGAGCTGACCTAGCGGATAGGCGGACGACCCTATGCCGAGTGATTGAACATGTGCGATTGACATTACAATATCGTCTGGACGGACGATAGACTTGTGGCAACAAGACTTAGAGTTGGACGGGGAACTGGGAGTGTGCGTGAACGACGATGAGATTGGCCCCAAACGAAGGAAATGATAAAAATGGATGATGCGCAAGTAAAGTTGGGATAACGAATTGAATCATTGATCGGAAGTTACTCAGACTTGGTCGACCCCGCTAAGAAGAAATCATACTGATTTCGTGGATAAGAACGCTTGAGAAGCGAATCGGTGATCTCGATGACCGAGATAAACGATATGTGATACACACATGAGTTCAATTTTAAATCGAAGTTAGCAAAACGATCGGCAAATCAAAACTATCACGAGTAGCTTGTCCGACTTTGCTAATCGCTAAGCTTGGTTGAAATGTACGTATTTGGGGGACGCTTTGGATACGTGCACGATCCAAACTCAGCGATATGATGAACTCGAATGCAGCTGCAAGTGGGTGTTGCGATGCGTATGAACGAATGAGTGAGTTTGCCTCAGCCTGCGACTCTCGAGTTTGATAAATTATAACGCACCACGTGTGACCGTTTCAGTCCCATGATACGTCGAAATAGCAACCAAGTTGAAGAAACACGGCAATTGAATAAGTGATCATCAACTTTTAAATTAATGAAAAGCCATTCAATAAAATCGACCGAACGTATGCGACACGGATTAAGGAACGGTAGGATGACCTGCACTCAGGAAGTCTCGAGGACGAGAATTGTTTTGAGTGGTGTATTATGTAGTGACCCGCTCCGTCCTAGTGGAACGCCGATTCAAACGGCAAGTGCAACGACTCTAACGAGCCGTCGACCCGAAGAGTTGCTTCGACCCGATGAAGTATCGATGCGAATCGATACAAGACTTGTATTGGGCCGTCAAAGATGAATCCAGACTTAGACTATCAAAGGCGCACTCGGAGTATCGCTCGGCCGATGCGAACATCACTAAGGTGGGTGGCTCCGATGAACCCGTCTGTGCTTAGCCTAGACACATAACAATGTGGACACTATCACGAGAATTGCTAGGCGATAATACTGTACATGCTAATAAATGACTCAACGCACCTAGCTAAGGGAATAATCCCATCTTGTATGCTTGTATAGAATATGGAAAAGAACATGGAAAATATGAGAACTCTCGCACCGCGCTCCACGCTCGTGCTAAGGCACAAGCTTGCGTTCAAATCCCTTATGCGTTCAACAATGAAACAATGAATGGGTTACAACAATGAAATGGGAAGACTATCAATATAGTCGTTCCGAGTAGAGTATAGCAACATTGAAAGGCTATGGGACCGATGGGTCGCCAAGGCGACTCCCGCACAAGGAGTTGCGTAATGTATGAATGAAAGAGTAAACGAATAAGTGAATGAATGAATCAACGAATGAATGGACAAGTGAAAGAAAGAATGAATAAAAGATAAGAAGGATGGAAATGGTTAGCGACAGGTATGACGGGCACGTGCAACGGGGCTCGCTACCCGCGCTGCACGGACGCCAACCTGGTCGATAACGCATTAAGGCTAAGGGTTAGCCTACGGCTCAGAAACAGCCGTTAAATTAAAAAGACAAGTTAATACGAAATGGTCGTGGACAAACGGCACGAGCGAGGGGTGGCGTATGCTGTGTCCGTGGAGAAAAAGGGATTCTGCAGCATGATCAAAGTGTGAAGGACTTGCCGGTCCGGACGGAATCAAAGGAAATGGCTTACGGACGAGGCCTGAGTGCGGGCTTGGCCACCAGGGGACGTAAGGTCGGGTATTTCAAAAGACTATCAGGGTGTACCAAGCCGCACGCCATGATAGGTGAGAAATTACCACAGGGGAAGACATGTCCAGGATGGCTTGTGATGCCAGCGACCGATGCATATAGATTAAGTGGGCTTTGCTGGTGGCGATCCACGTGCAAGTCCTTGCATTGAAATCAAAGTAGTCTAAGTTAATCTGAACAAAGCACCTTCTGAATAAGCTTGAAATGTATCACACCAAATGATAATGAATACTTCGTACAATGAGTTAGAGAATACGCCTACGATGCGCTAGTAACTGAGGCAGGGACACGCCCTTGATATTGAATGTTTCCAAGAATCACATTATGTTGTTCCATATGAATTGTTGACTAACTTGGTTTACTTTGGACAGGGAAGGCCGGACGGTAAGTATGGGTAAGTCGTGCATGTATTTCCATGCGTTACTTGAATTTGGCAACACGGGATAGGTTATGACATATGCCATGAAATTGATCCTAAGGCAAGATTAGAAAGACAATGAATGATAGATGGTGCACAAAAGTAAATGGAACGTGTTCGGTAATGATAGCATTGTGGGCGAGCTAGCCTCCCCACCAGTGCATAACAATGTACTGATAACCCCACAGTCTGCTTGCAGGATGCAGGAGACGCCGGCGGGTACGGAGCTTCCATCGAACATGCTAAGGCGCGGAGCTATCTCTGGAGCCTTGGAGCATTGCAAGGAGCTGAAGCACCCTATACAGGACATAATGTATCGGAACATCGCCATAAATCATTCCATATTGTAAGCCACTTGGCACGCCTTTTATGTTTCAGAGAGAGAGAGCTTGAGCGATTTGTAATATCGGCCTAGCGCCGCTTGTAAATTTCTTGAATATCAATAAAGAGTTCGAATTTGCTTTCACTTGTGTTCATTTACTTTCCGCTGCAAATGGGGACACTCTGTGCGACTCTGTGGCCTAGCTCAAATCGGCCGTTTCTGGACATAGCCTTGCACGGACGCAACCTAGGCCCGTGCGGCATCACGCCTTAGCGAGGACGATCGCTCGTGCGGGAGCGGGGCGCGACACTCACTACACCAAAATAGTCATTTTCTAACGACTATAAGCGTTAGAAAAAAAATTTCTAACACTTTTTTACCGTTGGTGGTTGGGCATGAGGAATTTTCCTAACGGTTTTTTACTGTTAGAAAATTTGTGTTCCTAACGGTAAAAAACCGTTGGAAAGTTAGATTTTTCCAACGTTTTTTTACTGTTAGGAACACAAATTTTCCTAACACAAAAAAAACGTTGGAAAAGTAAGTTTTTCCAATGGCTTTTAACCGTTATGAAAGCAAAATTTTCCAACGGTAACAAGCCGTTAGGAATGGATAAGAATTTTTTTTTTAATGTAGCTCTATTGAACCTGAGCTTTTAGCTCTCAATTATCAACCAATTCATGAGTGGCACACAAAAATTCAGAGTGGCACACAACTGAAGTATTAACACCACAATATACACAAGTAAATTATGTTCCTAAACAATTGCAAGCACAAAAAAAGAAACAAAGATGTAGTTTGTGTAACAAATTAAGTATTAATACTGTAAATGATGTTCTATATAGTCCACCATACATACGGGCACCACATAATGCTGGATCAAAATAAAGCAAATCAAAACAATTACACGAACTGTTACTTTGTTCATAAGTGAGCTTCCTCCCTTAATTGGCTATCAGGATTGCAGTACTTCAACTCAGACCCATAAGTTTCTTTATTTTTCATCCACCTCGATAACCTTCTGACACCAAGTAGGGGGAAACTGGGCAATCACCTCATCGACTTGCACCTCCATAGATGAAAGAAGCCCCCTTCGACAGAACCGAGCTTTGTTGAACCGACCGAGTTTGAGATGATTCAGTACAAGAAGTTCTGTCCTTGGAGGAACATGTCTCTGAATTAGAAGACTGCAACCTATTAAACCAATGCTTCGTGTAGAATTCCATTTCTTGATATATTCTTTAACTATCTGAAACTTCAAGTTCTTGAAACCCATCGATACAAACTTGTTGCCTTCTATCTTCCCCATGTAGAGTTTCCTGAGGAAGATTGATTAATATAACTAAGACAATGTTTGACAAGGTAAATTTTACAGATTAACATCTAATAGAAAAATAAATTTTGGTAAATTTTACAGATTAACATCTAACAGAAAAAAAATTTGGAAAAAAAAAATGATGCATAAACATGGGTCCACATTTTTGTAGTTTTTCCTAGGTAATTGACTAATAGAACCAAATCTGTCATCTAATCTAGCTAGTTCTCTGAAACTTAAAAAGAACAAAAAGAAGCATAATGTTCTTACTTTAATTGCCTGTTACATGAAGAGCATGGCGATCAACAGACCAAACATCTCGCCAGCTATACGAGTAAATATGTTGATAATGGAGCACGCGCCAAGAACTGACAGTAGAATCAGCAGGAATGCTGTCCACACACAAACCCTGTCAATAAAAAAGACAGGTTTAATTAATCTTTCTATCAAACAAACCTCCAAATTTCATTCACAGCAAGCCATTTTCCAGGAAAAAAGTTCACACCATCCAGTCCATGCTAGAAACAGCTTCGGCCCCAAGTCCGTTCTCTCCTTGGCAAAGTTGAACATGAATGTGTACATAAGAACAGTGGGCTCTGCCACCCCAAGGATCAGCAGAGGCTGACCCCCAATGATCGAATGTATGATCCCGCAAATCGCAGTCGACGCCAACATCTGCACCGCTGTTATAATCCCATCTGCCAAGAACCAGTTTCTTGTTTCATCAAGCTGATCGATCATTTTTTCGGTGTGTAATTAAAACTAGCACTTGTAAACTAATTTCGTTACCGGTGTTTCTCTCCAGTTGCTCCCCAAACGGTATGACCGGTATCGCTGACGCAAAAAATATGTAGGTGGTAGGAGCCAAAATCCTGAATCAATCAAGAATCAAAATGGCATTCAAGAAAATTCAGGCCTAGAACATGAACTAGATCGATTGAGATGATTGCGATACCTGATGCCCGCGCTGAACCCCCCGGTCCAGTCCTGCTTGTAGCACGTTATTCGGCCGTGGAAATCGTTCTTGATCCCCCTCAGCGGCACAAAAGTCTCTCCATGCTTGTGTTGAATGCTTGCTAATAGTAAATATAACTTAGGCTAACTATACAAGTATACGCTATCTACAACCTAATTCATTCAAGGGAGTAGGCTATGAGGGTCGGCTTTGCCTATGGGAAATTCATGGTTAATCCCATGCTCATAGCAAATTAACCAAAAAATGATCAGTATGGAATTGCTACTGCCTACTTTCTAATTACAACAAGACCGATCGAAGGAAAGCAAATTTACATGATTCAAACCTATAGAAGAATATTACTTCTCAGAGGAACAAACTCGATTCAAATACACAAGCAATACTGGAAAGAGGGATTCAAATACACAAGCCATCAAGACTATCCAAGACAGTAGGTAAAATTGAGGAATTCAAATAATAAACCAACACATCATACTATGAAAGATCTGTAAATTCAAATAGAAGAATTCCAGATGTGCAAAGGAGAAAGGGGATCCAAGAAATTGTACAAGTCTCGTCTCACTATCAACAAACTGAAATAATGAACCATGAAACTGGACTGTTATTAAAGACATTCATATATTATAGAATTGCATGTAAATATTACAGATTAACAGCTAACAGAAAAACAAACTTTGGAAGAAAAAAATGATGCATGAAAAATTAGGTTTAGACTTCATGTTATGGCGTATAAGAGATGAAACTAATTAACGATGACGTTGTGTGGACGATTATAAATTAAGGGATCCCAGGAGAAATAGGCTGAAACCTAAATTCCTCAACCAAACACCAATTTGACATATAGAAACCCAGGAATTACGAACTAATACCCCAATTTCACCCTCAAATCAGAAATCTATGAATTGGCCAAAATGCGCAAAAGATTAGTAATTAAGGGTGTTTCACCAGATTCGCGTAGAGGGGTAGAATCAATTCGAACACAATCATCTTTGTGATATTAAAGGGACAATGTCGAAAGATCCTAATAAAATTCCAACATTAACACCAATACTAGTATAGCCAACACATTGATGTTCGCTGAAATGAACCCCAACTATTGGTAACCAAAGGCATCAACAAACCAAAAGAACAGCAACAACTTAGTACCATAGAAATGAGCAACCAACTGCACGACAAGATGCTCATGTCTACAATCATTACCACTCTTGATAACATCTGTTGACAGCCAAAAAAACGTTTATAGGGATGAAAGAATGAAAACAAGTTATCTACAAAGCAGATTTCATTTTAATGCATCATATAGAAAGAAAAGATAATTGCAATTGTAGAAACATGTATCATCTCACCTAACAGATAGTGGAAGATAGTATATGGGATCCAAATTTTTAAGGGACAAGAATCACTTTATGTTATAAATAAAAGTGGAAATCAAGCTCACACTTGCTTGTAACCAAACGGCAAAACTGGTAATAAGTGCAAAAAAAAGTGACACTTCCACTGCTTGTATTTCACTTGCTGCAACCAAACACAACATTATGTATGTGCACCTGACACATCTGTCCCAAATATTTCAATCACGTTCAAGCACCATTTAGGTACAACAACATACTATTCACAAGTAATGTCCTTTCTCATTTGAAGATGGTGAAGTTGGACAGCATTTCTTTCTGTCAACTCAGTCTGAAAACAGTTATCAATCGTCACCTTAACCACTTTTGGACCCTCATTTTTTGGTTGCCTTTACCAACATATATTGGTTATATTGCTTATATTATTAAAGCAGGATATATGAGTTTTTTGTGGATGCTGATATGACTTTGGACCTAACCTGCATGCCTTCGTCTAACATTTTTTATGTGCATCAATTATTTTCCAACCTTTCTTACGTTACTGATTCTAGATGTATCGATCAGCAAATATGTGTCTAAGTAGATGTGTCAACACCTATAAGCCTCTCACGCTCTATGAGCCTCAACCTTTTACTCTAAATTTACTATTTTAGTGGTAAACATTAAACAACACATAATTCAACAACTCCAGGAATTTAATATTTATATTAGGATATATGTTTTCATGTCGACATTATTCCATCAAACCAATTGAATATGGATCATCATAACGTCATGATGATGTCTATTTTAAACAAATAAAGTTGAAAGTAGGAACATTACTTACAGAACGCAAGTCCCAACCAGGTAATTTTCCATATCCAGATGATTTTCGTATTCTCTTTCTTAACCTCCCAAAGCTCACCAGATAAAGCATCACTAGGTTTAGGAACACCACCATTCATCACCTGCAAAGAATAACAATATCCCTTAGAATGAATTTCATTTGTAGGTACTTCTGAGAATATGCAAAAGATCAAAAAGTATTCACCTTTTGGTGTTCATCTGATGAATTCTGTCCAGCTCCTTTTAAAGGAAGCCCAGCGGGGCCTCTCCTTTCGCTGCTGCAGCCTAGAAAGGGATATTCAAATTCCTTAATAAGTATTAACTCAAAGTTAATGGATAAGAAAAGTCCAGGCTTAAACAACTACGTAAACATTATGGAGACAACCGCTTCAACAGGAATGCATGAAAATTTTGGTAGATTGTGCAGTGAATATCCATGTGAATATCCTGGTGTGTATTAGGTTTCACAAATAAGTAGATTGTACAGTGAATATCCATGTGACAATTGAAATGGATGGGTGATTACACACTAAAAAATAGTTTAAGAAATGGGTTCTTTCGTGGATATTCACTAAAAAATAGTTTAAGTACACCAGTTTCAACATTGTGGCTATTAGTCAATGTCTACTATAACATACAAATCTAAAGAAAAAGGTACCAAGGTCAATCGAAAATCTTTACGACATCTAAATTCCCTGCATACAAGTAAACCAACAAAACAAACCAGGGACAATTATATACACCATTATGAATCAGACCTAAGATATTGGCGAGCTAGTTACTAAAACGAAAATCAAGTGGCAGTATATATATAGTAACAAGCATTTGTTATGAAGACAACAATGTCTGTTCAACTTACTGAAACAAAAAGAAAAGGGCAAGTGAGACCTCTCATGTCTGTATGCATCAGGGGCACTTCAAGGGGCACTTCAAAGAGCTGTGCAATCCACGGATGTGGGAAAATAGCTTGCACGATGTCGTAAATACAAACATTTCTTACCAATCATGCATCTTATCAATGTTCTAGAGACAAGATTAAAGAAAGACCCCTTAATACAATCAATGGTTGTGTAATTGTCATTAATCAGACCAATAACCCAATTAATCAACAACCACCAATGTACCAGGCATGTAATGAAAAACTTAATACAATATTACCTCAGTGTTGCCAAAAGGGGCAAGCTAAGATTATAACAGAACATGGTTGAAAGCACAATCATCAACATCACAAATTTAACTAATTTTCTTCTTGTCATCATACCATGATGGTTCCACATTTTTCTACTGAAATATCAACACCTCGAATGAGTATACAACCATCATCAACAATAACGAGTAATCCCTAAAGATCAAATCTCTATGGAACCATATTAAAACTTTAAAGATTGGATCTTAGGGAACCATATTCAAACCATAAAATCTAACCAAACAACAATCAAGATTTAGGGATCGACTAATCCCTAAAGATTGGATCTTTAGTGAACCAACCCTAGATCTGACCAAACAAGCATCCATATATCAAAATCAATAGCACCATGAATGATGGAGAAGAACATTAGCCTCTAAAAAAATTAGGAGAGGAATAGAAAGAACTAGTAGTAGATGTTGGTTCTGTGGTGGGTAATTATTCACCAAAGCACCAAATACCAAATAATTTGGCGTGGATCTGATTGTGGATGGCGTCGACGACATAGATATTATCAGAAATACAAGGATTACAAATAGAAAAAAATCTACAACATATATTTTACTTACAGTGAAAAGAAGAGGAGATAGAGGAGCACCAGAAATGAATAAGTTGGCGAACCGCTGGTGGGCTGGACACCTAGGTCTCGCTGGGACCAAAACAGGCGGCTTCCCCAAAAGTCGACATGCCTCCCAAGGAGTCCAACTCCCTAGCGATGACGAGGAGGACAAGGGAAATCCGTCGGCCCTGCAGTCGCCAGCTAAGATCTAAGAACAAGATAAAACCCCCCATCTTCGTCACCCGCGACAGCCCCAATATGCTCCGCAGCCACGTCATAGAGGTTACTGGTGGTGTGATGCTGCCAGCACGATGTCTGCGTCCTCAATGGCTCAGGTGTTGTCGCCAACGTGGCCTCACGCCAGCCAGCTGCCCCGAGGAGGATAAGGAGGAGGAGGAGGTGAAGGAGGCGGCTCAGTTCCTCGGAATGAAAGAGAGGTCCTCGGAGGAGAAAAAACTCTAGGGTTCACGGGAGAGAGAGGCGGAACAAAAAAGGGGATGGGAAATGGTTCCCCCAACACTTTTCTTTTCAACGGATAGGGTTGTTTTTTAATTCAATTTTTATTAAGTTTGCTAACGGTTTTAAGGTGTTGCAACATAAATAATAATTATTTTTAAATTAAATTTTAGTTTTTTAATTTATACTAACGGTTATTTTTGTATACTAACGGTTTTTTACTGTTAGTAATTAGTAACGACAAAAAACCGTTAGCAATTGAAAAAAAATTGTGTTGGAAAATCCCTCTTTTGGTGTAGTGACTCTAATAACTACAATGACTAATGAGTACAAGATATTTTAACTTACGCAATATTTGACCAGATTCCAAAGATGAAGGTTTACACCAAGCAGGAAGTCCCATTTTTCAACCAAAATCTAATGGACAAAATTAAATGGAGAAAGCATTCAGCAAAAATATCAAATAAAGGAAAACACTTGTTTCAACAAAAGTATGAGAAACCTCGTTTGGTTTCTCATATATATCATTTCTCATATTTTAAACATTTTTTGGTGATAAGGAAAAATACTTGTTTCAACAAAATGACCAATATGTCAAATGAGCTTTCTTATAAGTTCACTGAGAACTAGTTAGGCAAGAGAAATATGTAAATATGATAACTGTCAAAACACGAATTATATAAAGGGATTACAAATTAAGCAATATGTAACACCCACTTTTCTAAAATGAGGGTAATTTTGAACTTTTGTAAAAGTTTATTATTTAATAATAGGATTTATTATATATGGGAATTTTTAATTAATTTAATACTATTTAAAATTGGTGAATTATAACTTTGATGTGTTAGCTAGTGAACCCTAGAACTGTTGAGCCTAGAGACTAACCATGACCATGGGGACCTAACCATGTGATTAGAATGACTATTTATAACTTTTTAGGCTAAAGGTATTTTGGTCATTTTGTGACTTTTGAATTATTTAGGATTTTAATTAATTGGTAAATATTAGATTATTTTAATAATATTTAAATTGATGTATTATAATTTTGGTTATTTTTCATATTTTAATATTTTTGGAAAATTTTTATATTTTTAATATTGTTTTTATTGGATTTGTTTAGTCGGGTTTGAGTTTCGTCTCGTTCCGACTTGTATTGTGACCCGGGTAGCTTAAACTCTAGATGGGACCCAATATTAAGTTAAGCATGGCCCGCAAAACCCAACATTTAATTTAGTTAATTAGACTAATTTTTATCATGTTAGAATGGTTAAGTTAGAGACTCAAAACTAGATCCTTTTGACCCCAAACTTGAACCTAGTCTAGACTTAACCATATGAGACTAGAGAGGGGCAATTAGGACATTTCCCATTAGCCCTAATAGACTCATTATGGCAGCCACCTTTAGGGGAGAATGATTTATTTCATTCATTAGAATCTTGCCTCTTTTATTTTCATTTTGTTCTTCCCTAATTTTAGAGAGCCTTCCCTTTGATTTGATCTCCAAATCAAATCATTCCTTCACCAAATCTTTCCTCAATCATTCCCATTCTCCAAGGGAAGGGAGCTACCAAGAATTGGAAGAGAAGTGCAAGGAGGAGTGTCTACTTTGAGGGATCTTCGTATCGGAGCCGTGTCCTAAAGAATTTCACTGGGATTCCACTCCCAAGAGGTAAAATCCATCCTCTAAATCGATTTCCTTTGTATATAAATTAGTTTTGAATCCGTAGGATCCATCCTCATGCATGTGTCCCCTTTAGATTCAAATTTGAGGCCATTTGGAGCTCTCTTGAGGATTTTAGATATCTGTCTTGTGTCCTACTTGATATAGATCACAAATTAGGACACCCCATGTGTATGTATGTATGATAATAGTTTAAATAGATATTTAAATTCAGTTTTAGAATGGTTAGAGAGTGGATTGATCTTAGTTAGGATGGATAGAATGAGTTTTATTTGGATACCTATGTTGGTATCCAAGTATCTTGGCCTACATGTGTTTCTTTTGTCCAAAATAACTCAAATTCGTCATAATATTTATCAACGTTTTTATTAACCAAAGCAAATTAGAAATGTCATAACTTTTAGCTTAGAACTCCGTTTAATCTTCTATTTTTTCTAAAAGAACCGTATCGAAATTAGCTTTCCATATATATATTTTAATAAGCCAAAATTGTTCTGGAACTTTTTGTAAAATTATTTGAGTGTCAGTTGTCCGAAAGACAAATGTGTTTCGGTGTTTTTGCGATTTTGGGAACTTTGGGACATGAAAATGCGATCCGTTTGAAGTTTCAGAAAGCTAACACGAAGGGCTACGACATACTTTAATCCTAGAATTTAGTGATGGCCCAATTGGTACAGTATTGGTTTTAAGTAGAAGAGTGACTATACGACATAGATATTTTTGTGTAACCTATGAGCCTATGTAGTATGGATATTAAATAAATGTAGAGTATGTAATGCATGATATGTTAGATGAATAAAATGATATATATATAATATGTATCCTCTTTACATTAATGTATATATATGGTTGAATGCAAGCATGTAGGAATGCAATCAATGTAATGTATGTAAGCAATACATAAATGCATGAATGAAAGGATGATATACAATGTATGCATGAAAGTATATAATGAATGCTATATATGAATGCAAGGTATACATGTAATGATAGATATGAATTCATAATATATACATAATGTAATGCAATATATAATGATAGCATGTATGGTAATGTAGATTATATGATGCAAGCATGTATATGTCCACTATTTTTTTTCTTAGATTTTTTCTTCCCTTCCCTTTCCATTACAGTTTTTCTCCCTTTTTTTTTCTCTTCTATTTTTACATGTTGTATACAATGTATATAATGTATAGATGCATGGAAGTATGTAATATGCATGAATGACATGTATGTAATAAAAATAAGTATATGTATGCAACTTAAAGATATGTGAATGGATATAATGCCTGAACTGAAGTATGCATGCATATAGGATATGAATGAATGATATATATATAGGTGTTTAGGTAATGTAATGTATGTATTCACATATATTTTGAGTTAAATATATGAGTTTGTATGCATATATTATATGTATGCATGTATGCAGGAATAAATGTAATATAATGTAGAGTATGCATATATGAATATAATGTATGCAAGTATATAATGTATTCAAATATGTATGTATGCATCTATGTATGTATGTATAGGTGCATGAATGAATGCAAGTATGTATATATGATATGTATGTAGGCATGTATGCAATGTATGTATGTATACATGATATGTATGTATGCATGTATGCAATGTAAACATGTATGAATGTATACATGTATATTGTGTATCCATGTATGTATGTGTGGATACATGAATCAAATATGTATATAGTGATAACATGAGTGAATGAATGAATGTATAAATGCATGAATGAATGTCATATATGAATGAATCAATCAATCAATCAAAGGTATAAGTAAAATATAATGCATTGTAATGAATGTTAACATATATAATGTATAAAAGTATGTATGTAAATGTGCATGAATGTATATATCTATATAACTATGTAAATATGCATGATGTAACATATGCCTATATATAAATATGTATGTAATGTGGATATACATGTATGTATGAAGGTATGTATTTATATATAGTATCTATTTTATATTATGCATTGTTGTGGTTCACATTGCCTTGTGATTGTGTGAGTGCTAGCCTAGGCTTGGTTAGGTCTAGTGAGACTTGTTAGACTTGTTTGGACTAAAACTTGACCTAGTTGACCTAGTTTGACTAGTGTAGTTGACTAGAGTTGACCAAGTGTTGACTTTAGTCTAGTTTGATCTAGACAGTATGCAGATGCATTGTACATTTCATTTATCATCCCACATATATATCTTGACCTGTGTTGCTCTAACTAGGACTCTGTGACTCCAGTTGGCCATCTTTTTATATCATTTGTTAAGGATATCAGGCGAGTATATTCTCTGATCATTTTATATATTGTTTAGGATTATATTCATGCTTTAGATTACTTTACTTGATACTGACATGTTGGTAACACAGATTGGTACTATATGGATCCCTTCATGAGATGTTATCCGTCTCGGGAGCATCAGATACTCATGTCTCGTGTGTTTCACTTACATCATGTATCTCATGCTTCTATTATCATGAATTTTCATGTATTAGCTTATGATTCATGTACTCTCATGAATCACAGAGCCTTCATGAATCTATTCATGAATCACTCTTGAATTACCCTTTATGGACCAGTAGTATAGTCATGAATCTTAACGTAACTTGAATGGATCCTTGTGTATTGATTATGGATGGGAGAGTAGAAATGAACATGTGAATAATTCCAAAGTAGTATAGTCATGAATCACCTCTCTAGTATAGTCATGAATCACCCTCCAGTTGTTCACATGTTTATCTTGTACTCTGAATCACTATTCACTGATTAGTTCTCTATTATATTGTAGATATTTACTTACAGTCTCTCTCTTTCATATTATGTTGTTCTTTTAGTTTCATGTATCTTACTCTTTAGCATGTTTATATTTCCTAACCTGTTATGATTTGATGAGATGTATTGTGCTCGCTCCTGTCCTGACTGGACCTGTTGAAAATATTACAGAGGATAAGGCGCTCTGTACCACCTATTATGGGACTACCCTAGAGGATTGCTGTGACTTGGATCTCCAGCAGGATCCATTAGCAGTGGATGACACACCATTAGTTTAAATTAGTCATTTTCAGTTGTATTTACTCTATGGATTACTGTATTTGAGATTTCAGATATTTTCTGGATTTATGATATCTTAGACACTTAGACTTTTATCTGTTGTATCTCTTTGTGGATTTCATTTCATTTCTATCTATCCTATCATTTTTTGTCTTAGATGTGATTGAGACTATATTCTGCTATGTCACCTCCATTCAGAGTGTATATACTGTACAGGTACCTTATATTGTTAGATGATTGACCTAGGACAGCGTTCTACCGTCGACACTACGACGTAGGCTGGACGTACCCACTTCTCGTGTCCTTACTCTAGGGTGCGGGTCGTGACACAATATGAAGTTAAGATGGTAGCATTTACCCAAGTACTGGATATCCTCCAATATCTTGTTCATGCCGTACTTCTCATTCTCACTTTCATCTTGCTTTGCAATATTTATGGTTTTATGTTTCCGTTCTCGATCTGTGTGATTTGAAGTCTGCAAGAATAAACAATTTTACTATTAAAATTTCAAATTAATAAAATAACCCCATAGCCAGTCTACAGTTATGTCTCATGGCAAAAAAAGTACACAATTTTGTGACAAAAAGTACATAATTAGTCCACCTGTATCAATAACATAACCATTAGCCAGACAATCTGCACTACCATACTCAACACTAGTCATAGATAAATTTAATAAGATACTCAAGGATGGGCACTCAGCATTCTGGAGAATAGTATTGACAATAATGTGATATGTCTAAACATTTTGCTAAAAGATACTGAAAATCGGTTTCTAATTTGGATTACAGTTTCATAGCTGATGACTTTTTAATGTTTGATGTATAGCATATATAGGAAGATGGGCAAATATTGTCATTGTTTAAGCATAAAAAAGCATACAACAATTTCTGTCAGTTAGATAAAAAATAGTAAAAAAAAACCTCAACATTCACAACAAAATGTTGAAGGGGATTCAGAATATTCTTAGCTAGTGTCACTAGCTAACGAAGAACAAAGTAGTAACCAATAATATGAGGGCAACCAAGCACCCGGGTCTGGATCATTTACACCGCTACTCTGACTTTTAAATCCACTTTTCATTAAACAAAATAGATGTTTCCTCAAACGAAAAAAGAAGACTAGTAGAAAAAAACATGGCATGTAGAAAAAATAATCCCAAAGAAAAAATACATGGCATGGACATTTTATCGAACACAAGAAGGATGGTGCAGATTGAAGAAGAAAAAAAAGGAACCTTGAGGTACTAGAGCCAAGAAGTAGTGTTATGTCCACGATCCAACTTCCCCACCATCGCTACCACCAACGCATCACTGAGCCATCGCATCCCTGAACTTCCTCTCTCTTGAATAAATAAGTAAATATAAGAATAAAAGATTTGGAAGATGATGCTTGAATAAAAGATACAAGAGTTCTGAATCGACCCTCTGGTTGGTCTTGTTAACGACGGCGCTCTCTCCATGTGAGGAAGTCGACGAATCCCTCGACAAGGCCGACCATGGTGGAGGCGAAGAGGGGACGGATCTTGTCGACTGTGGACCATGGTCTTCTCTGCCGAAGATGGAAAGGGTTGGGCCTCCAGCTCCCTCTCTATCTCCTCCTCCCTTTCTAACTAGGTTTAGGGTTTTGGATCTAGGGTTAGGGTTTTGGAGTTAGGGGAAAGAAAGGAGAAGAAGAGGAGGAGAGGAGGGTGTTGCTGAACTAGAGTTAGGATTTTGGATCTATGGTTAGGATTTTGGAGTTAGGGGAGAGGAGGGAGAAGAAAGGAGAAGAAGGAGAAGACCAGAACGGTTTTTGGGGAGAGGATAAATTTTGTTGAAGCGCGGGGTGTACCAAGGATTTTGCCAAAAATTAAACTTAAAAAATATTACAAGTTTGTCACCGCTCTAAAATATTAATAACGTTTTATTTTATAAACGTTATAAAAAGTCCAGAATTAGCCCAAATCGTCATAGAAAAAAGGTATTTTGAACTTTGATAACGCTTAGGTATCAGGCATCATCAATACGTTTTGTCGAGCGTTATTAATAGGCATTTTTGTTGTAGTGACAATGTATCACATGTTTTTTATTTGAATTATTTGTAACGTTCAATCTTTATTGGCTGGATTAAATTGTCTTCAATCTCCATTACTCCATAATCGTTGGAGAAAAGCCTATATATTGAGGCCTATCTCAACACTTCGTTTGACACGAAAAATTCCTACAATACTCCCTCTATCTCGATCTCGAATTCTTGTCGCTCCAAAATACTGTTGTTTTTCGTTTGTTGCTCAGGACAGAGCTAAGTCGAGGGTCACTCTCTCTACGTCGTGTGCGACAAGGAGATCTGGTGGAACAAAAATTTTACCACTGGGAGCGTTCGGATACAGTCTGCACATAGATCCGGACTAACTCTTCGGGCAGTGCTACGTGCGCGACTTTTCCGGAGGCCGGTAGCATTTACATATTTTATTTTGTTTGTAGATTTTTAAGTAAAGAATATTGAAGAAATTTTAACAATCTAAGAGTTAATCCATTGTCCCTAACAAAATTTGTTATAGCTATCACTGTTAACGAATTTCTTCAATTCTTGCCACTTGTAGAAGCATGGAATTTTACGATCAGAGATCCTATGCGCCAAACACTACATGTGCCAGAAAGCTCAGACAAAGTACTTGACACAGCAAAACAAAAGTACAGACATTGAATGGAGATTTTTATTTACATATAAAAGTCTATTACATGTCTAGAAAAGGCTGTACAAAAGAGAACTTCTACAAAAAGAAAAGACCCTAAGTCTACAGCCAGGCGCAGCGATCGTCATGCGATCTTGAACAAGCGCAGCAGCCATCATGCGCTCTTGAACAGGCGCAGCAGCCACCATGCGCATTCCACCATGCGCCCTCAGCAGGGCACATCCTGTCAGCAGCTCAGTTATGTGCATCCCTTCAGCAGCTGAGTTATGTGCCACCCTTCCAGACAGGCTCACCAGGAATCTAATGCTTCGACTAATGAAGTATTTATTGAGCAGAACGAGGGTGCCAATCAACCCTCTAGCTGGAGGAAGAGCTCCCCAAACCGAGGAAGAGAGGAGCATCGCAAATCAACCTGCGGCCAAAGAAGGCTTCGAAAGAGCCTCCAAAGACCAAGGAAGATCGCAATCGAAACTGCGGCTAAAAAAGCAGCTTTCAACACAACCCGAATGGGCAATGCCCACTCTGACAGAAGAAAGAGCCTCCAAAGCTGCAGCACCGCAATTCCGATCTGCGGCTCTTTCAGCATAACGGAGACGAGGCTCGTGCATCCCGATCTTTGGATGCAACAGGCACCTTCTGCCTGCCTCAGAAGCCCTCAACTCTGACTTTTGGATGTAACAGTCACCTTCAAGTGCATCAATGAAGACATTGCGTCGCATCTTCACCCTCGGGAGCATCTCATCAACAGAATGCACTCGAATAAACAAGTTCATTTCGGGAGGACGTGAGAGAACGAGAAGCAAACTCTCTCTATTCTACTATTTATAGGCCGGGCAAATCAAACCCATGCGCCAAGTAGATGGCTCTCCGAATTACGTGCAATGAATTTACATTAAATGGATGAACCGGACTCTTTGAATTCAGCCAACGGCTATTTAAAGCACTCGAAGAACATAACAGCCGCACCATTAAAGACGTGTCACGCGGAGCGGATGCGCCGGCCAGACCGCACATCACACAGATGTGCCTCTCAACACCAAGCGCCTCCCAAGGATGCGCCCTTCAACACCAAGCGCCTCACAGGGATGCGCCCCCATGCGTCCCCATACGCCTAGTGGAACGCCAATCGATGCACCCACTCGACAGCCCATCACCTGTCAAAGAACATTAAATGCTGAAGACTGACAGAGTTGGCAGCACGTCTCTCGAGGACTGAACAGTTGACAGGTTTTTCAGAAAATGAAGCATCGCCAATGTCAGCATCATCATTACTCTTCTCCGACGGTTACAGCCACGTGGCCGTCCAACCATCTCACATGCGCCTCCGCAGCCATGCGCCCAAAGCTCTGCATGCGCATCAAAAGCCATGCGCTCCAGACTTCTCTTTGATCCCAAAAGACAAGAGTAAAGTCACTACTGAAGCCTCGCATGCGCCTCAAAAGCCATGCGCCCCGAATGGTTCATGAATTCCAAAGATTACGAGCCAAAGTCTCCTCATGCGCCCAATCCCAGGCGCATCCTACCAGATTATTCCCAACCAAATCCGAGATCCCCGAGCCATGGGCCGATGACACGTGTCCTTTGACTCGATTCACCCAAGATCTCAGCAACAGAAAGATCCTCTTCTCTGTTACGTGCCGGCCCACAATAACAGTATGAAGAATTCAACCCCTCGATCAGGGCGCATCGTCCATACGCCTCCATCAGCAATCACCATGTGGCGTCCCCGCGTCCAGGCGCATCCTACATATGCGCGCATGAGCAGCCAGCTTGCAAAGCTATAAATAGAGGAATCATTTCCTTCTTCCACACACACAGAGAGACGAACATACATATACAGACAGAGACATCGCACCACCAGAGAGGCAGATACAGACACTCAACGTCTTCCTCCTCTCAGCAAGCTCCAGCACCCAGAGCCACCCAGACCTTCAGAGAACCGATAACCGTCGTCAGATCGTCAACGGAGTCAACGCATTACCACTCGCTCCATTGACACAAGGGATCCAGATAAACAAAAGTGTACTCCTAGGACTACATCTAAGTCCTACATTGTAACACTGTTCTGTTTGTATTGAAATTTGCAATCAAAAGATTTTAATGGCAAACACCACTGTTACAAATATCTCTATGAAAAAAATTTGTTATGGCAGCTATCATTGCTTACTGTTATATTTATCTTCATTATACTAATAAATAATTATTACCATCTTTTGTAGACAAAGTTTTTTTTACACAAGTAACATTTTTCTATTGCCAACCAAAAGTAAATAATTATTGTCTTACGTAAGCAAAACGTTTCATTATACTTGCTTACTTTAGACACAAAAGTTGCACTACTACATTTACAAGTTTTTGAACGTTTGTTAACGTCTGACTTCTATGAACATTTCACTACTACATTTACAAAAGTTTGTGAACATTAAGAATTGGTACTTGTTAACATTTTTCATAAAACTATTTTACTGTTAAATTAATTGCTCATATTAAGACAAAAATTGTTAAAATATTCTCTTACCTACTGTAGCAACATATTTTCTTGCCTACTGTCGCAACATATTTTCTTCCCTAAGTCTATTCATACTTAATAATTGGTCACACACACATATATATTTTTTGCTACTATGAACCTTTTCACAGCTCTCTCTTTAATTATTTGCTACTACTAACAAAGATTATTTCTTAATAAAATATTCATTAAATTACTGTTAGACAATTGTTCTTATATATTTGTCCTCTTTTAAGTAGTTTATTGGTTAATAAATCTTAGTTAGACTATTTCTAGGAATTGAATCAGTACAATTTGTCAATCCTAGTTTTTTCCTTTACTCAATATTTTAATTTAGGCCAAAGTAAACAGTTTATTGATTTAGTAAATTCATTTAATTTCAAAGTTCTAAAGTAGAGATTGGTTTGGGTACAAGCCGAAAGGACCCTTCTGTCAATAAGGCAAAAAATCGTCTAAGCGACCGGTACTTAAGTGTTCCTAATGAGCCTCCACTTGTTGGGATCCGGCCCTTACAGCTAACCCAACCTTATCAAAACTTGAAAAACCAAAAATTTAAGGTAAATTACTAAAATCATATAAACCGTTAATTTTTAGCTTAAACCATCTTTATTGAGTATACCTTATAGAAATCCATGGCACACCTAAACCTAATCACCAAGGAGATCTTCTTCAAAAGGAAAGACTCTAACAAACCAGATGCTAATATGACTTTGAATGGGTCTTCTAGCTCCTTGAGGTCTGTAAGCTATCAACCTATAGTAAACATTTCTTACCATTCTGATGATTGGTGGTTGGACTCTGGAGCAAATGTTCATATTTTTTTTGACCGTACTAGTTTTTCAAACTATCAGGAATTGGGTGGAGGGGATGTGACCATAGGAGATGACTCAATGGCACAGATTGTAGGAAAAAGAAGAATAGACTTGAAGATGATATCGAAAAAAATTCTACCACTCTATGATGTGCTTCATGTGCCGTCAGTTAGAAGAAACCTAGTTAGTGGATCCCTTCTTATTGTCTCAGGATACAAAATTGTAATGGAGGTCAATAAAGTAGTTTTTTCTAAGAATAAACTTTTTGTGGGAAAAGAATTTGTAAAAGATGGACTCTTTTTTTGGCACTATGAATAAATTTATAAATCCTTCTTTGGTTGGTTCTAATGTTGAATCTTCAAATGTTTTGCATGGCAGATAAGGTCATGTAATTTTAGGATCTATTAAAAGGATGATGAACTTAGACCTTATTCCTAAGACTCCTATAGATGATGAGCACAAATGTGAGATTTGTGTTCAAGCCAAACACGCAAGATTGCCTTTCAAATCTATCCATAGGGATTCCGAACTCCTAGAACTTATCCATAGTGATGTTTGTAATTCCAATAGAATTTTAACCCGAGGTGGTAGAAAATATTTTATTACTTTCATAGATGATCATTCAAAGTATTGTTACACCTACCTTCCACTACCAAAATAACCAACTTTAGCGACGGCCACATCCGTCGCAAATCCGTCGGTAACATAAATTACCGACGGCATAGCGACGAATATTTGATGAAAATGGCCGTCGGGAAATACGTCGTCGCTAAAATTTGTCCGTCGCTAAGCCGTCGGACAAATGATTAACCGACGGACTAGCGACTGATTACCGACGGTTGCCTTTCAACGGATTAGCGACGGATTAGCGACTTGTTCCCGTCGGTTTACATGCCATATAATATTAAAATATCCGTCGCTAAGCCGTCGTAAATAGGTCGGTAAAAGCGTATCAGAGAGGTTCCTGATACGCAAAATCAGTCGCTATTCCGTCGCCATTCTGTCGTTAACCTCGACGTAATAGCGACGAATTAGCGACGGGTAGGGCGTCGGCCTGGTTCTGGAAAGCTTCCATAATTCCAGAACCATGTCGACGGATAATGGGTCGCTAAGCCGTCGCTAGTCCGTCGTCATCCTCGACTGATTAGCGACGGATTAGCGACCCATTATCCGTCGCTAAGTCTCTGGAAACCTACCATATTTCCAGAACCATGTCGACGGATTTGCCGTCGCTAGGTAGTCGATATTCCGTCGCTAATATTAATCGTACCCAGTTAGCGACGGAAGTTCCGTCGCTAGTTGGTCGCTAGATCGTCGCTACCTGCAAATTTATTTCAACCAGTTAGCGACGGATTGTTCGTCGCTCGTCCGTCGGTAACTGCAAATATTTATATAACCCAGTTAGCGACGGATTTTCTGTCGCTAGTTAATCGCTCATCGGTCGCTAAAAAGATATATCCGTCGCTAATTAGTCGCTAGTCCGTCGCTAAATGCAACATTAATTAAAAAAATTACAGAAACATTCTATTTCCTTTTCGTAAATATTACACATATTCATAATATCCAATATCCAAACATCCATGTACGATCAACAAATATCCAAATATCCAAATTCATAATATCCAATATCAAACAGAAATATCCAAACATCTATGTACAAATATCCAAACACAAATACACAAATTCATAATATCCAAACATTCATGTACGCTTCCAAAATATCCAGAATTCAAAATCCAAAAACAGTACAAATATCCAAAAACAGTACAAATATCATTGAGATGGATCGCGTCGTCGTTCGGCTCTGCGGATGTACTCTTCCACCATGTACGCCGGCACCTGGGACAACACATGCTCTGGAAGCGTGCGGAGCTGCTCTGGCGACATCAAGTCCATGAGCCCAATGAGCGCAGTATCCGGTACCAGGCGGACCTCGGCAGAATGGTCAAATGAATAACGTCCAGGGTCGGAAGGACCGGCAACCGAACTAGACGGACCGGGAGCAGACGGATCTGGACCGGGAGCAGAAGAAGGACGCGGAAGGCGCTCCAGCACATCCGACATTAGACTCCGCATTTCCGACATATCGGAGGTGAGAGTCGCAAGCTACGTCCTCATATCGTCCGACGGGGGCGCGGGAGGAGGCGGGGGCGGTGGATATCTCGGAGTCGCGCCCTGCAACGACGCCGCGAGGGAACCTACGCCGTAGACGCGCCCTTTATTAAAGCCGCCGACAGACTCTACGAACACGTCGTCGTAGCGAGCGGCCATAGAAGAGGGCGTCTGGGTGGACGTCGTTTCGCCGACAACCTCGGCAGGGGGCTCAATCTGACTAAGGGCCTCACGATATGCAGCCTATCCAATGAATGTGTTTATACTATAAGTTTTTCTAAGTTATAATCTAAATCCTATGTTTCCCTAAGTTATAATTTGAATCCTACGTTCACCTAATTAAGTTAACAATAATTATATTTCTAATATAAATCTCATAAACGTAATTACTTACATCAGTCGCCTGGGCCCTCGCGTCGACGAAGCTCCCGTCTGCCCGCCTCTTGTGTGTATGCAGGAATACATCGTAGGCGGTGACCGACTCCGGCTCTCTCCCCTCCTTTACCGCCCGTTGTGCCTGCATACGAAATATACGTCGAATTTAATTAACTACGTATATTAATAGTACCGAATTTAATAGTGAAATGAATTTGCGGTATCTCACCAAATCTGCACGCGTCGCTGCGTGGGGCCTTGAACCTCCCGTATGCAGACCAGCGGCCTGTCTGCTCGCCTTCGCTTTCTCTGATTTCTCCCTGTACTGAGCAGTATTCATCTTATCCAACATCTGCTCGTAGTACTCCTCCCGGAGCCACTTCTTCCTCGAATGCGCCGTACGAACGTCGTACACCGCATCCCGTATCTTCTTCCCGGCGGCGGCTTTGTAGGCCTTGCGAATCAACTCCTCGCGATGGGGGGGCCACCAGAACGTCGTCTGACATACAAATTAAATTATCACGTAATTGAAAAATTAGTGGATTAAAGAATAATTAATAATTAACCAAAAGATATATATATACCTTCATCTCCTCGAGCCAGACGTACTGCATGTTCTGAGGCACCTCAGAAAAATTGAGGTAGGGGCCATGGTAGTTTTCCCGGATAATTTGCCCGAGTATCCGGGCAGCATCATACGGGAAAAACCTACAAAGAAGCAAAGACTGGATTATTAACTTGAATAAATGAAACAAATTTAATAAATTAACTTAAATTTACTTACGTATCACCCGCGGGCCATAGCTCTCGTCGGTTCTCGCCTATCGGCCTCTCTGGAGGCGTCGGAGGATCCGCGGGTCCGCGGATGTACTCACCGGTAGCAGGATAAAGCTGAATCCGGGGGTACTCCGGAGCCCACCCTGCAGTAACTGATGGTGTACCCGCTGGTGCATCCGGGGGCGGAACGGATCTGCTAGCGGATGGAGTCTCAGGCCTCGATGAAGATGAAGGTAGCGCAGAGATAGATCGACGGCGGGAAGAGTCTGTGGCCGGGCTCTCCAGGTCGGGATCGGAGGACTCTATATCCGGGGAATATGGAAGGCGACCACGACCGCTACCACCACGACCGCTACCATCACGTCCACGGCCAGTGCCGCTACCACCACGACCGCTACCATCACGTCCACGGCCAGTGCCGCTACCACCACGCCCACCACGGCCAGTACCGCCACCACCAGCACCACTACGGCCACGGCCACTGCCGCTACCAGCAGCACGAGTGGTAGTGACCATGACCTGTAAATAGAACACATAAATATAATTAACAATATAGAAGTATAAATGAATATAAAACTGAACTAAAATATATATACCAGCAGCAGGGCGGCGAGTGCCGTCAAGACAATAAGAACTAAGAGTGCCATCTGTAAAAAGAAAATTATACAATAAGTAGATGATCGAACGACAAAAACATAAACTGAAATAAGAATGTGTCCGTCTAAACTGAATTCACTAAGTTAGTTGTAAGTGCTTCTAATATATACCGATATTTAATCTAATCATCGTTATCGTCCTCGTCCTCATCGTCATCGTCATCGTTCTCATCCTCATTCTCATCGTCGACTTCATCTATATCATCATCCTCATCGTCGACTTCATCTGTATCATCATCCTCATCCTCATCCTCATCCTCATCCTCTTCTTCTTCTTCTTCTTCTTCTTCTTCTTCTTCTTCAGGCTCAATACTTGGGACAAGACGCCTCTTTCTCCCCTGGTTGACAGCTAAGTCTTGTATATCAACCTCTTCCTCCCCTCTATTTTCCTCAGCATGAGGTATATCGACATCTTCCACGTCCATGGTATCCGACTGTTGTCCCATGTATTGGGGCTTCTCGATCTGGTCCTCTTGGTATGCTGGGTCTCCAACGTTGAATGTATTTCTAGATTTAATCTTGCATACTGCCCACCAGTCAAATCGATCTCTACGACGCCTTGGGTAGCTTGTATAGTAGACTTGAACAGCCTGACTTGCTATCGCAAACGTGTCGGACCCTCTATACCTCCTGCGATGATTTATATCGACGAATCCAAATTGTTTATCGATTCTCCAACCGATATTTGGTCTCGTATCGAACCACTCACATTTGAACATCACAATATGCATATCACATGGGGCACTATATTGTAAATCTACAATCTCCCGAAGCACTCCATAATAGTCAAAGTCCGGCTCGTCGTCATAGATGGTGCCTCTTATGCAAACACCAGAATTCTTGGTATCGAAGCCGTCATTGAGAAATTCGGCATTTATAGCATGCTGAGTTGACTTAAACTTGAAGCCATTAACGACATAGCCTGACAAAGTCTTTGCATGCTTCTTCGGTCCCAATGCCAAATAATGAATGCTCTCATTTATGAGTGTTGTTTCAGGCAATAAAACCTGTAAACATGTATTGATAATTTAAATATTTTAGCTGCATATATTTTAATGGTAGCCGCATAACATATTATCTCAGTTACTTACGTATTTACGAAACCAGGACGGAAAGGTACAATCAACCTCTCTTTGAAGTTCCTCATCTGTAATATATGGTGTCCTCATTTTGACTTCACCTCTAAATACACTGTTAGAGAGAATAAAAATAAGTGTAGTCACTTAATTCACCAAATTAGAGATTATAACGAGGCGTAGTCACTTACTTCTCCAAATCTCTCACTTCTTGTATGTCAGAATTTAACAAGACATATCGGTGAGCGGTATCATACTCATCGTCGGTCAACCACCGTTTCTTACTAGCCCCAATAGGCTTGCCCCTTAAATTGAATATACCTCCATCCTCAACGTCTTCTTCATTCCTTTGAGGTCTATTTCGATTTGTCTCGACATGAGTATCGAAATAAATGGAGCAGAAATTTGACACCTCCTCGATAAGATATGATTCGCATATCGAAGCCTCTATATGAGCCTTGTTGCCAACTTTCTTCTTTAGATGGTGTAGGTACCTAAAGAGACAAATTATCTTGAGAATTAATAATAAATTATAAAATCCACTTAAATTTCACTTAAATTATATCGATTTTTATTTACCTTTCAAAGGGGTACATCCA
This sequence comes from Iris pallida, assembly GCA_029216955.1. NCBI lineage: Eukaryota > Viridiplantae > Streptophyta > Magnoliopsida > Asparagales > Iridaceae > Iris > Iris pallida. The sequence continues at coordinate 11,685,081 of JANAVB010018993.1, forward strand.
TCGATAATGAACAGATGCACCGACACGGGCTTCGTATGCTAGATGAATCGGTAGATGCTCCATGCTGTCGAAAAAGCCCGGTGGAAATATTTTCTCTAACTTGCAGATTGTTAAGACAATCTTCTCCTCAAGTTGTACCATATGTTGCACCGTCAGCTTAGTTGAACAGATATCCCTGAAGAATGTAGACAGCTCGGCCAACGGAACCCATACAGCAGAAGACAACAACTCTCTCAAAGCAATGGGCAATAATCTTTCCATAAACACGTGGCAGTCGTGACTCTTCATTCCCGTTAGCTTGCGTTCATTGAGATCAACGCATCTAGACAAATTCGAAACATAGCCGTCGGGAAATCTTAAATTAGATATCCACTTGCAGATTATTAATCTATCTTCCTTGCTCAATGTGTATGGCGCTATAGGCTTACTTAATTGTCCACCAGCACCCCTTTGTATCAAGTTCAGATGAGGACGCTTGCATATCTCGGCTATGTCTTGTCTTGCTTTTGGATTGTCCTTCGTCTTTCCTTTAATATCCATGACGGTATTGAAGACATTATCGAACACGTTCTTTTCGATATGCATGACATCAAGATTATGCCTTATAAGATTATCTTTCCAATAAGGCAAGTCCCAGAAGATACTCCGTTTGGTCCAGTTATGGCTTTGTCCGAACCCCTCGACACGATGGTTCGATGGATCTTCCATTACGGTGGGCAATTCCTTTACAGCTTCCCAAATATCGTATCCCGAAAATCTGGCAGGAGGTTAAGAAAATTTTTGTTTTCCATATCTGAATGCGTCCTTATTCTTTCTCCAAGGATGGGTCGCGGGCAGAAATTGACGGTGACAGTCAAAGAAAGAAGTTTTTCCTCCATGCCTAAGGCGGAACGCCTTACTATTTTCCATACATATCGGACAAGACATGTTGCCGTGCGTACTCCATCCCGACAGCATACCGTATGCTGGAAAATCATTGATTGTCCACATGAGTGAAGCTCTCATCTGAAAGTTCTATTTCCTGGAAATATCATAGGTCATGACGCCGATCTTTCACAGCTGTTTCAGCTCATCCACCAACGGCTGTAAATATATATCGATGTTCTTCGTCGGATTTTTAGGACCGGGTATGATAGCTGTCAGAAACATATAAGGAGTCTTCATACACATCCATGGTGGCAGATTGTAAGGGGTAAGAATGACCGGCCAGCATGAGTACTGAGATCCCGACTGTCCGAAAGGGGCGAAGCCATCAGCACATAGCGCCAGGCGTACATTTCTAGGCTCTGCAGCAAAATCTGGATGACACAAATCAAAATGTTTCCACGCCTCTCCATCTGAAGGATGTGACAATTCTCCTTCGTCCTTTATGCGTTCTTTGCTGTGCCACGTCATGTGTTCTGCTGTATTTAGAGACATATACATCCTCTGCAAGCGCTTCGTGATCGACAAGTAATGCATATACTTGTAAGGACGTCGTTTTCTAGTCGACTTTCCTTTTCCCTGTACTGCTTGTAAGATCCGCATTACAAGCTGCAACTTTTCTGATACGCAATTCTCTTTGTAGTACAACATGCATCCGTTGCGACAACAATCTATCTTCTCGTACCCCAGTTCCATTGTCGGACCATCATCTTTGACTTGTAGAAGTTTTTTGGTACTCTTTTGGATTCCTTCGTACCACCTCCTTGATTACTTCTGTGATCCGATTATAGCAAGCTTGTGGCAAGTTAAATCAGACTTTATGTTCAACAACCGCATCGT
>JANAVB010018993.1:11703112-11913233 GCA_029216955.1 Iris pallida
GTATCGGCTCAAGGTGGGAGGATTGACTCTTCTTTTTACTCCTTCATGCCTAAGTAAGAATATATCATTATATGCTAAGTTAACCTATCGACGCACGGGCGTGGTCCGATCGGAAGATAAATCTGTGTAGTGGTGTCGAACACTAATTAGAATAATTTAAATAAAACATGCATCAAATGCACGAGTCGCTATAGAATATTGGATATCGCAAAGGCGAGCGCCTCGGTGCACAAGCCGCAAGAACATGGGATAACTGTATTCGGCGAGTGCCTTCGTATAAGCCATTCCGTGCCTTCGCGCACGAGTTAGAAAGGCTAGCACATTGAAAGACAATAGGCGAGCGCCCTAGCGTGCAAGCCACGAACATTGAACACTAAGTCATAGAACATGGAAATATGGCTTCGATGCGTGCAGCAAGTGCACGACATGAGAGAAAAGATGATAAATGTGTCGTAACGTGCCTACATGCACGAGATCATAAAAGATGGCTTCGTTGCGAAAGAATACAGTTGTGACATGAATGTGGCAGAACTGTCGGATATGACAAGATGCCTCGAAAGGTGTTCGGGACCTTCGGGTCGTTCGGTTGACGAACATTGAGTTGAGGCTTGATGCCATTGAACATTGAAACAAAGTATGAAATGTAAGAACATAGAAAGTTAATGGAAGAAATACGAGATGATAAAGTCTGAGTTTTGGACTCAAGACTATGTTTGGTCGTTTGATAAAGTCTGAGTCTCGAACTCAAGACTATGTTTGGTTGTTTGAATAATAGGGTGTTACATGGTCGAATGGACTTGAGATAATTGTGATAATCTTTCGTGCACGGAACGTTTCCTCCGAACGGGTACGTCGGGACACCGGGACCGTTCGGCCTAGGAGGGATATAATCTTTGATGGGCGCTCATCTGTAAAGACGATTAGCACCCGGTTATAGATGTGAAAAGCCGCAAATGATGGTAGGCACGAGTATGTTTCGGTTGTTGGGATAGCAATCCAACCCGTGAAACGTCGGGCTACCCAAATTCGAGAAAGAAAAGAAAGAGAGAAAAGAAAGAAAGGAAAAGATAAAGAGAAACACCTTTAGTCCATATTGGCGCGAATACGCCAACGACCATTTCATATAGTTAAGGAACGATGGGTTGAAAGTGCAGGCACGTATGCGTCCCGCACATAGATCCTGCTTAGAGATGCACGTATAATATGACATGGAAGGAATGGAACGTATTCACCTTACGTCAGTGCAAGGGCGAGTGCATCTATATTGGTAAGAAGCCGCACCACGAAACAAACACAAGATTGCTTGCCTACTTGCCTACTTGCCTATTCAATTTGAATAACATGCTTTACGCTTTCGAATATGCCATGAAATCGACCCTAAGGAGAATATAGCAAGATCATAAGCTAAGTTGCATGATTGAACATAAATACTACAACGTCGGTTTAGAAAGAAGGTCTTTGCATCAGTACATGCGAGGACAAACGTACTGATCCCCCACCAGCTTTCATGCAGGGTGCAGGGAATGGATTGCTCGCGGCAGAGCTTCGCTTGAACGCGTTGAGGCTTGGAATGCCGTTCGCAGAATGGAAAGGAAAGGAATTGATTCTTTGATATTTTCTTTTTTTTTGAGAAATTATAATTTTCATCAATTTTCTTTTCGGATGTTTGGAAAGACTGGGATTATTGTCGGAATATATATTTACTTTCCATTATAGTGTTTGGTGTTTGTAAGGAAGGAAACAAAATCAAGTCAATTTTTCAATAATACCCTCGTGCTATGAGAAAACTTATTACTCAAGAATATTTTTGTCTAAAAGGTATTATGGATAAAAGATGGTAAATTATATTTTGAACAGAGATATTTTGATCAAAAAATTTGTAATACATGCAGGAAAGTTAGAGGAAAAGTGATTCCTTAGATTGATGGGAGAACCACTTTCCCTCCTATTTTGCTACCTCTTGGGAATCATTTTCCTTTTCCAACTTGTTTCCTTTGGCTTCCAAACATAGGAAAGGAATAACTTTCATTTCCCAAGTAAAAATTCTGATAACCAAACGAGGCCTTAGTCATAGGAAGGGTCCGAAACCAATATGTAGACCTAGTTTCCAAAATTTCTTATCTATTCTACTATATAAATCCAAAAATTAGGTTTCGCCGTAGATTTTTTCTTCCAAAAATATTCTTGCATATCTATAAATTTGTTCATTAATTTTAATAAGGACAACTTAATAATTACGAAAACTGTCATTTGGTCTTTCTAAGTAGTCTTCTTAGTTCTTAGATTAATTAAAAGAATGTTAAAATACGAGCAGGGCACATGCATATATGCTAGTATCTATTCTACTATATAATGCCAAAAGTTGGTCTTCACCGTGGAACTTTTCTTCAAAAAATACCCTTAAATATCTATACTTATTAAAGTATATTTCATAAATTTTGATGAGAACAACTTAGTAATTAAGAAGACTGTCATTTGGACTTTCTAAGTAGTCTTCTTAAGTTAATTAAAAGAATGCTAAAATACGTGTAAGGCACGTGAATATTATTAATACAAAATCTTTATTTTTTAGAGTGCCCAAAAAGTTTTTTTTAGTATTTTCATAGGGTCGCAAAAATCGGATGGCTCAAATTTTTTTAACCTTTGTATATATTATAGTGTGAATTTTCTACTTTTAGAATTATTAAAAAAAAAAATTGTACCATGCCCTTACAATGTTACAGACGACACTAATAATAGTGTTGGAGATGCTAAGCACAATACACATAAAAGAGAGTACTTAAATGGATAATCCTTTACATCCGTCATGTGGCGGTTGCCAATTGATCTCCTCTCTACATGTGGGGTAGGTGGGGGGAGAGAGGGACCAATTAACTACAGCCATAGGTGGTTGTAAATGTTTACAACAACAATTGGTTGTAAACTTTGCATTGTTGTATTGAATACTAGGTAGACAAATGTAGAATGGTTATGTTTCAAAAATAATTATTGTAGAGGTGTTTACTTTTTTGAAATTGAAGTGGAACGGTCAAAGTTTTAAAAAGTCTGGTATAACAACTAAGGGAGAAAAAATGTCAGATGAAATCACATTTCAAGCCAAAAAAATGTCAATAGTAATGACGCTTTTCTCTTTCTTTTCGTATCAGTCTCGTAAGTTTTTCCTTAGCAACTAGCTAGTTCAGTTACATCCCAACAACCTATTCACAAACCAATAAAAATTAAAGTTTTTAAGAATTATTCATGAACAATTAGTTGCATGAAAAATACTGACGTAAAAAACAACGAACAGACTTACAATTTCAACTAGCCTGGTATGATAATTAACTAACCTTAAGCATATTATCAGGCATTCACAAAAAAAGACCATTACTAACGTTCATAGAAAAAAGAGAGAGAGAGAGAGAGTGACATTAATTTTCTTGCTTAAAATGTCATTATTAATAACATTTTTTTTCCTCCTTTAAATGTTATTTTATGTGTCGTTTTGTATTGGTGTATCAATTTTGATCGTTGATTACAATTTCGAAAAGCTATACACTGATGTAGCAATTTTTTTGTTTTGGTTTCATTCCATTTTTGTGTGAGCATGTGAATCAATCGTACATTTTGATTCCTCTCCATCTGTACTATATGTGACACCTGTGAGCATATGAATCACTAACCATATTTCCTTCCACCATTTTGGATAAGAGAATGATCAGAAGATTGTCTTAATATGCGACACACCGTAAACGTATGAATCACGTTCCCGTACGGTGTTCCCTTCCATCCGCCTATATATATGTGTGTTATTTTGGATGAGGGAATCATAACAAGAGAAGAACTACAAGGTTCATTACTACTACAATGTCTGCATGCATGCATCATTTGTTTTCTTTTCTATATCTTAATTTAGTTTATATAATGTCTTCACAGTTTCTTTATTTTGTATATTTTGATTAGAAATTGATCTCTCTGTTTAATGCTGCATGCAATTTATTTATAATAGTTTGGAATATCTTTAAACTGCTTGTTCTTTCCTTCTTGTTTTCTATACTTAAATCTATTAGTTCTCATGGTAAATATAGTAGTGTTTAATATATGAGATTATTGTCACTTGTCGGACTTGCTCTTAATTAATAGACTTGGAATCGTCTTCATCTGATAACAAATTAAAATTATTAAAAGTAGTAGCTAAGTTGCAGGGGCGGCCCTGACCCAGGGCAGGCCGGGCGACGGCCCAGGGCCCCTTAACGAAAGGGGGCACCAACATGAAACTATCTACAATAGAACTAGTATGTATCATGTGCATTTTTTTAACAAAAAATATTGTGGTGTAATGGTTATAATGCTAGACTTATATACAAGAGGTCCTTGGTTCAAATCTTGATTACAACAAATTTTTGTTTTATTTATATTTGTTTCTACATCATGTATGGGGGCCCATTTTGGAAGTTTCGCTTCGGGCCCCCATCAGCTCAGGGCCGGCCCTGCTAAGTTGATGAACAGGAAACTTGTCTGATCATAATAAGATTACTCCAAAAAAAATATTTAATTATAAAATAAAAATTATATAAATTCATCATTTGATCCAAAAGGGTTTGGAAGCAGTTGAGAGGACATATCTCACTTTGGTAGTAATGAACTGGGGTGGGCTTGGTTAGGCTGCAGTAATATGGACTAACTATATCCCAAAAATTTAATTTGGGATGAAGTCCTCCTTAGCCCTTGAGTTTGTTCCTCCTTGGGACTACTATGTTTTATCCCTAAAAATGATATTTAGCCACATATATATATATAGATGCTAACATTAAATCTATTCATTAACATTGTGCAGAGAGTGAATATGAAGATGTGGTTGGTATTAGCAATAACATGGATTTGGTGGGCTGCCATTGTTGGACCTGCAGCTTGGGTGTGCTCGTCGTCCTTGTCGGTGACCAAAGGCGGACACAATAATGCTCCCTCCGTTAACACAGTGGAGTTCCATGTCACGGGGTGCACCAAGGAAAGCTACAATATTTTCCTAAGGACCCTACGAAAACAATTAAGTAGTGGAGCTAGTGTGCATAATATTTCGTTGCTGCCTGCTCAAGTCGGTTCCCAACAGGATTTGCTCGTGGTGAAACTTTTTGACTGGGACGAGAAGCCTATCACGTTAGTGTTGAATAGGACCAATGCATACGTGATAGCTTATGAAGCTAAAAATATTTATTACTTGCTTCATGATACTCCCAACAATACTACACTTTATGGCAGAACCCCACACAGGTTTACTTTTACAGGTACCTTTACAGATCATTATCATGTTGCAAGAGAAAATAGAGAAAATATTGATTTGGGAATCATTAAATTAAAACAAGCAATTTAACTCTCTACTACTTTTACAGGTACCTATATATATATATTATTTTTATGTAATATATATATATATATATATATATATATATATATATATATATATATATATATATATTATTTTTATGTAATATTATATATATATATATATATATATATATATATATATATATATATATATATATATATATATATATATATATATATTATTTTATTATTTTTATGTAATATATATATATATATATATATATATATATATATATATATAAAAATAATAAAATAATATATATATATATATATATATATATATATATATATATATATATATATATATATATATATATATATATATATAATACAATATTTGTATTTGTCAAATTTAAATTAACAAATATATAAAATTTGTATATATAATATCGTATTTCGTTTCTTATATATATATATATATATATATATATATATATATATATATATATATATATATAATGTTTTAAAATAATAATAATAATAATAATAATAATAATAATAATAATAATAATAATAATAATAATAATGTTTGTATCACGTATTGATATTGTGTCATTGTCTTGTGTCTGTATTCATACAACACAGCTACCATGTATAATATGAATGTAGGACCGATTGTAGGAACGAGTTGTAAAGCGCAATACTCTAGAGGGGGTGAATAGAGTAGGCAGCAAAAATTAACTATTTAAAAATGTTAGTAACAAGATCACATAATATATATATCACAAGTAAGTAAATGAAAAGTAGAGAGTAGAGAGCAAACACAAACACAATGATGTATACTGGTTTTCCTCTTGTGAGGACTAGTCCAGTCGGAAGAACTTTAGCTTTCAGTTGAATCCACTATGGAAAATCAACACAAGTTTTCATCCGAATTTCTTGCAACTTCTACAACGCGAGTTTTGATCCGAAGTACTCGACCAACTTTAATTGTGAAGTGTCTATCTTCAATCAAGCCCCTGATTACAATCACTCTGAAACTTCTAGACCGTACCGCACTGGCAAATCAAATAGAGGATTGTAACTGGCTTGGGATTTGAAAATGAATAGCTCAGAACACTTTGGAAGAAGTAGTAGGCTTATAGAGAAGAGATATGAAAGTGAATTGGTGTGTTGAAATGATCAAAATCTTTCTCTATTTATAGTTTTTCCAAAGGCAGAATTCTGACAGAATTCGGGCAGAATTCGGATAGAACTCTATGAGAAAATCTCGTTGGAATCCGTAACTGCGGGAAGACCAAGTCCAAAAAGCAACATTCACTAACCGAACTCTGGCCGAATTCGGGCCGAACTCGGGCCGAATTCTGTTGGAGTTCTGTCAAGGTTTTTGAAATTGGTTTTTGGGCTTTTTGAAAAGTCAAACAGTTAATTAGGAAGTAGTTTGGGCTTTTAAAGTGGGCTTGTTTTCAAAATAAAAGGGTATTTTTAAAATATTTCTTGGATAGCCTATTTGCCAGTACGATATAGTTTACATCGTATTCCTAGACTCAATAAATATAAAAAATATATTGATAAAATAGGAAAACCAAGAGCCATTTGATGAATATTTGAGCAGACTTGAAGATGCCTTTTTCACTTGACGGTGGTCGTCCAAAGATAAACAGATCTGGAAATCTGAATACCTTTCGGTGGCTTCGCCCCCGAACCCCCACGGGTGGCGCTTGCCCCCTCGACCCCTGTCCGCTGACCGGACAGCGGAACCCCCGATGCGAGGCCCCGGATAGGTCGTTGGACGGTTCAGAAAAATCTCCTTGTATAATGCCGTATTTGGCCCATTGCATATGTCCTGGTTTGACAAAGCTTGATCATGCTTACTGAATGTCTAAGAACATGTTAGACGAACAAAACAATATGATACAAGCATAGCAATATGATATAGAATATTTAGAACAATGCTAAGTTTAAGTAGCAATACACGACTCCTTGTATAACGTCGTCTTTGACCCATTGCATATGTCCTGGTTTGACAAAGCTTGATCATGCTTACTGCATGTCTAAGAACACGTTAAACGAACAAAACAATATGATACAAGCATAGCAATATGATATAGAACATTTAAGACAATGCTAAGTTTAAGTAGCAACATGATAGTGATTACATGAATATTAGTGATATCATTATGGTAAACTTAATTGATTAGCCATATTCAAAAACATGATATAATCATTGGGCTAACAATGAATACAATAGTAGACTAGTATTCAACCCACACTCAAGAATCCATTATTACGCTTGAAGATAGCCACAACAGAACAATAAGAACAACAAAAACTGTCAAGGATTACATGTAATACAAATCTTGGGAGGAAAGAAATGTGGTAGAACAAACATGAACAAAGTTACCACAGACAAATGTTCTACCAATATTATTACTAACTACTCGAGTAGGAAAAGGTATTAGGTCTTCCTTGTCTTCTATTATGCAATTTTGAGTTTATGCAATTTTGAGTTTCTTTTTAAAACAACTCTCTTTTTTCTCTAGAAATAACTACCACTCTTCCGATGACGAACCTTCTCCTCTTATCTTGTTTTCCTAGAAGACCCTATCCTAGAAAAATTGAGCCACCCCCGCCACAAATGAGACCGTTTAAACTTTGAGTTATCCTCTAGAAGCTCTTGTTCTTCATATTTTTGGTCATCTCCAACTGAACTCCACTAGGACCGTTGTCATCGTTCTTACAGCTACTATTCTCTTTTAACTTTGTCAATAGCCTTTATAAACGAAGCCAAAATTGTCCAGCAAACATTTTAAACTGTGAGCTTACCGAAAATAAATTCAATAGCATGAAACACATGGCATATTATGGGGTCTTACATCACATTTTGTTCAACTAATTCATCAATTTTGGTCATCTCTTTTTCTGATTTTGGTTGATTGAAAGATGTCTAACAAAACGGACCTGCACAAAGAAAAGGAGACGGGTCTATTATGTAATTTGACAGTAAATGAATCATATGACATAAATTTACAAAAGAAGAGGAAATAATTTACAACTACACATCTATCGAAGAAGTGAAAGGGAAGTAAGGAGCAATAGACATGAAAAAAACTATGCAATAGTAATTTGTTTTCCCAAAAGCATGTGAGAAGACTGTCACGATCCGCTCCCACTTTAGGGATACGAGTACGTAGCCAAGTCCAGTCTACGCTGCAGCATCGATGGTAGTACGTTGTCTAGACCTCAATAATAATCTCAACTACCCAAACAAACAATTTTTTATCACAAAAATATCTATTTGCTCATTCACAATAACTATTCAAATTATAACCCAATAATACATCGAAATAATATTTGGGAACAAATCCGCTAAATATTTAAATAAAAGAACTATCTAATCTATCTAGAATCTAAGATTGGTCTTGAAGATCTCTATCTCCACCTGTATGGTCCATAGTGCATAAGATAGCAAGTTACCTAAAATGTCAATGATCCAGTCAGAAAAGGAGCAAAGTACAACCCTATTGCAATAATGTAACTCAGTACAAAATAAAGCTAGATAAACAGAGATGCAATTTAACAATAAAGAAAACATGTATATGAACTAGAACAATAACGATATAGGGCTACAAACTGAGCCTGCATGGGGCAGAATGAGACTTTCGTGTAGCAAACTCAGTACACGGTCGTCATACGACGGATCAGGGAATCGGCACCATTCCTCCACGGGTATAAGCGATAGGCCGACCACGCGGTCCGTCATGCGGCGCTGCTGAGGCGACGAGAAGACGTCCGCCATAAATGATCGCAGGCTCGAGCGTAAAGGCGTCGGCGATCGTCGCCAATATGCGCATCGTGCGCATAGAACGGGCGGCTGGGCAGAATCGGTAGTCGCAGACGGCAGGGAATCAGTGGTCGTCGTACGGGCGGTCACCCTTAGTCGTCAAGGGCGTCTTTTCGGTGTCGTAGGCAAAGCGAGGTGCTGAGTAACTGTCGTCGAAAGACGGTGTGCTGCCGAGCGGAGCTCTGGAGCGCGCATAGTGCGCGGAGTGCGTGTGCACGGCGATGATGACAAGGCCAACGGACTATGTCCGTACTCCAAAAGTCGTTCCGTACGACAAGCCAAGAATCGTGTGCGTGGGACACACGATTATACTGAGCCCGCACGCGTTGGAAAAAAAAAAACTATAACAATAACACGAACAAGAAGACCATTGGCAATAATATTTTTAAATAAGATAACTGGATAATAAACATGAATATGTAAGACTAACAAACAATGTGTGTGAATACCTTCAACATGTGAATGGCTGGACTAATATGACACATCATATAGATAGTTATCCACAATAAAAAGGTACAACAAACCTATACATGAGGTGTATGACTTAGCTATCCACAATAACAATAAGTGAGATTTGTTCGCATACCTACTGAGTATTTTTTTTCTCCTGACTCACTAAACAACATTAAAGAGCAATGATCTATCGTGTCGTAATTGTGTCCCAACGGGAAACTAAATGAAAACATGACAAAGATAAAACATTTATAAAGTACTAAGAACATAAAGTAGTAGTGTACTTGCCTCGATTAGTTTGGAGTTTGACGTGTGCGATAATCTCGATTTGGTTGAAAGTTGTTATAGTTATGGCTAACCGCTACTAATTCGGTGAATCACCGGCCATCTATGGGTTCTACAAATTAAACAAAATAATAAACTATTTTAATAATTTTTGAAAAATTAGTATTCTCTAGATCTATTTGTTAGCTTTCCAAAATGTCAAACGGTTCAGAAAATGGAGTTTTGGATCTCCCGGAATGTCAAAAATAGTGCAACATGTCAATTTTTTTGGACAACTCTCACTCAAATAATTTTCCAAAAATTTACGTTCATAATTGCAAAAAATAAATCATTAATTTGGAAAGCTAACCTCGATACGGTTCTAATAAAAAATGAGGCTGAATTTATGACGAATTTTGGATTATTTTGGACAAGAAATAGAGAAATTTGAAAAAGAAAAGGATGGAAGATGTTCAAGTTCAATGTGTATATATAATGGGTAGCAATTATTTAATTAGGATTAGGTTGGAAGGGTGTTGGGGTTGGGAGAAAAACAAGAAAAAAGGGTCTCCTTAAATATATGGAGATTGACATGTAGTTTCCTAATTTGGTAAGGGATAGAATCCATTGCATAAATCTTTCCAAGAATTTAAATAAAATAAATCTCAAAACTATATTGACCAAATCTCAATCCAATAATTCCTCATAATAATAATTTAAAATAATATCCAGTATTATCAAATAACATTAAAATATATTTGCATAACTTCAAATCTTACAAAAATAATTTAGCAAATCTTTTTATTGGTCGAAGATAATAATCAATAATCCAAAACTAAATCAATCAAATCTAAATCCAATATTTGATTACAATAATTATTTAGATTAATATTTAATATCATCAAAATAATTTAAACAATATTTTTATAAACCCAAAATCTAATTTTGAAAATATAATTTGGCAAAACTTTTGGTATCACTCAAAAATAATCATGATTTTCTTTATAGAAATTCAAATAAAAAATTTTCTAACTCAAAATATTTAAAATAATATAAATTAAAATTAAAAAAATTGAGAACAGGAGTTACAAAGACAATCCAATAACCCAAGATATGTAGATGAAGCTAAGTGACCGTAAACTACACTAATTCAACGTAATAGGGGTGACCTGTAGTGGCTAACTAGAAATTAGAAAGAACTTAATAGAAATTAAGGTTACACTTACACATGAGAGAACATAATAGAAATTAAGGTTATACTTACACATGAGAGCACACAACAGAACGGTCCTAAAGTAAAAGGCATCTGTTGTTGTAGTTATTAGAAATTGCTTGTACTTCACTTTGGAGTTCTGCGAAGTTGAAACTGTCGTCGAGGCTTGAATCGTACATTTAGCAGCACTTTCCTTAAAGTGTTTCGGACACTCCGGTAACGTCTTGGAGTCAGCACGCTAGAACACCCAGGATAAGACAACCTTTTTGTCGGAGGTTCACCAGACGTTGTGAGACACCGGCGTAGGGAAGAACACCTTTCTGGAAAACTTTGGAAGAGAAAAGAAAGAGGAATGAATACTCAGATTCTGTGTGTTTTAGACTCAGAAATCTGTAGTATATATCGATGAATTCATGTTGTTTCGTGAAGTCGTGACCCTTCCGAAACAACATTCATTCACCTGTTCGCAGGTTCATTCACTTTTTCGTTTGTCTGGGCTGCTACAAAAATAGAAATTCTCGGGGTCGAGGCCCGAGGCTAAGTGCACAAATGCGTCTACAATGCATCTACAATGTGCCACTATCGCCTCTACGTCCGAGCCCGTGCCCGTGCCTGTGCCCGAGCCCGAGCCGGTGTTGCCGGTGGCAACACCGGCTACATTTTCATGAAGAGGATAAAACAACAACCAATGGTCACCCACTAGCAACCCTTTGGTTATTGCACACTCCTCATGAGTGCACATTCCTATTTAAGCACTCTCAAAGCCTTTCTCTTTTTCCGATGTAGGACTAAAGTCCCTTCTCTTTCCTTTTCATCCTTTAAGAACAATAAATAGAATTAATTAATTCCAACAATCCCCCACTTGTTCCATAAATGATGGAAAGGAATTCCAGAATACATCACTTAAAGAATGTTAATACAGTTAGGTATCTTTCGATTTGAACCTAACCTTAGTAGATGCAACACAAGATTTTATCGGAATCTCTGGTAGCTGGGCTTTGAACCAGTTATTTTTTGTGATAAAATCGGTGTTACTTTACACACATTCTTTTGTAGTTCTTCGCCTACATCTCTCGCTTAGCACTATTAATGGCCATGTATTGCTCCTGTCTCGTGAATTTTTATAAGATAAACTCCAGATCTTACTGAGATGGCACCATCTCTGAATTCACATAGGTTAAGTTCTTTTAGTATCTATGTTGCTTTACAGATACATGTCAATATTACTGAACTTCATTAAGAGTTTTATAAACTCAACCCTCAAATTGCAACAGTCGACATAATCATGTCGTATACATCCAAATCAACAGTTTGTTGTTACCCATTGAATCTAAGGTTAAGGTTTTCTTAACATTAGATTGGGTTGCCACTGTTGTTGGAACTCTTACTCAAGGAGTTTCAATCCCATACCTCTCGAGGTAGATTTTACTAAATCCCTAGCTAGTGGTTTAGTAAATGGATCAGCTAAGTTATAGCTGGTACGCACATACGTAAGAGAAATGATTCCATCTTTAGTCAATTTCCTTACGTAGGTATGTCTTAGACTTATATGTCTAGACTTCCCATTATACACTTCGTTGTAGGATCTTGCTAGAGTAGCTTGACTATCGCAATGTATTGATACTTTTGATACATTGTCCTTAGCTAGCGGAACTTCTAATAGAAGATCCCTCAACCACTCAGCTTCTTGTCCTGCAGAAGCTAGAGCCACAAACTCTGACTCCATGGTCGAATGGGTAATGCACGTTTATTTCTTGCTTTTCCAAGAAACTGCCCCTCCGGCAAGTGTAAATACCCAACCTGTCGTAGATTTGTTATCCCCGACACTTGATATCCAACTAGCGTCGGTATATCCTTCTAATACGACAGGAAATCTACCATACTGTAATCTAAGATTCTTGGTTTTTAAAATATAACCAAAAATTCTTCTGATAGTCCTCCAATGCTCATTATTAGGGTTGCTAGTAAATCTACTCATTTTACTAACTGCAAATTCTATATCAGGTCTTGTGCATTGCATCAAATACATAAGACATCCAATAGCACTTGCGTATTCTAATTGAGCGATGGCTCTTCCAGAATTCTTTTCTAGTTTAACACTTGGATCAAATGGAGTGTTCACTTCTTTGAACTTTAGGTGTTTGAACTTGTCTAGCACTTTTTCAACATAGTGCGACTGTGTAAGTTCAAAACTCCTACTGTTTTGTATTACTTTGATCCCCAAAATAGTGTCAACTATTCCAAGATCTTTCATCTTGAATGTGGAAGTTAGAAACCTCTTCGTTTCTGTAATTCCACTCATCTCGTTGCTAATGATCAACATATCATCAACGTAGAGACAAAGAAATATCACGATATTTCCATATACTTTAGTGTATAAACACTTATCACAAACATTGTGAACAAGGCCATTAGAAATTATGACCGAGTCAAATTTCTGATGCCACTGCTTTGGTGCTTGTTTTAATCCGTACAAGGATTTAACAAGTTTGCATACCTTTTGTTCATTTCCCGGGAGCACGAACCCTTCCGGTTGCTCCATGTAAATCTCCTCATCGAGATCTCCATTTAAGAATGCCGTTTTGACATCCATCTGATGAACATTAAGATGATGCAATGAAGCTAACGCAAACAATATTCTAATTGTAGTCGTTCTTGCTACTAGTGCATATGTGTCAAAATAATCAATTTCTTCTCTTTGTCGAAATCCTTTGGCTACTAGTCTAGCCTTGTAGGTGTTTAAAGTACCATCACTATGATACTTTCTCCTGAACACCCACTTACATCCAATAGGTCTTGACCCTTTGGGCAGATCGACAATTTTTCATGTGTGGTTAGATATTATCGAATCCATCTCATCTTGGATAGCATCTTTCCAAAAGGATGAGTCCCGCAAAGCTATTGCTTCCTTAAAGGTTTTAGGATCATCTTTCACCTGAAGAATGATAGGAATCTTTTGAATAAATTTCTCTGTATTTCCTTCTACTAAGTAAAAAGAAATTAGTTGAGAATCTATTTCGTCAGATCCTAGATCCTTAGCCCTTCGAACTCTCTTGCTGATCCGAAGCTCGGGTTGTTTTTCAACTAACCGTGAAGAGCTCTCCTCACGAGACTCTTCATTAGCAGGAATCTTAGGATCCTTATTCTTAGTAATAAGGTTCTCGAAAAATTCCACATCTCTGGATTCGACAATAATGTTAGACTCTAAGTTTAAAATTCTATATGCCTTACTATTGGCAGCATAACCTACAAAAGCACTTTTAATTCCATGAGGACCTAATTTGATACTTTTAGGATCCATATTTTTGTAATAAGCTATGCAATCCCACACTCTAAAATAACTGATATTAGGCTTACGTCCTTTCCATATCTCATATGGTGAAATACCGGTTTTCTTTAAAGGAATTCAGTTCATTATATGACATGCAGTAAGTAAAGCTTCTCCCCACAAACTAAATGATAATTCAGAATGCATTAGCATTGCATTTATCATTTCTTGATATGTTCTATTTTTTCTTTCGGCTAGTCCGTTCTGTTGTGGTGTCCGTGGTGCAGAACATTCGTGAATAATACCGTTCTCTTCACAGAAGGTATTAAATTCAAAAAAAAAATATTCACCACCTCTATCACTTCTAAGTATTTTAATCTTTCTACCAAGTTGATTTTCAACCTCTGATTTGTATATTTTAAAAGCATTAAAGGCTTCATCTCTATGCTTTAATAAATATACATATGTAAATCTAGAACAATCATCAATGAAGGTAATAAAGTATTTATTACCTCCTCGAGATAATGTGCCATTAAATTCACATAAATCAGAGTGAACTAAATCTAGTAGGTTGGTATTACGCTCTACACTGTGAAAAGGTTTTTTAATCATTTTGTATTTTTCACAAATTTCACACTTATCTAAGTCTTCAGAATTGCATGAAATTAATCTAGATTTAATTAACCTTTTCATAGTGCTAATACCTATATGCGCTAATCTACTATGCCATAAAGTAGATGACTCAATCATGTAAGCAGAAGTAGAAACTTTATTGATATTATTTTCAATGATACAAAGTTTTATCATACCCTCATCGATATATCCTTTTTTTAACAAACACACCATTACGGGTCAAAATTAATTTGCCCGACTCAAAGACAGATTTTATTCCTAGTTTACCCAACAAGACTCCACTGATGAGGTTCCTACTCATATCCGGGACGTGAAGTACGTTAGTCAGAGTTACTTTCTTCCCGAAAGTGAATTGGATTTCCACATCACCTGTTCCCACAACCATTGAGTGTCCTTCATTTCCCATCTGAACTTCTTGTCCATCATTGACTTCAGAGTAGCTCTTGCAAGCTGCTTTGTCGTATAAAACATGAATGGTAGCACAAGTATCGTACCACCATCCTGGAGCCTTTCCTTTGACCGTCATGAGTTTGTCACCGTAGCAATTATGTCATCTGTCTCAGTGAGATTTACCTCGTTGTTTTGGGTCTTTCAAACCCGACAGTCTCTGGCATAATGTCCTGCTTTGCCGCATACAAAACAGCCGGTCTTGGGTCCTTTAGCGGTGCTGGAGTTCTTGAACTTTTGTTGGTCCTTCTTAGGACCGAGAAAGTTCTTCTTTCCTGCAGGCCTCTTGCCTTTCGCGCTCACCGCGTTAGCTTTAGAGACTCCGTTGTTCTCGGATTTCTGTCTTTCCTTCGATTCCTCTTCGATTCGAAGGTGTTTTTGAATCTGTTCCTGAGAAATCCTCAGAGCTGTGAAGTAGTTTCTTTCGATAACTATTCCAAGATGCTGGCAATTTAGTAATTATAGCACCAACTTGGAATGGTTCCGGAAGTTTTATCTTCACTGCCCTGAGTTTATTGACTAGAACTTGTAGTTCGTGTACTTGGGCTAGTATAGGCTTTGTATCAACCATTTTGAAATCAAAATACTTTGATATAAGAAATTTCTTTGTACCTTCTTCTTCCGCTCTGAATTTGAATTCCAAAGCCTTCCAGATGTCAATTGCCGAAGGATTTTCTGTGTAGAGGTCGTACAGTCTGTCCGACATGGTGTTCAGAATGTGACCACGGCACAGGAGTTCGTCCTCTTTGCGCTTTTTGCGTTCTGCCTTGACAACATCAGAATCTGCTGGAGTGGGTTCTGAAACAGGTGACAGATCTGGATCGAGGACGTAGTAGATCTTCAGCGCCGTCAGGAGGAAGATCATCTTGTCCTGCCAGCGTGTGAAGTTCGTCCCGTCGAAGCGATCCAGTTTGACTAGATCCTGATTTATGACTTTGATGCTCGAAATCGCAGCCTCGGACGCCATTATTTGCAACACTTTAAGATTGTTA
This sequence comes from Iris pallida, assembly GCA_029216955.1. Lineage (NCBI taxonomy): Eukaryota > Viridiplantae > Streptophyta > Magnoliopsida > Asparagales > Iridaceae > Iris > Iris pallida. The sequence goes on from JANAVB010018993.1 coordinate 11,719,531, forward strand.
GAAATTGCTTGTATTTCACTTTGGAGTTCTGCGAAGTTGAAACTATCGTTGAGGCTTGAATCGTGCATTTAGCAGCACTTTCCTTAAAGTGTTTCGGGCACTCCGGTAACGTCTTGGAGTCAGCACGCCAGAACATCCAGGATAAGACAGCCTTTCTGTCAGAGGTTCACCAGACGTTGTGAGACACCGGCGTAGTGAAGAACACCTTTCTGGAAAACTTTGGAAGAGAAAAGAAAGAGGAATGAATACTCAGATTCTGTTTGTTTTAGACTCAGAAATCGGTAGTATATATAGATGAATTCATGTTGTTTCGTGAAGTCGCGACCCTTGAGCCTACGCCGCTCGCCCGATGTTAAACTCAGAAATCTGTAGTATATATGGATGAATTCATGTTGTTTCGTGAAGCCGCGACCCTTGAGCCTACGCCGCTCGCCCGATGCCACGTTGCCTAAGTGCACAAGTGCGTCTACAATGCGCCACTATCGCCTCTACGTCCGTGCCCGAGCCCGAGCCCGAGCCGGTGTTGCCGGTGGCAACACCGGCTACATTTTCATGAAGAGGATAAAACAACAACCAATGGTCACCCACTAGCAACCCTTTGGTTGTTGCACACTCCTCATGAGTGCACATTCCTATTTAAGCACTCTCAAAGCCTTTCTCTTTTTCTGATGTGGGACTAAAGTCCCTTCTCTTTCCTTTTCATCCTTTAAGAACAATAAATGGAATTAATTAATTCCAACAGTAGTATAATACATTGAAATCGTTCATAGTATGTGAAGTACTAACAATCATATGGGTGAAAGATCAAAATCAAATACGAACCTGATCGCCACCTTTTATCCCATAATCTTTTATATATTTCCTATCGTCAACAAGTTTATTATTTTCGTAGCATAAGCCGAAGTATCCCTTACATGAGACTTGGCACAAGATGATATCAAAGTCATATACTTGCATCGAGCTAGCAGAGTAGTACATACGTTCTTCCAAAATAATTGCCAAAAGACAATTTTTCTACACAATCAACCAACATAGACAGTGAAGAAGTTTAAGGACTAACAATTATGGACTCTTCCTTTATATCCTTAAATCTAAACTTATTAGACACTTTCCATATTGATTCTTTGTGCTCCTAACATGGTATTAAGTACCAACATATTCAAAACAATTGAAACCTTTTTAAACTGTCCATAACCAATACTATTAGTCACAGGAAGTATCTGAAACCAATATGTAGACCTAGGTTCCAAAACTTCATATATATATATATATATATATATATATATATATATATATATATATATATATATATATCAAATCTTTATTTTTTAGAGTGACAAAAAAGACCTTTTTTGGTATTTGTATAGGGTCCGAAATTCGGAAAACTCATTTTCTTAACCTTTGTGTATATTATTAGTGTAAAATTTCTATTTTAGAATGATTAAAAAATTGTATTGGTACCATACCCTTACAATGTTATAAACCGCACTGATAATAGTATTGGAGATGCTAGGCAACATAAAGAGTGTATTTAAATGGATAATCATTTACAACCGTCACGTGGCGGTTGTCAATTGGTCTTCTCTTTCCATGTGGGATAGGTGGCGGGAGAGATCAGCCAATTAGCAGCTGCCACGTAGGTAGTTGGAAAGGTTTACAACCACAATTGATTGTAAACTTAGCATTATTGTATTGAATGCTAGGTAGACAGATGTAGAATGGTTTTGTTTCAAAAAGAATTGTTGTAGCTGCGTATACTTTTTAAAATTGTAGTGGAACGGTCTAAGTTTTAAAAAAATTGGTATAACGAGGAAGGGAGAAAAAGTGTCGGATGAAATGACATTTCAAGCCAAAAATTGTCAATAGTAATGACGTTTTTCTCTTTCTTTTTGTGTTTTTTTAAATGAATGCCAATAATAATGACAATGTTTTGTTAACGCCAGTAACAATGACGTATCAAAATTATTGCATGCGGAGAGACAACTGCTAACAATGTACAACAACAACCCACGTATCAGTTTCTCAAAAAAAAAACAACCCACGTATCAGTCTTGTTAGTTTTTCTTTACCAACTAGTTCAGTTACATAGCAACAACCTATTCACAAACTAATAAAAGAATTAAAGACTTTAAGAATTATTCATGAACAACTAGTTACATCAAAACTACTGACGTCAAAAATAACAAACGGACTTACAATTTCTAACTAGCCAGCTATGATAATTAACTAGCCTTAAGCATATTATCTGTTCACAAAAAAAAATGCCATTACTGGCGTTCATAGAAAAAAGAGAGAAGAGAATAACGTTTTCTTGCTTAAAATGCCATTATTAATGACATTTTTCTCCTCCTTTAAATGTTATTTTATCTGTCGTTTTGTATTGGTGTCTCAATTTTCATCGTTCATTACAATTTAAAAAAAAATACACTTTTTTGTTTTGGTTTCATTGAATTATTGTGTTAGCATGTGAATCAAGAGTACATTTTGATTCCTCTCCATCGGTCTTACACGTGACACCTGTGAGAGCAGATGAATCACTAACAATATCCCTTCCATCCTTTTGCATGAGAGAATGATAAGAAAGATGTCTTATGTGCGACACACCGTGAACGTATGAATCACGTTCACGTACGATGTTTCCTTCCATCCGCCTATATATGTGTGTTATTTTGGATGAGAGATTCATAACAAGAGAAGAACTACAAGGTCTGTCTGCAAGCATCATGTTTTCTTCTCTATATCTTAATTTAGTTTATATAATGTCTTCAGACTCTTCACAGTTTCTTTATTTTGTATATTTTGATTAGAAAATCTCTGTTTAATGCTGCATGCAATTTATTTATAATATTTTGAACTATCTTTAAACTGCTTGTTCTTTTTTTTTATACTTAATCTATTAGTTCTCATCTTAAATATAGTAGACTTGCTCTTAATTAATATATCAGATTATTGTCATTTGTCGGACTTGCTCTTAATTAATAGACTTGGAATCGTCTTCATCTGATAACAAACTAAAATTATTAAAAGTAGTAGTAGCCAAGTTGATGAACTAGGAACTTGTCTGATCAATCATAATAAGATTACTACTAAAAAAAAATCAATTATAAAATATATTTTTTATAAATTCATCATTTGATCCAAAACGGTTTGGAAGCAGTTGCGAGGACAAATCTCACTTTGGTATGTACATACCTGCACAAATGAACTGGGGTGGGCTTGGTTAGGCTGCTGTAATTATATGGACTCTACATCCCCAAAATTTTTTTGGGATGGAGTCCACCTTAGCCCTTGAGTTTGTTCCTCCTCGGGACTACTATATATGTTTTATCCCTAAAAATGATATTTAGTCATATATATATATATATATATATATATATATATATATATATATATATATATATATGCAAAAAAAAATATATATATATATATATTTATATATATATATATATATATGCTAACATTAAATTTATTCACTAATTATTGTGCAGAGAGTGAATATGAAGATGTGGTTGGTATTGGCAATAACATGGGTTTGGTGGGCTGCCATTGTTGGACCTGCAGCTTGGGTGTGCTCATCGTCGTTGTCGGTGACTGGAGGCGGACACAACAATGCTCCCTCCATTGGCACAGTGGAGTTCTATGCCACGGGGTGCAATAAGACAACCTACAAAGCTTTCCTAGAGTCCCTACGAAAGCAATTATGTGGTGGAGATAGTTTGTATAATATTTCGTTGTTGCCTGCTCAATCCGGCTTCCAACAGAATTTGCTCTTGGTGAAACTTTTTGATTGGGACAATGAGTCTATTACGTTAGTGCTGAATAAGACAAATGCATACGTGATAGCCTATCAAGCTAAAAATATTTCTTACTTGCTTGATGATACTCCCAACAATACTCAACTTTATGGTAGCAACCCACACAGGTTTTCTTTTACAGGTACCTTTACATACCTTTAACTTGTTGTAAGAGAAAATATTGATATGGGAATCATTGAATTAACACGAGCAATCTTAACTCCGTATTACTTTTACAGGTAGCTATGGAGACCTTCAACGTGTTGCAAATGAAAGTAGAGAAAACATTGACTTGGGAATCGCTGAATTAGCACAAGCAATCGACACTCTTTACCACTGGTCTCCTAAAAAAGTGGCAAAATCCGTGGCTCGTTGGCTTATTGTTTTGATCCAATCGGTCTCCGAGACTGCACGATTTAAAACGATTGAGCGAAGAGTTACAGACAACATTTTAGAAGCTGGCACCGCAATTAGTTATAAAAGTTTTCGCCCAGGTGTTGGCGTGATCAACCTTGAGACTAACTGGGAAACCCTCTCCACTGCAGTTCAGCAATCTGAAGAAGGTGTCTTTTCAAAACCAGTTAAATTAAATGTTAACAGAACTACAACAATCGAAATCAAGGACGTGACTACAGCTCGATCATTTTGCGGCTTAGCACTTCTATTGCGTTGGCGCCAAAGTCAAATATCGTTATCTCCTCATGATTCTTCAGTTTTGTCCACATCAGTTGATCTTAATATAAGGTCTATGTTGGATACTGCAGCTTAGCACTTCCAAATTCCCTATGCTTATCCAATTTCCCTACTACTTAAAGAGTGTCCTTGTGTGCTAGTATTTCTCATCTAATGCTTAAAGAGTGTCCTTGTGTGCTAGTATTTCTCATTGTGAGTGTTGTGTAACGTTTAGAACTTGTATTATCTTATATACAAGTTTTCTATGATCAATAAAATTGTATGTGAGTGTTCCAAATATATTATCTGCCATCTACTCGGCTAATTATATAAATAAAGCAAATCAAAGTTGCCAGACAAGTTTGCAACAGCAAGAGTTTTACTAGTTAATTATGGAGTGAAAATGTACTTATATTATCCTTTTTATCAACATGTTCCCCTGTTTGGGTGACCGGGGGAAAACATGATTGCTTAGCTTACTTCTCATGAAGCATGATGTATCGGACATTTGGATGTATTAATTTTATTAGGTAGAATGTAAAGTCAAAATTCCAGTAGTACTGTCGTGTGTATTACCAAGCTTATTTTGCCTGAAATTCATGATTTAGATAGCAGACTTCCCAATGCAAGGTGTAGATATCTATTGAATGTGTAGAGTTCAAGAATAAAAATTGAAATCAAATTCATTTGCTTCATCAACATGAACATGAATAAAATCTGGACCTATCAAGCATACAAACAAAATTAGGATCAATATTATTCCATTCAAACAACTTGACTTAGCATTTTTCACTAAAGGAAACATGCTTGAATAAAATGCTGCTTAATTACTACAAATTCTTGCTAATAAAACTAAAGTGTCGAAGCAAGGGTTATACATAAGATTATATAGATATTTTATGCCTTAACATCCTAGCGCAGCCACAGTTGAAGATGTAGGACCAATTGTAGGAACGAGTTGTAAATTGTAATACTCTAGAGGGGGTGAATAGAGTAGGCAGGGAATAACTATTTAAAAATGTTAGTAGCAAGATCACAGAATATATCACAGATATGTAAATGAAAAGTAGAGAGTAGAAAGCAAACGCAAACACAAGGATGTATACTTGTTTTTCTCTTGTGAGGATTAGTCCAGTCGGAAGAACTCTAGCTTCCAGTTGAATCCACTATGGAAAATTACCACAAGTTTTCATCCGAAGTTCTTGCAACTTCTACAACGCGAGCTTTGATCCGAAGTACTCGACCAACTTCAATTGTGAAGTGTCTATATTCAATCTGCTTCTGATTACAATCACTCTGAAACTTCTAGACCGTACCGCACTAGCAAATCGACTGGAGGATTGTAACTGATTTGGAATTTAAAAATGAATAACTCAGAATACTTTGGAAGAAGTAGTAGGCTTATAGGAAGAGATATGAAAGTGAATTGATGTATGAGTGAATTAAAATGATCGAAATCCTTCTCTTTTATAGTTTTTCCAAAGACAGAATTCTGACAGAACTCGGACAGAATTCGGACAGAACTCTATGAGAAATCTCGTTGGGATCCGTAACTGCAGGAAGACCAAGTTCAAAAAGCAACGTTCACTAACCGAACTCTGGCCGAACTCTGACCGAACTCGGGCCGAACTCTGGCCGAGTTCTGTTGGAGTCCTGTCAGGGTTTTTGCAAATTAGTTTTTGAAATTTTTGAAAGTTTGGACTTTTGTAAGTGGGCTTGTTTTCAAAAAGAAATTGTATTTTGAGAACGTTTTTTGGGTAGCCTATTTATCATTACGATGCAGTTTACATCGTATTCCTAGACTCAATAAATATAAAAAATACATTATAAAATAGAAAAACCAAGAGCCCTTTGATGACGCCTTTCTTCAAATATTGAGCAGACTGAAGACTCCTTTTTCACTGACGGCGGTCATCCAAGATAAACAGATCTACAAATCTGAATACCTTTCGGGGACTTCGTCCCTGAACCCCCCACGGGGGGCGCTGTCTCCTCGACCCCTGTCCGCTGACCGGCCAATGCGAGGCCCCGGATAGGTCGTTAGACGGTTCAGAAAAATCTTCTTGTATAACGTCGTCTTTGGCCCATCAATAATTTTCCATTGCATATGTCCTGGTTTGATCATGTTTGATCATGCTTACAACATGTCTACAAATACATGTTAGGCAAACAGAATAATATAATATAAGCATAGCAATATGATATAGAACATTTAGAACAATGCTAAGTTTAAGTAGCAACATGATAGTGATTACATGAATATTAGTGATGTCATTATGGTAAACTTAATTGATTAGTCATATTCAAAAACATGATATCATATTCAAAAATATGATATTAATCATTGGGCTAATAATCTTCCCCTTTTTTATTATGGCAAATCAGTTAAGTTTAATATATATACAATAGATGCATGTATCACTAATAAACACATAATACTATAATAGTGTGTGTTGATTTAAACTTATTTCTCCCCCTTTGACATGATCAAAAATAAGCTCTCCCGTAATTAGAGCTAAAATGAACTCAAGCATAAGTAAAGGAGGAAAGAAAAAATAATCATGATCAAGGATTAGAAGAACAGTGTAACGACAAGTGTAGAAAATTGCATAACTAAAGTAGAAAAAACTTGTCAAAAATAGTTGGTTGAACTTAAAAATATTGAAATCAATCAATACATAGTTTACCAACTAGAAATCCAAAAATGACATTCAAAACACATTTTGTTCATCATATTGTGTTTTGAAATAGACCCAAAAAAATATAGTAGGAATCAATCAGTGGTCATAAATAAATCATAAGGAATAGAAATTCGCAGATCTAGTATGTATAAAAGAATCAAAAATATAATAAGATTTTTAACAATGATCACAAAAAAATATGATTCATAATTTGTCCATACAAATTAGTAAATCAATTCCATAAAGAGTATAATCATCGAAAAGAGATCAAAATCAGTATACTAGAATCTATGCAAAATCTATACCAAAGTTCATGCATTTGAATTCAATTATCTTAGCATGATATATGAATATCCATTAGATAAACATGAAGTCAATGAAGATAAAATACTTGAGAAGAAGAAATTCAGTCGACTTGAATGCTCCCCCGTAAAGTATGATCAGTCTAAGTAAGATAATCATGAACTTTGAGATAAAATCTCAATAAGAAATGCCAAATCAGTTTAAACTCAAAAAGATTATCAATAAATTAAATTAATTTTGGTAGGATAACTTTTAGAAACTCAAAAATGAGGGAATTAAAAATAAATAAATAATAATCATATATTATCTCATCTAATACAAATCCAAATATCATGAACAACTCAACAAGATATTTTAAGTAAAAGAATATATGTTCATGATGAACTAGTTATACCACATATTAAGGGCATAAAAGAAAATTAAAATAATTAATTTGCTCCCCCTTAAAATATGCGTATATAGTTCCAAAGAAATTTATATGTAAGAATAGATAAATAAATAATCACAAGATCTAAGGAATATCCAAGATATGCTTCTTTCTTTCCTTTGATCAAATGCATATAAAATTTCAAACTCAAAACAATATCATTTTTAGGCAAGAAAAAGAAATATCCAATAAATAAACGCTTAAATATGAAGAGAACATGTATTCAATAAAAAATAACACAAATTATTTCATGTAAGTAAAAGATTTTTGAAAACTGTCTTTAATAATAACATTTGAGTACCGGACGGATTCAATAAATCAAAAGAAATCAAAAAAACTTTTCAAAAATATGGAATTAATAAATGTTCGAATGCGTACATTTAGTCCTTATACTGAAAGCTGGCGATTCGAATTATAGAAATAATTTTAATAAAAGAATCCATAAATCATAAATAAATCAATTTGAACAAATAAACATAACTAGATAAATGTCCAAAGAAAAGTGTATTCTAGATATATGGCATGTCAAGGGGCTAATTGACTTGAAACAGTTAACTACTCCACCTTTACATGGTTATATCCAAAAATAATAATATAGATAAAATTTAAAAATTTCAGAGACATATTTTCAGAAGTAGAAAATTAATCCAAAAATATTAGGTCTTCTTATCAAGTTTATTTCTTCCCTTTTAAAGCCTTAGCACGGTGTCCACTGACAACCGTAAGGTTTAAAGAAAAATAACGCTTTGAGAGAGAGAGAGAGATTCAATTTGCATGACTTCTCTCCAGCAAAGAGTTACTGTTGTACACAGTAAGTAACTTGAATAAGAAGATATAATATAAAGCTCAAATTATTGAATATTACACAAGTTAAAGATGAAATCTGTAACCTCCGTTAACCAAATTCTTGGATTTTTGAATTTTGTATTTTTCAAAACTCTTAATTTTCTGAATCTCGAAAAACGTATAAATTCTAAATTTTGATAAACACTTTCGACCGTAATTGCTATCGGTCCTTGTTAGTTTTGGTTTATTATTTTGTGCGATTTTATCCTATTGGAATTTTTCTGTCCATTCCTTCAAATCAATAAGTTTTAATTATTGTTCTATATGAAAAACGTTTATTGAATTTCAAAATTTCAAAATATATTATTTACTAAAGAAATGATTGTTAAATATATTTAAATAATTAAGTGAATAATTAGTATTATTTAAGTCATTAGAAATATTGGCTAAATTGTAATTAGCCATTGTTAAATTAGTGTTAACTAGTAATTTATTCATTAAATTATAGTTAATATTATTTAGTACTTAGCAGATAAATCAGTTAGCAGTTAGCATTAATGTTAGTATGTTAGTTTTCTATTATTTTTTTCCTATATTTCTATTACATGTACAATTTTTCCTTTAGGTTTTCTTTCCACCCTATAAATAGACACATTCCCCAATGTTACATAACAATTTTCTAACCTAGAAATTCCTAAACCTAAGTTTTTCCAGCCGCCACCCTACTGTTCCAGTCCCGACACCATCATCAAACCGTCGCCGCCGCCGCCACCCTGTGGCCGACATCCCCAGCCCACCATAACACCCAAGGCCACCACCCCACCGAGGAACCTTCACCCGACCACCGCCATTCATCCCCCGGCCACCGCCATCACAACCACTCACCACCACACGCCACCACCGCCACCACAATACGCCACCTCCGACCAACACAACATCTCCACCCCCATCACATAGGAGAGAGAGAGTGAGAGAGAAGACCTGACCGGATCCCGTCGTCGCCGCCCCGGCCATCCTGGTCGGCGTTGTCGACCGAATCGCCCTGTCCCGAGCCTCCAGATCTGCCGTGCGCCTCCTGCCGGTAGACCCGCTGGACCGAGTCGTCCTTTCCGTGCCGTGCGTCGTCGACCTACGGTGTCGAGCCTTCCCGACCCATCCCCGTTCGCTCCTCCGCCGGAGCCGCGCGCCCAACTGCAGCTCGCCGCCGGCCTCGTCTCGACCCCCAACGCCGTCCCATACCGGATCCCCTCCGCCGGCGCAACTCCTCCGCGGTTGCCCCTCCCCGGCGCTCCGATCCCGCTGTGAGCCCCTCCGCCTCGTCCCTTCTCTTCAGTTGTTTTTTTTAGGGATTAGAATTGGGACAGAACCCCCCCCCCCCAATTCGGTTATAATGTATAAATATACTAATTAATATATTATATATATATATATATTAGTTTATATGTATTAATATATAATGTATATAATATAATGTATATTGGTTATATATAATATATATTAGTTATGTTTAATGTATATTTTTAAATATATAGTTTATGTATTAATGTATATTTGTCTATATATTAGTTATGTATTAATATCTATTTGTATATATAGTTTATGGATTGATATAATAGTATAATTATTAGTTTATATATATTTGTATAATAGTGGAAATAATTTGGTATTATAGTTATTTTATTTTTATTTAAAGGTATTATGTATATTCGTATTATTAATATTATTGATTAATTTATTAATTTATAGTTAGAAAATTTGTAGTTAAATAGTTGTAGTTATTAGTATCCAGTTTGACCTAAATATTTATATTGATAAATTGGAGTTTTGGTACAAAATATTTTCTATATATATTCAGAACAAATATCTAACTATATTATGATTTATAAATAGATAACAATAATAATAGTTCTAATGTTATATTGATTTTCTAAATAGAATATATGTAATTAGTTATACCATTTTCTAAAATTCATAAATCTTGACTATGATAGTCATTTTCTATTTCTTGATTTGATTATCGTACTAAACCCTGATTTTAGACCTTTATATATCAAACTAGGCTATTTGGACTATTCTGGACTCATTGGGACTGCCTGTGTCGTCGTTTGGGACCCTCTGTGGAGTATAGCATTATACCTACCTCGTGTCGACACGGTTCGTATCGCGCACGTCGACTCCAATCAAATCGAGGCGAGTACATTCTCTGATCATTTATATCCTGTTAGAATTATTTTCCTGCTTTAGATTACTTTACTTGATACTGTCACGTTGGTCACACGGATTAGTACTATATGGATCCCTTCTTGAGATGTTATCCCCTCAGGGAGCATCGGATACTACATGTTCTATGCGTTTCACTTACATTGTGTATCACTATGCTTCATGGTTCATTGATCACTTGTGACATGTACTCTCATGATCACAGTGTCTTCCTTGAATCACCCATTTATGGGCATTCCCAGAATCACCCATTTATGGGCCTACCATGTATCACCCCTTATGGGCCATTGCATGGATCATAACATAACCTGGCTGGATCCTTGTGTATTAATTGGGGTACGGAGGAGTAGAATTAGACATGTGAATAATATCTAAGTAGTGTAGTTCCCAGAATCACTCCATAGTATAGTTCCCAGAATCTCCTATGCCATTCACATGTCTATATTGTACTCTAGCTCACTAGCTACTGTTAGTCACTACAACAAATAGGGCATATAATAGCAGTTTATCTATAGCGTTCAAGTCTCCCTGCTATATAATGTCATCATCAATAACGTTCATTCCGCAGTGCTATTAAAAGAGCGTACAATAGCAGTTTATCTATAGCATTCGAGCATCCCTGCTATTATAATATCATCATCCATAGCGTTCATTGTGAAGTGCTATTAAAAGTTCATACAATAGCAGTTTATCTATAGCATTTATGCCTCCCTGCTATTTTGCTGTTAACAGAACTTTATATAGCGTGTTATGAACGTTGTTAAAGGTATAGTTTTTTCTGGACGCTGCTTATGTTGCTATGTCCGTATGTCAAAGTAAGGTATCCAGTTCAATTAGGAGCGGCATCGTATTCTATATATTTTACATGATTAAAACACTATAACATATTTGACGTGAAAGCATACAAATTTATAAAACCCACGTCCAACATTTACAAAACCCATAGCCTAAACCCCCTAATATCACTACAACCACTACACCGAAAGAGAAATTTTCTAGCATATATATTTTTGATTACTAACGGTTTTTGACTGTTACTAACAAATAACACTAAAAAAGTGTTAGAAAACCAAAGAAACCGTTGGTATAAACAAAAAACTAAAATGTATTATAAATATTAATAACACATAATATTAATATTACAACAGTTTAAAATGGTTGGTAATCTAATAAAAAAAACAAACTCCTTCCCGTGTCTTTCACGTGTTTGAAAAAAGTGTTATTGGAGGGAAACACTTTCCATTCCCCCCACTTTCATCGAGAGACCTAAAATCTCTGCTCCCGTCTGTTTTCCCCTATTTTCCTCGAGAGCTCTAATGCTTCTCCTCTCCGGCTGATGCTTTTCCCGTGAGCTTCTTCCTATGCCCTCTTCATCACCTGCAAAATGTTAAAGACAGTCTTCTCCTTCTCTCTCTCTCTCTCTATCTGCAGCTGCTTCTTGCGATCTCTTCGAGGAAAAGGATTTTTTTTATGGTTTCACTCTTCTCAATTAGGGTTTTCCATGGCGTGGTTAGCTTCAAAATTTGGGTTCCTAGCGGTCCTTCTTGCCCTGGTCGCAGCTGGGAACGGCGAGAGATACGGTCCGAAAACGTACGTGACCCTTCTCTACGGGGACGAGTTCCTCCTCGGGGTTAGGATTCTCGGAAGGTCGATCCAGGACGCCGGTTCGGAGAGAATGACATGGTCGCTCTTGTCTCCGATGGCGTTTCGGAATTCGCCAAGAAACTCCTCTAGGTTTTAATTTTTTTTTCTGCTGATCATGCTTTGGTTATAATATTGTTCTTCGATGGTGATTCACTCAGAAATTTGTAATTTTCTGATACGAGTGAACTAATTGGCATAGGAATTTTCAAGTGATCTTGTTTATTCTGGCATAAATTTCTTACTGTTTAGTTCCAGAAGGTTATAAGACACATTGCGATATGGATACGACGATAATTTCGGCTTGCCACTAGTGTATTTTGGAGTTACTATATCGGATATGCATCCGGCATGACCTAATGTAGACATGTAACCTGAATAAAAAAAAAAAAGAATAGACATTAATCACTATATCCACTACGTCAAAAGCAGCAGTTTTTGACCCTTTAGGTTCGCAAATAACTACTGACCATGTTAGTAGTTATATTTTCGACGGACGAAATCTGTTAATTTCTATTAAAATCGATTAAACTATTGAATTAAGGATGAATCTCTTTTTCCTATAAGTTTTACGGCCAGACTTGGAGGAGAATTTTTTCAACTCTCTCTTCTCAAAATTTTCCCCAAATTTCCCCCCAAAATTTTCCGCTGGAGTTGGAGCCCAAAGAGATTTTTCCCTCAAAATCTCTTTTCCCTTAGGGTGTGTTTGATTGCAAGGTGGAAAATATGTGGAAAAGAAATTAATTACATGGAATTATTTTCCTAGGAAAAAAATTTCCACAAAATTTAAAAAAAAAATCCATGAAAAACTTAATATAGGTGTTTGTTTGTCATTATTTTCTACGAAAACAGTTATTTTCCATGGAAAATGATATTTTCCTATGGGTTCGACAAGTTTCATTTTCCACCATTTTAGAAGAAAATATGGAAAATGATAGTTTTTTGGAAAATAATTCCATGGAAAATATAAGGTATCAAACAATACAATTGGTGGAAAATTTGTGAGGAAAATATTTTTCATGGAAAAAAAGTCCAATCAAACACAGCCTAAAAGTTTCTCTATTTCATCCTCTCTCATATCTCTCCCTTCTCAAGTCTGTGAACTCCAAGTCTGCGATCTCCAGTAATGAGCTCCGACCATCCCTCAAAATATTTTTCTTGCAGATCCCTCTAAGTAAGCTATTCTTCTTCTTCACCTTCTATTTCTTTTGTTTTCTTCTTCTTCTTCTTCTTCTATTTCTTAAATCTGATTGACTTGGTGTTCTCCAAACTCCGAATCTAGGTTTTGAATAGGAATTAGGGTTTTTCTATTTCTATGGAGAGGAACGAGCTCTAAGTAAGGCTGAAGAATTAATTAGCACTCAGGTATTGTTTAATCTTGTTATTTAATTTTGTATATAATTTTGCTTCTATTATTGTTCCGAAATCGATTTTGGTTATAGTTCAGATTTTACAAATTTTGGTATTGTTTCTACCGTGGGGGACATTGTTTCTTTTTGTAATAAATTTCTTGAATTTACTATGTGAATCTGCCTCATTTATGCGGTGAGGGTCAGCTGTTCTGCCCTGTCGGAGTCGACCATCGATGTGGTCAGGTCTCCAGTGACGTGGCTGCACTTGGTTCTAACCGTGGCGATCATCCTATCATGTTCCGTAGTGTACTATGGCATAAATCTGAACGTGGTAAATCGTAAGACCAACCTCTACTTGAGCATCCTACTCAACTCGGTCATGGAGACGCCTGCGTATCTCATTTTAAGAGGCTTGCAAAAAAGCATTTTTAGAACAATCATGAAAATGGGGATACTGATAAAAGCATTTTAAGAACTTCGGAACAATACTTCACAACCCTTCTTTACTGTCAAGTGTGACAGAGTGATATATTTCAACTCATGTCCCATATTTATGCTTCATGAGAAACCATGTCTGGAATATTGCTTGATCACTCCCTTAACTTTTTAGATGTTATTAAAATATATAAATATTAAAATCTTATCAAACACACTTTATGGTTTTGGTCGGTGGAAGATTTTAGAGTTTCCTAATAGAGGAACCCCCCTCCTCCAATATCTGACTGAAAAGATGAAATAGTCTAGAGATAAAAGACCAACAAGAAATTACAGAAAACAAAGGTCTTTCTCGTGTTGAACAAGTAACAATATGCATCCATAACTGTATTTATGGGAAGGTCACATGCCACTTGCATAGTTGTTACAAAAAGTTTAGTTTGGCTTAATAGGATTTAGCTGAGTGTGTTTATATTTTGTTTAGTAAGCCTGCTTTAAAACAAGTTTCCATACTTGTTGCGTGACAAAATCACATGCCATATGCTGACCTAGACAAAATCAATTAGCCACTGTTTTCTCCATAACAGGAAAGAAGAAAGCTCCACTATTTGCTATAAATCATATGCTGACCTAGACAAACTGAAAATAACATATATATATATATATATATATATATATATATATATATATATATATATATATATATAGAGAGAGAGAGAGAGAGTATGTAAAAAATATATATATATATATATATATATATATATATATATATATATATATAGAGAGAGAGAGAGAGTATGTACTATTTATAATTTTCCCTTCTATGCAATTACAGGTATTATGTCGAGCTTTAGGAGGTCATGTTGGAAAGGCTTGCACGGGATGGGAACTTGGCATTAGAAAGATGATGATAGTGGAGGACTTGCAACAATACAGATTTCTCCAAGGATTCGAGAACCTCCCTTCTACCGCTTCCATCATAGAGTGCCATCAAGATGAGGTACCTAATTAATATCTTACTAATCTTTACATCTTTTGCTTTGGACAGCATGTAATGAGTTTAATTAATACTAGTTACACATTTTTATGGACCTAACGGTATAGGGAAACTTCTAAGGGATGGTCTAGTTTGAACAATAAGATGCAACATGTGATCTTGCTTTTTGGATGGGCCTTTTGCTCATAGGTATCATGGCTTAAATGAACCTTTGGTCCAACAAGCATTCTGAAATTGGTATTTGAGCAAACAATCATCCCCAAACTACAATCAAAACTGAGCCCTTTTGTGTCATAACAACCGTATCTTCTTCATATCTTATTTCTCACACTAATTGCTCTGCTCAAACCAGTAAAGAGTAGTTTATGTTTTTGATGCAAGCTGAACTTTTACCCGAACTTTTTTTAAACCCAATTAAGATGAACTTTATCTAAGTTTTATTATGATCTATATCCCATATAATATATATTTTTCTATCAGAATACAAAGAAGTTGTACATGTTTAACTCAGACAACTTTGGAATTATCTATTGTAGCTAGCTTGCTGCATGAACTAATGCCCTATATATAACCTGATCATGAGTTGTATTTCTAATTTTAGTTTAGTACACATGCATTCATCAATGCTGATCAGAATTTAGTTTCACAATATTGTGTTATAAAAGTACTGAAATAATATATATATATATATTTTTAATATATATATATATATATATATATATATATATATATATATATATATATATATATATATATATATATATATATATATATATATATATATATTAAGCAGTGGATGAATTATGAGTATTCTCTTTGTGTTGTGTTCAATGAAATTGTTGTCTTTATGAAGATAACTATTTTTGTTTGATCTGTTTATGTGAATGACAGCTTTACCTGCTTATAGACATACAAATATAAAATGTTAATATATGTACAACTTTCTTAACTTGCTTCTCTTTTCTTTTTTCTTTCTTTTTTCGTTGAAAATCATGCTTATTATCATCTTAATGCTTGATAGATACATCTATAATAGCGAATTGGATTTTTGTGGAACAGATACCTTATGGCTTCTAATATTAAAAGGTCAATCAAGCGGAAGAAAGTAGAAACAGGAAAGAAGAAAGTCTCCATTGATGATTAAAATCATATGCTGACCTAAACAAACTGAACATAATATATATATATATATATATATATATATATATATATATATATATATATATATATATATATATATATTATTTTTTTTGAACATAACATATATATATATATATATAAATATATATTTATATATATATATATATATATATATATATATATATATATATATATATATATATATATATATATATATATGAAAAAAAAAATATATATATATATATATATAGTGTACTCTTTGTAATTTGCCCTTCTATGCAATTACAGGTATTATGTCAAGCTTTAGGAGGTCATGTTGGAAAGGCTTGCACGGGGTGGGAACTTGGCATTAGGAAGATGATGATAGTGGAGGACTTGCAACATCGTCGATTTCTCCAAGGATTCGAGAACCTCCCTTCTACCGCTTCCATCATAGAGTACCATTAAGATGAGGTACCTAATTAATATCTTACTAATCTTTACATTTTTTGCTTTGGACAACATGTAATGAGTTTAATTAATACTAGTTACACATTTTTATGGATCTAATGGTATAGGGAAACTTCTATGGGCTGGTCTAGTTTGAACAATTAGATGCAACAGGCGATCTTGCTTTTTGGATGGGCCTTTTGCTCATAGGTATCATGGCTTAAATGAACCTTTGGTCCAAATTGGTATTTGAGCAAACAATCATCCCCAAAACTACAATCGAAACTGAGATAGATGGACTGATGAAGTCTGACATGTTCCTTTTACTGAGATAGATGGACTGATGAAGTCAAAATTTAGAACTCAATCAGGAACTACTTAAAAAAACTGAACCAGTGTGAATATTGTTATCATCTTTTGAATGGGTACTGGTACTATACAAAGTATTTTGAGATTTCAACTTTTATGTTCTCTTTTATGTTAAGAAGCATGAGCTTGTGTTTTTTTTGCTTGATTTCTCTGAAGCCTATTTTGTATGTTATTTGAAAAAAAGGAAAAAAAAATGAAGGCCAAGTAGTCAATATCTCTACAGACATCAACAATGTGTATTTGTAGTGACATTCACTTCTCTATAGCACCAGTATCATAGGGAGGGAGGAAATCATCTGTGTAGTGCACAGCAGGTATTTGTTGCCTTGGATGGCATCAGCACAATCCTGTGTACACCACAGCAACAGTAGTTGGAAACTGCTTGCAAGCATATGCAGCAACAGTTTACTGATTGGAATTTTTGTTTGTGTAGCAGCAGTGCACTTGTTTGCTGCACTTGTAGTGTAGTAAGGGAGGGTGCATCATCAGCATGGATGTGCTCCAGGTATGAGTTCTTCAGTTTCTCTTCATAGTTGCAACGAGAAAACTAAACTGCAATACATTTTGCCCATTGCCTTATTATCACTCAACCATCTCAAAGTTCTCACTTTGGCCACAAATCAATTGGAAATGTTTTTCCGCTGCCCAACATTCAAACATGTAGAACATAGCAGATCGTATAGTCATCTTATACGATATTTCACTCATTGCTAGCATAATATCACATAATACTTCAGAGACTCTTTCCTTCATCGCACTCGTTTACTTCAACCATCTTGCTTGGTTCCCCGCAAAAAAAAAATATTGTCCACAACTTCATCTTGCCAATGAATACCTTTCATTTTGAGAAGGGAAATTATCAGTGTATAGTATGCTCAGATTTAACTGATGTATACATATAGGTTCGGATCGGTCCACCTCATGTAGGTCCCACTACCAATAAGGAACGATCCAAGTTACTGCAAACAGAC
The DNA here is from genome assembly GCA_029216955.1 of Iris pallida. Lineage (NCBI taxonomy): Eukaryota > Viridiplantae > Streptophyta > Magnoliopsida > Asparagales > Iridaceae > Iris > Iris pallida. The sequence goes on from JANAVB010018993.1 coordinate 11,737,748, forward strand.
TATATTCAATTTCTAAATTGCAGGTTACTTAAGGAAGTCTAATTGCAATTTCTTAGGAAAGGCCTTATTTAGGAACCAAATGTAGTTTTCCTAAAGAGAATTGAGGCGATTTTTGAAACTGAGAACTTCCAAGCCATGCATATTGCTTTCTATTCACATTGATTGACTTCAAGGTTTTCGGTAAACTTTGCAGGGCCTTATTTAGGAACCAAATGTATGCTTTCTAAAGAGAGTTGACAGAATGTTTGAAACTGAGAACAATGTGTGCATAGAAGAAAATCTGTAGGTAACAAATTTGAATTCGTGTGAGATAGTTGGGGGGGGGGGGAACTAGAGGCAACAGTAGTCTTGCTATGTTTGAGGTAGTGAAGGGGGAAATTTGTAGGTAATTGATTTGAATTCTAAAGAGAATTCAAAGGAAATCTGTAGGTAACAGATTTGAATTCTTCCAAAATTCATCTTGTCTAAAATTTCAACCTTCTACTAGAAGACTAGTCTTCTGATAGAACTATGTTCCTAACACTGGCGGATTTCTGACAGAACTATACTTTGTTACTGTATTATTTTTTTCTTATATTTTAAGGGGCCATCAATGACGAAGAAAGACTTTAGTCATCCTTGTACTTCGATATTGCATGAAGATAATTTTGGGGAAAGTGTAGGCTGAGATGTGTGAAACATGGATTAATAATTACATTCAGGGTTATACAATACCTACTTATGTACATACATTTATATGTACATAAGTACATGCAGACATTTACATTTCTCGGTGAATCCAGGCTCATGGTGATTCTAAGATGTATTACTTTAATTTCATTTCAGATTAATTGGTATCTTTATATTGCTACTCTCATATAACACGTCACACATGCATAAAATTCTGCAGTAATAATGCAACTGCACATGCACATATGCTGCAATAATAATACAACTGCACACAAGATCAATCCATGATGGAGGGAGAGAGCTCTATCAATGAAGCTAATATAGAGAGTATCAAGAAGAAGCAGGCCCTACATGTGAGATGAAACTATAAACTCTACAGAAACTAAGCCTTCAACCTACAATCAGAAGTATTGATTTTCCTCGTTAGATGTTGCTTTAGGGTAATGATACTTTAGATAAAGTACTTGTTGTCTCAGAAGAGTAGCTGATTTCCTATCATATTATCTTTTCAAGCATATATGTTTGCTCCAGTACTCGGTTCATTTTTTTTATTAAAAAGGCAGTCCTTACTTTTCATAATATCCTATAAAACCACAAGGCATGATTGTATATTTTATCCTATATTTAAATCTTCGAGCTTTATTTCATGTATTAGTGAATTGTCCATTGAACTAAAAATTCAAATTTGGATTCATGCTTAATGAAATACAACTGAAGCTATTTATTGACATCCATTTTTAAAATGTGTTCTTCAGGTTCTAAAGAAATCTATAATTTGGCATGGGTTCACCTTTGAATCAGAAACTGACATGGAGGTAACAGTTCTTTTTACAAATTTTTTGTCCAAATATTATATCTTATTCTGTTATGTACTTCCCAAGAATTTTTCTATGACTGATAATTTCTCTGGGCCACCGGTGGGGCTCGTGTACGATAAACTTTTCATTTCATGATCTTGTGTGCAGGTTATTATTAGTTTCTCATCATATTTTGAAGCAATAAGGAAAGGGTTGATCGAGCTGCAAGGAGGAAAGAGTCGATCGAGCTGCATTTCAGCCTCATGCATTTTGTATGGAAATGGAATGGTTTCGTTTGTACATCTTGGATTCTCTTTACATAAAAAATTTGTTTTGGGCTACTATTTCGATCACTTTAGGCGTTCAACAAGTTTTTGTACATCTCGAATGTTTTAATGAAAATGTATGAATTTATTTATTTTGGGAAACCTTTTCTATATCTTGATTGATCGAAATGGAAGTTGCGATTGAAATTGTTGAAATCAAAATTGCGATTTAGTACGAATTTTTATATGGTTAATTGTATGTGATGCACAGGTTAATATGTGATACAGAATATGTTGTTCAGAAATGCTATAATAAATCAACATCATTAAAGAACGCTGTTAACAAACGTTATTAAGAAACTATAGCGTTCGTAAATGCTATGTAAACTCTATAGCATTTGTCACTGCTATAACTGTAGGATGTGGAAAATTATGACACGCTGTCATTTTCATCCATACGCTTAAAGACAGATGTCAGTTGAAGCCATACGTTCAGTTCAGAGTTGTACGCTCATTTCAAAAGCCATACGCTCAGTAAATATTTTATTATTTACTGAAGTGACAGCACAGCATATGTTTAAATGAGGAATGAATCTGACACTTCATCTTTCGTGCAAAGACAGCTGTCACGAGAAAAGTAACCGTCGTATAGGTTTTCGAAGAGTCGGTTTTGTCTTTTACGAGGGCAACTCAGCAGCCTTCATAAATACAAAAGCCATCATTACTGTCAGTTTTGACAGTCTGTCAGCCGTCAAATCCGCAGTCACGATGCTCGAGAAGATTTTGTCAGTTATGGGAAGATATGGTGTACCAAAGAAGATTGATGATAGCCACGTGGCCACTTCTCCAGTGAGCGTATCGACCTCACATGACTCCTTCTTCACCCAGCCAAGTGAGCGTATGGACCTCACATGATTCCTTGCTAACCAAGCGAGCGTATGATCTCCATACGACTCCTTGCCCATAAAGTGAGCGTATGGATTTCCTATGGCACTACGCTGTCCAAGTCAGCGTATAACTCTCCTTCAACGAGGCAGCGTATTACAGCAACCATATCCAGGATTACAGTCAACACACATTCTCACGTGTCCTGTACCAGTTATCCACTTCTCTAGAAGTTATGCAACGTGGCATCCAGGCCATCAATCTCTCCTGAACATGCTCCACTACTTTCAACCGCACGCTAATGTGTCTCCATCAGAATTCGCCACGCGTCCCTGCAGTTATGCACACGTCAAGTAACTACCTGAGCGTATGCTTAAGGACAGTTATCCTGAACTCTATAAAAAAGAGTTTCTTCATCTTCATTAGACACGACAGGTCATTTTTCAGAGAGAACAGAGAGATTGCCCAGTTGCTGTCCAAGTTCTTCGAAGTTCGAGTTTTCTTCATCGCATCGTCCAAGGGATAAAGTAATCGTCTTCTAGATTAGATTCCTACAGTTGTAATTTTCTCAGATACAAAATAAATAAAGTGAATTTATTTATGGAAAACAATAACAAGTCTATAGCATTCATAGACGCTATAGTAACTCAATAGCTTTCATGAATGCTATTACTTTCCTATAGCGTTCTTAAATGCTATAACGTTGGTATAGCGTTCTTAAATGCTATAACCTGTCTATAGCACCATGGAACGCTATAATCCATCAATAGCGTTCATGAACGCTATAACTTTATAGCATTTTTGTACATGGGGCAATTATAGCAGAGGCATTTATAGCGGACAGAATACGCTATAATAGGCATTCTACAGCGTTCTGAGCACGCTATCATATCCCATATCTGTTGTAGTGAGTTCTCTATTTATAGTAGATATTTCTATTACAGTTCTTTCTCTGTTTACATACTGTACTTCCTTTCAGTTTTCGGTATCTTACTCTACTGCATGCTTATATTTCTAACCTGCTATGATCTATTGAGATGTATTGTGCTCGCTCCTGTCTTGACTGGACCTGTTGATAAATTTTACAGATAGCTTGGAGGTTGCCTGCTAGCCTAGAGGAGACACATTAGAGGTTGTTTAGATAGTTATTTCAGTTGTCTTGAGATGTATTATTCTATGGATTACTGTATTTGAGCTTTGAGATGTTTCTGGATTTGTGTATCTTAGACACTTAGACTTCTACCTGCTATATCTTTTTTTGGATTTCATGTTTTATCTATCTTTATTTATGCTCTACCTTAGATGTGATTGAGACTGTATTTGCTATGTCACCTCCATTCAGAGTGTATATACTGTACATGTACCTTTATATTGTTAGATGTTTAACCTAGGACAGCGTTCTACCGCCGACACTGCGGCGTAGGCTGGACGTACCCACGTCTCGTATCCTTACTCTAGGGTGCGGGCCGTGACACATTTTTAGTGGTGGCCCATGCAGGTCGAGTTTATGTAGTGGTATTCGAACTAGAGTATCACTACAGCCTGCAGTAGGATTAGGATATATTTTTGAAGGTACTCAATCACAGTTAGGACTCCTTGAGAGATTTCTGGGATGGCCTTTGAGAATCTCATTATAAAATATCTCGAGATCCACAAACAGCTATTTTTGGTGGAGTCGAGATCCACAAAGTTGTCTCTGATCGGGCAAGTTGTTGACTTGAACCTAAACCCATTAACACAGTAGCTTGGCCATATTTTTGCAGCATAAATTGGTCCCTTGGCTAGCGTTCTAATAGACTCATTCTCAAGTCTTGCGTATGGACGATCGACCTAAATATCACGAAAAAAGAAATTAAGCTCATTCTCAATCAAGTGCATATACAGAAAGGTAATTACAGAGTTCTCAAGTCTTACATATGCACTCAACCATGATGGAAAATAACGCCTCATTTCTTGTTCTAGTTCTTCTTCTGTTATGTGTGGCCTACCTGACCTCACATCATCATTAAATATATTAAAAACAACATCGTTCAATTAATGTAATAGTATAATAATCAACACTATTAAAATAATATAGACGTATTAATTACTTATCCCTCCAGTTTCTCTACTTTCTCCTCGTCGCAGTTGAGTAATACATACACCTGAGCAGCACTTAGCTCATCATCGTTCAGATATCCCTTCTTTATTTTACCCGATGGCTTTTCTGGAGCATTGAATACATTCAGTATTGTATCATTACATTCATGATCTCCGTCGTCGTTTCTGGAAGCTCTCGTTCTATTAGTTGCAACATGAGGCTTGAAATACATCGAACAAAAGTTTGTAATCTCCTCGAGAACATAGGCTTCACAAATAGAACCCTCGACCCGTGCCTTATTTTTCACCTTTCTTTTTAGGTGATTCAAATGTCGCTCGAACGGGTACATCCATCGATATTCGATGGGTCCACCAACACGTGCCTCATAGGATAGATGAATCGGCAAATGCTCCATAGAGTCGAAGAATCCAGGAGGAAACACCCTCTCTAGCTTGCACAGTATTACCACAATGTCCTTCTCTTGCTTTTCTAGACGATCAACGAGCAATTTCTTAGAACAAAGATTCCTGAAGAATATGCTAAGCTCCGTCAATGGATCCCAAACTGCCTGCGGTAAGAATTCTCAAAATGCAATCGGAATTAACCTCTCCATGAATGTGTGACAATCGTGGCTCTTCATACCCGTCAATTTGTTTTCCTTCGGATCGACACATCTTATCAGATTTGACACATATCCGTCTGGAAATTTTAGGCCCTGGATCCACCGACAAAGTCTCACTTTATCCTCCTTGTCCAGCGAAAAAATTGACTTCGGCAGGAACTGTTTTCCATTCTGCTCTATCAAATGCAACGCAGGGCGTTTACGTATTTCTTCTAAGTCCAACCTGGCCTTGGGATTCTCTTTCATTTTTTCCTTTACGTCCATCACAGTATTAATTATGTTATCAAACACATTCTTCTCAATATGTATGACATCAAGATTATGTCTGATCAGATTGGTACTACAGTATGGCAGATCCCAGAATATGCTCCTCTTTGTCCAGCTATGATCTCTACCAAATCCATCGCACTTGTACCCACTTGTAGAATCTTCGATAGTACTTGGAAAATCTCTAACCTCCTCCCATATCGTGGCTCCACACCACCTTGGCGGTAGATCATCCTTCTCTACAATGCCGGCACGGAATGCATTCATGTTCCTTCTGAACGGATGATCTTTTGGCAGAAATTGTCGATGACAATAAAAGAAGCACGGTTTTCCTCTGTGTTTCAAGCAGAAAGACTTAGTATGGTCCATGCAATACGGACATGAGAGACGGTCATGAATGCTCCGTCCAGATAATATTTCATAGGCCGAAAAGTCGTTAATGGTCCACATAAGGGTTGTCTTCATCTGAAAATTTTGCTTCCTGGAAATATCGTACGTGTTAGCGCCTACTTCCCATAACTGATTCAACTCATCTATCAAAGGCTGTAAGTACACATCAATGTTCCTCTTGGGATTGTTCGGACCAGAAATTATAACGGTTAGAAACATGCACTGAGTCTTCATGCACATCAAAGGCGGTAGGTTATACGGAGTGACAATCACAGGCCAGCACGAATACTGGGATCCCGAAAGACCAAAAGGAGTAAAACCGTCAGAAGATAGCCCCAACCTGACATTACGCAGATCTGAAGCAAAATCAGGATACACTCGATCAAAGTGCTTCCACGCTTCTCCATCGGATGGGTGATCCAACACTCTTTCAATCTGTTCTTGTATGTGCCAACTCATATTTTCGACCGTCTCTTTCACCATAAATAATCTTTGCAACCGCGGCGTTAAAGGCAAATAGTGCATTGAATCGGTCGGTCTTCTTGCACCGATAGACCTTCCTGTATTAGTTGTCTTATAGCGATCAGCACCACAAAATTTGCACACATCTACGTCATTGTCGTCTTTGTAGTACAACATGCACCCATTGCAACAAGAATCGATTTTATCGTATCCCATCCAGAGCGATCTCACCATCCTCTTAGACCGATAGAAGTCTTTAAGTAACTTAGCACCCGCCGGCAAGATCTCTATAATCAACTCCAACACTCGGTTGTAGCATTCTTGCGACATGTTAAAATTTGACTTAATGCTCAACAGTCTTGTAACCACCTCTAATGATGAATGATCCTCACAACCAGGATATAATGGAGTCCTTACATTCTCCAGCAACTTCATGAACTTTACAGCATCGACATTCGGTGCCTCCTCAGCTGCATCATGAACGAAACTAGGCCCCGCAGCATCGAAAATCATGTTCACGCATCCGTCGTCGTATGCATGATTATCTGAAACAAAATTAGGTCCCGCATGCATATACGGCTCAACATATGGCTCCGGCTCTGATACTAAAGACACAAATTCTCCGTGTGCGGTCCACTGATAGTAATTAGGCATGAAACCCCTCGAGTACGAATAATATGTCACTTCCACTTCTGGATAATATTTCACGTTATGATATTTCACACACAGATACTTAATTTTGGTGCCGTCCATATACTAAGGGAACGCCTTAGCAAACTGGAGGAACTGCTCTACTCCCGCTATGTATTCATCCCGCATACCACACATATCATCAGGACGACGATTGTACATCCATGAACGATTTCGCAAGTAATTCATATCCATTTGGAAATAATTCTACAAAGATGGACACGCATTATCCAATAGGCACAAATTGGTATATTATGTCTTATTATGGGACACACATTAGTAGCGGACAGTTACTAATAACAATGATATGTAATCTAGGTCAAACTAGGTTGTACTAAGTCAAACAAGGTCAAGCTAAGTCAAACAAAGTCAAACAAGGTCAAGGGTTGACCTATAGTTGACTTTGTCAACTCTTAGTCCAATCTAGGTCAGATGTTGACTCTACTTTAACTTTCGGTCAAAATAGACAACCTTGGTCGAACAAGATCAAATCTAAGTCAAATATCATATTTCTAGTCATTACCTACCAAGGTACCCTTTACCTTATCGCTATTGGTATCCCAAAACCAATACCTTAAGTTGGAATCTCAATATCTTAGTCTAGGTAACTAATACCTTAACATTCACTTTACCTTAGATACTAGATAATACCATATCCTAGTAATATCCTACCCTTAGGCTAGTAGATAACTCAATACCTTAGGCTAATAGATATTACCATCTACCTTAGGCTAGTATCTATCCACCTGCCTTAACATCATGTCCATTACCTTAGCTAATACCTTATCCTTAGGCTATAGGTAATTCTCATTACTTTGCTAATACCTTAGATACCTTAGGATACTAACTCTACCGTTCTGACAATATACCAACACTCCTAAGATACTCTAATATTTACATAGAGATATACCCTATAGGGTATCCTATTACCATAGACTAATCTAGGACACTCTTAAGATACTAGGATATCTAACTATCCTAGGATACCAAATTCTAGCCAAGATACTAACTTAGGGTACTAACTTAGGGTACCCATATCCTAATATCCTATTATCTTGATACCCTCAAGATACTAGCATAATCTAACTACCCTAAGATATCTAACTTAGGATACTAACTTATCTAGGATAAATAGGATACTAACTAACCTATCCAAGACACTAACTAACCTATCTAGGATACTAACTTCTAGTATCCTAAGATATTAACTCACCTATCTAATTCTAGGATACTAACATCCTAAACAAAATATTAAATTAGTGCCTAGGATACTATCCTAAATATCTAACTTAGGATACTAACTTATGTGTAGACACTAACATACTCATCCTAAAACAAAACCACACCCCCCCAACATAATAAGAGACACTAGCTTCTAGTCACTAGCTATTGCAGCTGCTGCCCTCAATGCTCTTGCTACTGCTGTTAGCAGCTGCTGCTGGCATTGCAGCTACTGCTGCTACTACCTTGCAGCACAAGCTGCTGCTGCTGCCTTTGCAGCCACTTGTTCCCCCCCTCTTGCTACTCTTTCATACCCTCTCTAACACACACAACACTCACTACCACATCTAAATCCCTCTCACCTTTCTCTCTCTCACACACACACACACACACACACACACACACACACACACACACACACACACACACTCTAACACTTATCTCAATATCCCTCTTCACTCACACTCACACTACCATACTACCACACTACCACATCTAAACAAGCCATCAATCACACAACTACCTATATATATATATATATATATATATATATATATATATATATATATATATATATATATATATATATTTATAATATATATATATATATATTTTTTTTTATAATATATATATATATATATATATTTATATATATATATATATATATATATATATATATATATATATATATATAAAATATATATATATATATATATATATATATATATATATATATAGGCATACATATATAGGTTAAGATATTTACATAAACTAGGCTATAACCAAGGGGACACAATATATACATTCAACAAGTTATGAATTTATATACTAGAGAGATAGAGAGTGTATAGTGTCAATGTGTGCATATACAAGTGCCATGTGTGTACGTGTCTCCCAAACCAACTCGTATCCAAATACTCGACACAATGTATCCAAAAATAAACCGAACTCTGTCACGACCCGCACCCGTTTTTTTTTTTTAAACGGATACGAGACGTGTCCAAGCCAGCCTACGCCGCAGTGTCGGCGGTAGAACGCTGTCACGACCATGTAGATCAGAATCACAAATAATACTCATTCACATAATTAATTTAACTTACAATGATCACAAGTTTTACATTTATAGAAAAATATAAACTTGTACAAATAAATGAATGACTACAACTCAACTATCTAGCTAGTCTCTAGGCCTTTGTCTGCAAGTATTCCCGTCACTCTCCAAGCTAAGTGAATCCACGGCTAACCTAAAAATGTTGGTTTCCAGTCAGGAATGGAACGAGCACAATTCACTGAATGCAATTTCAAATAAAGAAAATGACTATAAAATAAAGGTTAGACATCAATTACGAGTTTTGAAAATAAACAGGAAATACAGAAAACTAATAGTAAATAAATAGACACAACAGACTTTCCCCAACTGTTAGAAGTACCTTTGATATGTGATCGGTCTGGGGTACTACACCGCACGGTCTACGAGGTCTACTTGCATGAAAATAAACACGGGCTACACTACTGCAGAAAATAAACACGGGCTACACTACTTGCAGAAAATAAACACGGGCTACACTACTGCAGAAAATAAACACGGGCTACACTACTGCAGAAAATAAACACGGGCTACACTACTGCAGAAAATAAACACGGGCGACACTACTGCAGAAAATAAACACGGGCTACACTACTGCAGAAAATAAACACGGGCTACACTACTGCAGAAAATAAACACGGGCTACAATGTCTAATACGGGCTACATATCTTTGGTACTTCTAATTCCCGACTCCACAATTTATAATAGAAAATAATCACATAACCAATGGCCAACCAATGTAATACAGTAAAAATCAATATCGAAATGCAGACAATAAACTGTACTCGCCTGTGGTCCTGTGCTGGTGAAACCGATGATCCAAATCACTGAATATGCCCCCAATAGTCAAAACCCGTACAACAGTCCCCGGATGCTGAAATAGACAATACCAATGATCTCAGAATAGTCCAATTAGCTAGGATTGTCTGTCCTTAAGTCCAATTCTGGACACAGGAGCAAAACGGTAATTTTGGGCCAAAATGGTGTCCGCCGTTGGACCCACTTTGCACCGAAAAGCGTGCCAGAGGCAACGGTCTCTAAAGTCGTCAAACTACATGTCTACGAATCCAGTTTTCTGATACGAACCCAATCGTATGTCCAAAGTTGGATTTCGGCGGGCCGTGCACAAAATCGCCCGTTGAGTGGAACCGCGGGGCCCGCAAAACGGTAATTTTATCAACAGTCTCAGAATCGGACCAAACTTGGCATGCAGGACCAGAAAAAGGATACGGTCCTGTTGGCACAAGTTTCGTCTCTATCTGACGAACGTGCACAAAGTAATTAAGAAATTTACAACGTGCACCATACGGTGAATTTTGACGGATACGCATCAAATTCGTCGCGCACATGCGACCAATTTGAATTCCGCCAAAGCCCACACGACCACGAAGCTGTTACGCAGCTTTCGATCCTTTCGGTATGCGACCACGTCGTCCGGATTGGCGTGACGCACGTCGTGTGGAGTGTTTTTTCTAATTTTCGAAAACTGTTTTCATAGGTTTTTCTCGATTTTCAAATTGGTTTTAAACAGAATTTAATCCACTAGAAAATAAACTAAAAGTGGGGTCTCAATCTCGGTTAGGTTGTCTATCAGGCTGTTCAAGCATTTTTCCAAGTTTTGCAATATCCTGGTCGTAAATCGACCGCCAACTTTGGGTTTCAGGACAGTTTCTATACTCCAGAATTCTAGATTTTTCTCGATTTTGGGAATCGATTTGCAACGCTCACACCACGAATTTTACCAATCTATTTGAAGGGGATTGAAGGGCTATAGGTTAGCTTCGTACCTGAAAAATCGGTTCGTCAAGAGGTTGAGCGTGTACGACGCAACCTCGACGCAAAGTCGCCTCCCTCGGCTGCGATTGCTGCTGTGCTGTCTCCGCACGTGCGCGCGCGAGGGCTCCCTGGCTGATTCTGGTAGTCCCCCGGCGGCGCTTCGGCGCCGAGGTGGCCGCCCAGATGACTGAGGGGTGCGGCAAGGGTTTTGGAGAATCCTCCCCTCCCGCTCTCGCGTATTTATACACCAAAAAAAAAACCGAACTGAAAGAGTTTCAGCCGCGGGGGGGGGGGGGGGGGGGGAATTCTTCTGCTCGGGCTCGACCTTTGGCCGAGCACAGGGGTTCCTTTGGGCTGTGCAGAAATTAAGCTTGTTGAGCTCGGTTAAGTGCTCGGCTGTTGGGCTCAATTTTATACAGTAGGGATTATTCAACATATATTATGTGACTCGAGCTAAACTGGGAGTAGGCTTAGTTAATGGTTGGCTTGGTTGCTAGTATACCAGATTATTCTAGCATGCCAGTATTGGTTTATAAACTCATAATCCTTATTTATATATATAAATGCCTATATTTATAATATACATTTATATATTTACACAAACATTGATATATATTTAATATACATATATTTATATATTCATACACACACATATATATTATATATATGAATATCTATATATACACAACATATTTATATATACATATATTAATAAATATAAATATGATTACTTGTCTATATGATGGGTATATATAGCCCTGGTATTTATACACGCACTTATATATATACCACAAATTCCATATGGACAGTACAATATTATAAATATAATTAATATTAATAACATCCACTAGTAATAAATACATTTATTTAATCACCACAAAATAATAATAAAATAATAAAATAATTAAATGGTGGTTTGGTGAATCCATACCATTCACCTTTATCTGGGTCCGAAAAATTGTATAATTACTGTAAAATACTATTTAATAATAAAAATGTCTATGATCTACCTATAACAAATATTTAGAAAATAATGGCCAATTTCTAAAATACATACGAAGATAAATGTCTTTACCAAATATGTCTACAAGGCCGTATTTGGTCCCATTACACCCCTATAAAGGCTTGGATTCGGTTCGGGCCCAGTTCGGGCTAAGTTGGTACAATCGGGTCATCTAAAATCAATATATTTAATTAATAAATAAATAGTTCATCGGTGGGGGATTAAGTCGCAACTTAATTCGGTTTTCCTAGTTAGGACACTCATATGGTTTGTACTTCCTTGGTATGACTAATACACTAGTCAAGGCACATTACTGCACTTTCCGTGCCATGATTCCTAGTCGTCTTGTACTCCAAATTTAATCATGATTAAAATTATCTACCGTAATAATTAAGTAAATAATTATTTATAAAATTTTAAAATTATTATTTAAATCAAATAAATAAATAAAAATAAAAATAATTCAAAATTTTCGGGAAGGGGAGCTACAAATCTACCCACCTTAAAAATAATTTCGTCCTGGAAATTCTAATTCATAGCTATGCCTTAAAAATCAAAGTCTAATATTACCTTAATCTCCTCAAATTTAATTTCTAAAAATGTTTCATGGCCTTCTCTAGTCATTTGGTATGTACGAACTCTCGAGGACTTCTACCCACCTTTGTTCATATTACTCCCTCTATGGTATGTCCCTAAAACTTTATAATCTACCAACTACTTGCTAAAATGGATCTCTATTGCTTTCGTCCTCTATAATCCTCTCTTACCTATCAAATAACCCAAAATCTAACAAACAACAAATTTACATAAGTAGCTTATGAAATATTGGTAAATTATAATAAGTATGACCATTTGCCACTCTACAATAGGAGGTCAGGAAGATAAAGAAAAATAATTGAGAGTGAATATGAAGCTCCCAGAGCGGTAGAAGGTATCCAATGGCACAGATAGAAAGAATGTCTACGAACTACTGACTTATTTGCTAGATTTGCCACTCTAGTCCAGTCACCTGCTAAATCGAGGAAACCTTTATTCTTAGAGTGGGTTTGCAATCAGTGCGATACGAAAATTCAGTCCTCGGAGTTCTAATCAACATTCCAAAATAGGGCTGAATTTGAGGAATCAGGTTTGTGGTCTTAATGGGTTCCCGGATTGAACATCAATCGTTGGCTGGATGAATCTTGAATTTCAATCTTGTATGGACTGGACAAGATTTCAATGATAAAACTATTTCTACTAGGTTTGGGTGACATGTACTAGGTTTTAACCCAAGTGGTTGAGCTAGTTGCCAGCCAAGTTGGTTAGCTGGGTCCCTCAAGCCCAAATTGCGCCTTCAGTAACTTTTGAGTTTTAAGTAGCACATGAGGCCTCACTTGGGTAGCACACTAGTGGCATGTGCGTAGTGGGCTTCGAGTCGACCACAACCATATATTGTGTCGGAAGAATTGAGTCGAGGTTGAGTCTCTAATTAAAATCGAAAAGTATAACGGGTAGATGCTATGGTAAGGGTTACCGCTAGTCCTTTTCAACCTGAAAGTCGTACCATAAAAATAGGGTACAAGGGGACATGCTTGAGTGGGACATGATATGCCTAGATGAAGGTGGACTCGTCTAGATCTTACATATGCAGTTTGTTGGAAGACAACAGCTGGTCTCGTGCTCCGAATATTAATGACATGATTGGGGACACAAAATGATCTAGATGGAAAGTGGGAGTCCATGAGACACTAATTATCATCCCAATGGAAATTATTCTAATCAGTCGATAATCCTCGTATGTCCTAAAAATTCTAGAAGGCTTACAGTCTACCCAACTTAGAAGCTAGGACAGGGTTTTAGGAAAAATGGGGTCAGAAAAATCCAAAGTCCGGATATTTATCTCGACTCTTGTTAATGAAGAATAAGGTACGGTGTATCGAGACACAGTAGATATAAGTCAAGTCAAGGGTCGTTCTTCAATAAATAAAATGAGTGTGTATGATGACACATGGTCTATATAATAGACTGACCTACTCGTCCACAGTGTACAAGAGTTATTGACGGGGTAACCAACTCTAAGGTAAAAGGTTTCTAACAACTGAGTCGCGAATTTCTATTGGGGTCAACCTGTCGGACTACTGTCACAAGGGTTCTAGTTGGAGCGAGCTTCAAACAAATGATTAGAGGCTCACAACATTTGGTCTCTGGAGAATAGGTAGTCTCCTAGGTTGGCATTTGGTCAAGGGGAAAGATCCTAATCATTCTTGGACTCCAATGACCAGAAGATCATGATAGTAAGTTTTAGGGTTGCAGAGAGGACAAGTAACTTAAGGTAAGGTTCTAGTCATCGGGCTAGCCGATGGTAGCTACATTTGCGCATACCGCTATCATAGCCATAGGGAATACTCTATACTTATCTGTCAATTACGAGCTTTCGTCTTTCCAATCGGTAAAAGACGAAAACAAATAAGAGTTCAAAAGAGATGTCACTGAACACAATTATATGGTTCAAGGACGAAGGTATAATTCAAGAGGAATTGTCAAAACAGTCGCGGATGAGATCTTAGAGATATCTACATCTCAATCCACGTAGGGTAATTAGATGAAGAGCGAACCAATTTGTATCATGGTTGATCAGACCGTAATACAATGATTCTGATTAGACAATATGTTAGCGGGCGTCCCCAGTAAATATATGTCTCGAATCAAGCTCGATAAAAGAGTATGCTTGCAAAACTAGGCTGTAATTGCAGCATTGGTCAAGATAGTCAAAATATAAGTAGGCGAGGTTTTGAAAGGGCACAAATAGTTCGAGTTTTGAGAAAGTCAAATCCTTACCTGGTGTTCCTACTTATACAGTCTTCCTTACTATCCATAAGGCCTTAGTTGACTAATGGGTTATTGACCTCTATATTATATATTCTAGGTAAACCTATTAGTGTCAGTCATCACAAGGACCACGGAGTGCTAGGTCGGGAGACATGCTATCCAATCTTACAAACTTCCACTACTATTGGCTTGGGATCTTATGGGACATTCATGGCAGGGTCCTATCCTCTATAGTACCCTAAACTTGTAATCACATTTGAAATCGTTTCACCGAGGACTACGCCTCGCCCGTAAAATCGGGCTGTGGTAAACCTTTGGTTTCGTGATTCAGATGTGACATGCTATCCGATACTCTACTTTATATTGACACCAGTGTGACTATGGTCAAAGAGGCCACTAGCCATAACATTCTATAACCTATATTTCTTAAACAAATTCCAACTCTAGGGGTCATGTCTCGCCAGTGCGCTGCTGGCTGCAGTGAGTCCATAGTCTTCATAATTTAAATAAATGGCGACAGTGCGCTGCTGTCCTTCCATTATGAGTTAACTAACCTTCTTTTAACTATATAGGTAAAAACTCGTGAGCCTCTAGAGATTCAAGCAAGTTGACTAATGTAATAAGGCATAAATATTTGTGCTATCAGTCACAATCTTTAAAATAAAAGATTATATAGGGAGGAACAAACTGGAGACAAAGAACTACAAACATTCTGGTATCTCTTTCATGTGTATTCGAACCATGGAAGAAAATTTTTGGATCAGTCTACCTCGAGATTCGCATTTGAATAACCGAATCAGGAATTATAAACTATTCCTTCATGGCAAAATAGGATTTTAAATGGGCAATTCAGACTAAGATATGATGACGATATCTAAGCAGGCAAGAGAATAAATTGAATAATCTATCAAGGTTAGATCATTAATTCTATGAAGTCCTGTCTCACCAAGCGAATAACCTATCCACAGTGGATCATATCGTCCTATCAAGAGGTAATAGTGTAACTATGGGGGTTTGACAAGTTATCAAAATTAATAACTCTTATCCTAAATTGCATGGCCTAGACTACCCATCGGTAAATTTATATAAGGGACTCCTAGTCCTAGTCATTCATTTAAATTAAATTAATCTTTGTTCGTGAATGAGCATGTTCTAGTCGCAGGCTCGCAATAGTACAACTGACTTAAGCACTATCACGAGTTCGCATAATTTACGAAGACTGACCTGCATGGGCCACCACAAAAACTTGTCATGACCCGCACCCGTTTTTTTTTTTTAAAAACGGATACGAGACGTGTCCAAGCCAGCCTACGCCGCAGTGTCGGCGGTAGAACGCTGTCACGGCCATGTAGATCAGAATCACAAATAATACTCATTCATATAATTAATCTAACTTACAATGATCACAAGTTTTACATTTGTAGAAAAATATAAACTTGTACAAATAAATAAATGACTACAACTCAACTATCTAGCTAGTCTCTAGGCCTTTGTCTGCAAGTATTCCCGTCACTCCCCAAGCTAAGTGAATCCACGGCTAACCTGAAAATGTTGGTTTCCAGTCAGGAATGGAACGAGCACAATTCACTGAATGCAATTTCAAATAAAGAAAATGACTATAAAATAAAGGTTAGACATCAATTATGAGTTTTGAAAATAAACAGGAAATACAGAAAACTAATAGTAAATAAATAGACACAACAGACTTTTCCCAACTGTTAGAAGTACCTTTGATATGTGATCGGTCTGGGGTACTACACTGCACGGTCTACGAGGTCTACTTGCATGAAAATAAACACGGGCTACACTACTGCAGAAAATAAACATGGGCTACACTACTTGCAGAAAATAAACACGGGCTACACCACTGCAGAAAATAAACACGGGCTATACTACTGCAGAAAATAAACACGGGCTACACTACTGCAGAAAATAAACACGGGCTACACTACTGCAGAAAATAAACACGGGCTACACTACTGCAGAAAATAAACACGGGCTACAATGTCTAACACGGGCTATGGTCAGATCACATATCTTTGGTACTTCTAATTCCCGACTCCATAATTTATAATAGAAAATAATCACATAATCAATGGCCAACCAATGTAATATAGTAAAAATTAATATCGAAATGCAGACAATAAGCTGTACTCGCCTGTGGTCCTGTGCTGATGAAACCGATGATCCAAATCACTCAATATGCCCCCAATAGTCAAAACCCGTACAACAGTCCCCGGATGCTGAAATAGACAATACCAATGATCTCAGAATAGTCCAATTAGCTAGAATTGCCTATCCTTAAGTCCAATTCTGGACACAGGGGCAAAACGGTAATTTCGGGCCAAAACGGTGTCCGCCGTTGGACCCGCTTTGCACCGAAAAGCGTGCCAGAGGCAATGGTCTCTAAAGTCGTCAAACTATATGTCTACGAATCCAGTTTTCTGATACGAACCCAACCGTATGTCCAAAGTTAGATTTCGGCAGGCCGTGCACAAAATCGCCCGTTGAGTGGAACCGCGGGGCCCGCAAAACGGTGATTTTATCAACAGTCTCAGAATCGGACCAAACTTGGCATGCAGGACCAAAAAAATGATACGGTCCTGTTGGCGCAAGTTTCGTCTCGATCTGACGAACATGCACAATGTAATTGAGAAATTTATAACGTGCACGATACGGTGAATTTCGACGGATACGCATCAAATTCGTCGCGCACACGCGACCAATTTGAATTCTGCCAAAGCCCACATGACCACGAAGCTGTTACGCAGCTTTCGATCCTTTCGGTACGCGACCACGTCGTCCGAATTGGCGTGACGCACGTCGTGTGGAGTGTTTTTTCTAATTTTCGAAAACTGTTTTCATAGGTTTTTCTCGATTTTCAAATTAGTTTTAAACAGAATTTAATCCACTAGAAAATAAACTAAAAGTGGGGTCTCAATCTTGGTTAGGTTGTCTATCAGGCTGTTCAAGCATTTTTCCAAGTTTCGTAATATCCTTGTCGTAAATCGACCGCCAACTTTGGGTTTCAGGACAGTTTCTATACTCCAGAATTCTAGATTTTTCTCGATTTTGGGAATTGATTTGCGACGCGCACACCGCAAATTTTACCAATCTATTTGAAGG
Source organism: Iris pallida (assembly GCA_029216955.1). NCBI lineage: Eukaryota > Viridiplantae > Streptophyta > Magnoliopsida > Asparagales > Iridaceae > Iris > Iris pallida. The sequence goes on from JANAVB010018993.1 coordinate 11,755,898, forward strand.
GGATTGAAGGGCTATAGGTTAGCTTCGTACCTGAAAAATTGGTTCGTCAAGAGGTTGAGCGTGTACGACGCAACCTCGACGCGAAGTCGCCTCCCTCGGCTGCGATTGCTGCTATGCTGTCTCCGCACGTGCGCGCGCGAGGGCTCCCTGGCTGATTCTGGCAATCCCCCGGCGGCGCTCCGGCATCGAGGTGGCCGCCCAGATGACTGAGGGGCGCGGCAAGGGTTTTGGAGAATCCCCCCTCCCTCTCTCGCGTATTTATACACACACAAAAAAACCGAACTGAAAGAGTTTCAGCCGCGGGGGGGAGGGGGGGAGGAAATTCTTCTGCTCAGCCTCGGCCTTTGGCCGAGCATAGGGGTTCCTTTGGGCTGTGCGGAAATTAAGCTTGTTGAGCTCGGTTAAGTGCTCGGCTGTTGGGCTCAATTTTATACAGTAGGGATTATTCAACATATATTAAATGACTCGAGCTAAACTGGGAGTAGGCTTAGTTAATGGTTGGCTTGGTTGCTAGTATACCCGATTATTCTAGCATGCCAGTATTGGTTTATAAACTCATAATCCTTATTTATATATATAAATGCCTATATTTATAATATATATTTATATATTTACACAAACATTGATATATATTTAATATACATATATTTATATATTCATACACACACATATATATATTATATATATGAATATCTATATATACACAACATATTTATATATACATATATTAATAAATATAAATATGATTACTTGTCCATATGATGGGTATATATGGCCCTGGTATTTATACACGCACTTATATATATACCACAAATTCCATATGGACAGTACAATATTATAAATATAATTAATATTAATAACATCCACTAGTAATAAATACATTTATTTAATCACCACAAAATAATAATAAAATCATAAAATAATTAAATGGTGGTTTGGTGAATCCATACCATTCACCTTTATCTGGGTCCGAAAAATTGTACAATTACTGTAAAACACTATTTAGTAATAAAAATGTCTATGATCTACCTATAACAAATATTTAGAAAATAATGGCCAATTTCTAAAATACATACGAAGATAAATGTCTTTACCAAATATGTCTACAAGGCCGTATTTGGTCCCATTACACCCCTATAAAGGCTTGGATTCGGTTCGGGCCCAGTTCGGACTAAGTTGGTACAATCGGGTCATCTAAAATCAATATATTTAATTAATAAATAAATAGTTCATCGGTGGGGGATTAAGTCACAACTTAATCCGGTTTTCCTAGTTAGGACACTCATATGGTTTGTACTTCCTTGGTATGACTAATACACTAGTCACGGCACATTACTGCACTTTCCGCGCCATGATTCCTAGTCGTCTTGTACTCCAAATTTAATCATGATTAAAATTATCTACCGTAATAATTAAGTAAATAATTATTTATAAAATTTTAAAATCATTATTTAAATCAAATAAATAAATAAAAATAATAATAATTCAAAATTTTTGGGAAGGGGAGCTACAAACTCAACACATCCAAACTGGACACAGTGCACGAACCTAGTGTGAACCAGTAAGAGAGTGATTTCTCACTCGAAACGAATTCAATAGGCACGAGTCTTTGGGGACACGATGTGTGTCCGTGTGTGTATGTGTCCGTGGGGGAGGAGGAGGAGGATGAGGGAGAGGAGTTAGGTTAGGGTTTACCTGAGGAAGATGAGGAGGAGCTCGGATTGGAGGAGGAGGAGCTCGAGGAGGAGGAGCTCGCCGGAGGGGGAGGAAGTCGCCGGGGGGGAGGGGGTCGCCGGGGGTGGGAGGGCACTGACAGAGGGGTAGGGAGTCACCAGGGAAGGAGGGAACGAAAACTAGAATTTTCGAGTGAGGGGGAAAGAAGGAAACGGTGTGCCCTAAGTAAAAATGTTAGCGACGTCAAGTGTTGCCGTCGCTAAACGTCGTAAAATTTTAATATATGGCGACATATGCTAATAATATGTCGCTGAAAGTCGCTATTCAGCGACGTAATAAACTCATGTCGTGGAACGTCGCTAGGTAGCGACATTTTGCGACGTGTATATAAAGGTGTCGCTATATTTTATAACTAGCGACGTTATTTCTTGCCGTCGCTAAATTACGTCGCTATTAGATGATATTTTAGTAGTGTATGAGCAATATATAAATGAAAATAAATTATGTATCCTTAATAAGTATAAAAAATATCACAAGATCAAAAACATGCATAAATAAACTTTATCAGACAAAGATGTAATTGCTTCATAAGAAGTTAATCAAAATAAAATTTACGAATCAATAGTAAATATATTATGCAAGCACAAGGTTAAAATAAAAGTATATGTATATACTTTTCAAGTAAACATGAGACTTGTGCTAAACATACATACTCACAAAATATCGATCAAAGTAAATATGACATGTTAAAAACAAAACGATAAGAAGTGACCAATAAAAAATATTAAAGGCGAAGAGTCAAAACATATTCACCAAAACAAAATTAAGCTCCTATGCATGCTTCAAGAATAAAGATTAAGAGTAAATTAATAGCATACATAGACAAATGTGTCACACTAATAGAAAATAAAATACTATATAGTGTGAACTAATCATTTAAGCTAAACAGCTAGTCAAGTTAGGATTATGTCTCATATTGATTCAAATAATAAACAAATTAAAAGATATCAATGAAAGCTAATAGCAAGACATCAGTCAGAACATGCTAGATATTAAAAACTATTTAGGAAGCATGTTACCGAAGTGGTTCTAGTGACCACACTTATGTTGGTACAATTGCTTGGAAGATGACCTTTGTAGCTTTGCAATCACCAACATGCTCCATGGTTCTATTTGATATGAGAAGCTTCACCTGCAATATTAGGTGAAGACTTTGGTATCCAATACTTGGATCCATATTTGTTAGCTTTGGGAACCCATTTGCACAAGTTCATATCAACAAGTTTTCTAATCTGACAATGATTAGAAATATGTCCATTTATACCACAATAATGACAGAAAAAATTAACATTAGTACTATGTGTTGCAGTATGAGAACATGCAGTAGTGTGATATGATGTGCGTGGATACTTGTAATAGAAAGCATGGTTGTGTGAAGCTTTAGCTTTGCTTGCTTCCTTTGTAAAAGATCTGACGTGTGTGACTTTGTGATGTGCTACGTGTCTTGTGTTAGACTGAGTCGTAGGTTGTATTACCTGTTTTTCCAGTCTAATCTCTAACTTTTTAGAGGTAGCACAGATTTCATCATATTTAACATTAAGAGCATTAATTTTACATGAAGCAATAGAATACTTCTTCTGTTCTGATTCTAATTTCTCATTAAGTTTAGCATTTTATTGAGTGCTTTTCTCAATGCAATCAAGTGCCTCATGTAATCTAAACTCAAGTGTAGAAATCTTAGTAGAATTATCAGAAGTAGAAGTATTTCTTGCATCATTCAATAAGCAAGTAAGCTTCTCATTCTCCTGCTTATAGGATATAATATCCTTTCTAGCTTGCTTATACTTATATAATACTTTCTTGTGTTCTTCTAACAGATCACTGAAAGCATCAGATAACTTATCATGAGAAAATTTACTCTCTTCATAAAAAGAATTATTTTGTACCTCGTTAGATAGTGCCATTGAGCATAAATTTGCATCTTAATGAGGTCTCTCTTCTTCTTCATAATCTGTTGCTTCGTTTTTACACCATATGCTCGTGCTAGTGTACTTGTGAGACGATGATCTACCTTCATTTGATTGTTCATAGTGGCTCTCCTTTCTAGCAGTAGTATAATCTTCTTGGATGTGGCCTATCTTCTTGCAGTTGTCACATACAAGCTCTTCTTTGTATAAAGGATCGTGTTGTACCTTAAATCCCAATTCTATCATGCATATATTTGCATCATTATGAAGACTATCCATCTCTCTGCAGTTACTAGTTTTGCTTTCATACCTGCACTCATAAGTAGCTTCAAGAACTTTCCAAAATTTATGAGATGTTGTGCAAGTAGTAATAAGATTAAATACATTTGTGTCTACAGCACAATAAAATATATGCATACCTTTTGCATTAAAGCTAGCTAACTTTTTCTCTTCCTCCATGTAACTATAATAAGGCTTATTGATTATAGAGGATGTGAGAATAGAAGTGATAGTAGGCTTCTTGTAGCCATTGACAACAATTGACCATAAGTCAAAATCTAGAGACTTCAGGTAGAAGCTTATCCATGTTTTCCAATAACTATAGTTTGTTCCATCAAATAGTGGAAGTCTATTTGAGGATTGCTCTTCAGTTGTGAAGTACATACTTACCATATGTGATACTGTGATCTATGTAACAACTGTAATAAATAAGAATATAATAGCAATGTTATCTCGCTTTACCTGTATAACCCGCTCTGATACCAATTGTAGGAACAATTGGTATGATAGCAATACCTATATAAAGAGAACCCGCTCTGATACCAATTGTAGGAGCAATTGGTATGAGCAGCAATATCAATATACCAAGCACCCGCTCTGACACCAATTGTAGGACCGATTGTAGGAACGAGTCGTAAAGCGCAATACTCTAGAGAGGGTAAATAGAGTAGGCGGCAAAAATTAACTATTTAAAAATGTTAGTAGCAAGATCACAGAATATATATCACAGATATGTAAATAAAAAGTAGAGAGTAGAAAGAAAACGTAAACACAAGGATGTATACTGGTTTGCCTCTTGTGAGGACTAGTCCAGTCGGAAGAACTCTAGCTTCCAGTTGAATCTACTATAGAAAATCACCACAAGTTTTCATCCGAAGTTCTTGCAACTTCTACAACGTGAGCTTTAATCCGAAGTACTCGACCAACTTCAATTGTGAAGTGTCTATCTTCAATCAAGCCTCTGATTACAATCACTCTGAAACTTCTAGACCGTACCGCACTGGCAAATCGACTAGAGGATTGTAACTGGCTTGGAATTTGAAAATGAATAGCTCAGAACACTTTGGAAGAAGTAGTAGGCTTATAGAGAAGAGATATGAAAGTGAATTGGTGTATTAGTGAATTGAAACGATCGAAATCCTTCTCTATTTATAGTTTTCCCAAAGGCAGAATTTGGGCAAAATTCAGACAGAACTCTATGAGAAAATCTCGTTGGGATCCGTAACTGCGGGAAGACCAAGTTCAAAAAGCAACGTTCACTAACCGAACTCTGGCCGAGTTCTGTTGGAGTTCTGTCAGAATTTTTACAAATTACTTTTTGGACTTTTTAAAAAGTCAAACAGTTAGGAAATAGTCTGGGCTTTTGCAAGTGGACTTGTTTTTAAAAAGAAAGGGTATTTTGAAAACGTTTCTTGGGTAGCCTATTTACCAGTACAATGCAGTTTACATCATATTCCTAGACTCAATAAATATGAAAAATTATTTTGATAAAATAGGAAAACTAAGAGCCCTTTGATGGCGCCTTTCCTTAAATATTTTAGCAGACTTGAAGACGCCTTTTTAACTTGACGGCGGTCATCCAAAGATAAACAGATCTGCAAATCTGAATACCTTTCGGGGACTTCATCCCCGAACCCCTATGGGGGGCGCTGCCCCCTCGACTCCTGTCCGCTGATCGGGCAGCGGAACCCCCGATGCGAGGCCCCGGATAGGTCGTTAGGCGGTTCAGAGAAATCTTCTTGTATAACGTCGTCTTTGGCCCATCAATAATTCTCCATTGCATATGTTCTGGTTTGATCATGCTTACAGCATGTCTACAAATACATATTAGGTAAACAGAACAATATAATACAAGCATAGCAATATGATATAGAACATTTAGAACAATGCTAAGTTTAAGTAGCAACATGATAGTGATTACATGAATATTAGTGATGTCATTATGGTAAACTTAATTGATTAGCCATATTCAAAAACATGATATCATATTCAAAAACATGATATAATCATTGGGCTAACAATCTCCCCCTTTTTGATTATGGCAAATCAGTTAAGTTTAATATATATACAATAGATGCATGTATCAATAGTGTGTAGTCATTGGGCTAACAAAAGAGATTTGAAGTACTACATTTTGATTTTAGTCAAACTTTATAGCACTTGAGTGCTGCAATTGGCACTTGTTCATACTTGAAAATTGTTAGAAAGCTAAGAGGCTTCAAATTTGAAGCGTGTCGTAGCTCCTCTAAATTAAATCATGGGACCACAAATATTAACTATTTTTACCAAACAAGGAAGAAAAATAAAAAAAAGCGGGAGAAAAAATCTTACTATATATGGAAAGGAAAAAAGAGAAAAAAAAGTGAGAGAAGGTTAATTTGGAGTATTTGTATAGAGTGTACCATTATGTGCCAATATTAAGGAGACACTCCAAAAGTAATAATTTACATAATATCAAATAATTTGGAATATGTGTTTAGATGTCTCCACTGTGGATGCGTTCTTACACATTCTCCTGTGAAATATACGTGATTATGGAAAGCTCAATCCTTGAATGTGTGATTTGTAACCTTATCTAACACTCCCTCGCCGTCGTCGACTCCAAACCGGCTGTCTCCAAATCTTATCCATTATATCAGGTATAGAACCTGGTACTTCTTATATTCTTCTTATACACACGACTTAATTTCTTTCTTTCTACTCGGTCTACTACTGAGAATCAAAATCTAAGCATAACTGAAATTATACGAGTCTGGTATATTGTTAATTTACATAGAGTATGGTTTCAATTGATACAATCTAAAATTTTCCAGAATTTGGTTCACTTATTAACGTTATTAAGCAAAATTTTCAAGAATTTGGTTCAATTAGTAATGTTATTTGGCTATTATAAAATTTGTTGATATCATAAAAAAATTAAAGAAATAGAAAGAAGTTTTGAAATTTTCAAACTAAGAAAGTTTTCGCTAGTCAGTGTGGCAGAATTTGCGTTTTCCGGTTTTGTTTTCTTCTGGTTTTTGGCTTTGGTTTGTTTTGGGTTTCAGGTTTATGTTTGGTTTTTTGGGTTTTGTTTGTTTTTTTGTTTTATTTTAGTCTGGTTTATTCTCTTAGTTTGCTTATTTGATTTCTTTTTAAATAACAAATTATCTATAGATAAAAAATTAGCCAATTTGGAAGATAACAAAATAATTATTTGTTATCTATATAAAATATATTTAAATTATATATATAAATCTAATGATTTATTTAATTTTTTTTTAAATTTGTATATATATGTAACAACAAATATGATTATTAGTGATATCACAAACAATATAATATGGCTAATAAAAAATCAAAAAATATTTATTTTTTATATTGAAAAAAAATTAAATGATACCCAAAAAATACAAATACATAATGTTCTTCCAACATATTTTTGGTAGTATATTTTCGGTGATAACATATGTGGTATTATCTATTTGCTGATTTTTCTATAAAATGTTTAATACGATAATTATATATATATATATATATATATATATATATATATATATATATATATATATATATATATGTATGTAATTGTCTGTCACTGCATTCATTCAACATCGCTAGCATGTATAATATGAAAACCCTAGTAACAGATATTTGAAACCATATACACATTAGTAGACTTGTCTTCAACCCACACTCGAGGATCCATTATGACGCTTGAAGATAACGAGAACATAATATGTTAATAAGAACAAAAACTGTCAACGGTTGCAAAATATAATACAATGGGAGGAAAGAAATGTGGTAGGACAACATGAACAAAGTTGCCGCATACAAGCATTCTACCAATATTATTACTAACCTCTCGAGTAGGAAAAGGTATCAGGTCTTTCTTGTCATCTGTTATGCAATTTCGAGTTTATTGAAAACAAGTCTCTTTGTTCTCTAGAAATAGCTACCAATCTTCCAATGACGGACCTTCTCCTTTGATCTTGTTTTCCCAGAAGAGCTTATCCTAGGAAAACTAAGCCACCCCCTGCCACAAATTAGACCCTTTAAACTCAGAGTTATCCTCTAGAAGCTCTCGTTCTTCATATTCCTGATCATATCCATACTGAACTCTACTAGGACTATAACACCCAGTTTTCTAAATGAGGGTAATTTTAAAATTTTATATTTTAATTTATTTAATTATGATATTTAAATAATAATATGATTTTTGGTAATTTTTAATCATTTTAAAACTATTTAAAAATTATGACTTGTGATTTTGATGTGCAGCTAGTGAAACCCTAGAGACTGTCTACCCTAGAGCCTAACCATATGATTTGGAATATCTATTTATCATTTTTAGCCTAGGGATAATTTGGTCATTTTGACTTATTAGAATTATTGATTTTTTTATTGGATTGACGGTTGTTGATTTTGACTTTTGCTAAGTTATGACTTAAGAGACTAACCTAGATGTTGACTCTTGTTAAGGTGACTTGATTAGCATGGTGAGACCCTAGTCTAACTTAAATCAACTCAAGTTAGGTCACTTAGGATCAAGTTTGAAATATGAGGAATGGTGATTTGGTTCATAGGCTTGAGACTTAGAAATTGGTTCCATGACTAGTACAACTAGGCCCATAGCCAATGACTTGAAACCCTAACCCTAACTTTTGTGACGCCCTGACCCGGAATCACCTGTATCATCGTCCTTGCAGGAGGTGTGATGCCGCACGAGCCTGGAGTTGCGCTCGTGCAAGGCAAGATGACAAGTTCTCAAATGGTTATCTTTTGATTTGATAAAAACAACGAAAGGAAAACAGAGTATACGAAACAATTGCAGCTTCCCTTCCCAAAATTTTGAAATATTTTTTTTTTTTATTTATTTGATTTAAATTGTGACTTTAGAATATTATAAATAATTATTTAGTTAATTATTACGGTAGATGATTTTAAATCATGGTTGAGTTTTGAAGTACAAGACGGCTAGGAATCATGGCACGGATAGTGCAGTAGCGTGCTTTGACTAGTGTTTAGCAATGATAGGGGAATGCAAAGCCATATGAGTGTCCTAACTAGGAAAACCAGATTAAGTTGTGACTTAACCCCCACCGATGAACTATTTATTTATTAATTAAATATATTGTTTTTAGGTGACCTGATTGTGCCAACTTAGCCGAACTGGGCCCAAACCGAATCCAAGCCCATGTAGGCATGCAGTAAAACTCGGGACGGCCATGTAGACATTTTATGTGTATACGAATATTTTCTTATTTATTTTTAGGACTTGACAAATACTTTCTAAATATTTAATAGTTTATTTAAATGTTGTTTTAGAATAATTGTACGAATTTCTGGAGCCAAGTAAATAGTGTATTGATGAGTTCACGGAAATATATTATTGGTTTAATTACAGTATTATTAGGGTTATTATTATTATTAAATTTAATATTATGGTTATTAAATAAATAAATTATTTATTATTAATAGTTAATATTATTTTATTCTCTAACATATATATATATATATATATATATATATATATATATATATATATATATATATATATATATATATATATATATATATATATATATATATATATATATATATATATATGTATGTTTGTGTATATATAAATATATATATAATATGTGAGTATTTGTATGCATATATAAATATATTATATATGTGTGAAATGTATGTATAAATAAATATATATAATAGTGTACGTGTACGTGTATGTGTATATATATAAATATATATACATGTATATATGTATGTATATATAAATATATATTATATATGAGTATGTAAATATAAATATATATTGTGTACGTGTGTATGTATACGTATATACGACGTATATATGTATATATATGCAAGGGTACATGTATATATATATAGATATATATGTATGTATGCTAAAAGAAAAAGGAAAACCAAATGAACTAAAAATCCCCACAAATTCCAGCCAGGCCCACAGGCCTACTCCCCAGCAAGCCAGCTCATGAGCCAGGCCCGCCCCAAGCAAAAACCAACGAAAATCCGACCCTGTGTTACACGGCCTAACAACCTTATATTTAACAGAGGAGAACTCGAGAGTTCGGGACTTCAAAACGAAAAACCCAAACCCTAGCAAACACAACGCCGCGCCACCACCACGTCCCGGCGACCCCCACGCGCGTGCGCGCCGCCGAGGGCCGCCGTCGGCCGGCCGGGTTGCCGCGAACAGCGCGCGCGTACAAGCGTGGAAAGAGCAGCAGCAACAGCGGCCTGGCAACCCACCTTGCGGGCTGGATTTCTCCACCATCGTGCAATCGTTTTACAATCTACCTGAAAAAGTTCGAGCACAACTTAACCAACTCCTAGTCCCTTTAATTTGCTTGATTTTAGCCGCTCTAGGTTTCCTAGAAAATCGACTCAAAGTCGAGTGAAAATCCTGTCAAAACAGGACATATATGACAGTCCCGACACATGATTTGGAAGGCTATTTCCTGTCGAACAATCAACAGTTTTGAGAAACTATTCGAACAAAAGTTTAGACAACCTATACGAGATTAGAACACCTTTTGTAGAACTATTTTTCATTTATTATACAAGAAATAATTGATTCTAAAAATCAAGAAAAACCATAAAAAACAGTTTTCAAAAACTAGAAAATTGTCCGATACGACGTGCGTCCCGCCATTTCAGACGACGTGGTCACGAACCGAAGGCATCGAATAGTGCGTAACGGCTTCGTGGTCGTGTGGGCTTTGGCAGAATTCAAATTGGTCGCGTGGGCGCGACGAATTTGATGCGTATCCGTCGAAATTTACCGTATCGGTCTCTGTGCAAGTTTCTCAATTACTTCGTGCATGCTCGTCAGATCGAGACGAAACTTATGCCAATAGGACCGTATCATTTTTCTGGTCCTGTATGCCAAGTTTGGTCCGATTCTGAGACAGTTGATAAAATTATCGTTTTGCGGGCCCCACAGTCCGACACAACAGATGATTTTGTGCACGGCCTGCCGAAATTCAACTCTGGACATACGGTTGGGTTCGTATCAAAAAACCGGATATGTAGACATATAGTTTGACAACTTTAGAGACCGTTGACTCTGGCATATTTTTCGGTACAAAGCGGGTCCAACGCCGGACATCGTTTTTGCCCAAAATTACCGTTTTGCCCCTGTGTCCAGAATTGGACTTAAGGACAGGCAATCCTAGCTAATTTGACTATTCTGAGAATGTTGGTAACATTTATTTCAGCTTTCAGAGACAGTTGTGATGACTTGGACTTTCTGACTTGTTTATTGGCGATACATTGTTGGTTCATCGCACTGCCACCATGCAAGTATACCTTGCCTCCATCTACAGTTTATTTACATGCATATTTCTATTATTATATAGTTTTACTATTTGGTTATTACTTGTGATTTGTATATCGTACATGCTAGTATAGCTATAGTCCATGTACATGGTTAGCCTTGTTAGTTCATATTGGATTAGTTCTCTCGTGTATCGTGATTGCGTCGTGTCGTGTCTTCACCTGTGTCTTGACTGAGTTGTGTCTATAAGTATGAGTAAGTGAACTGCTATTCCTTTGTCTTTCCCACAACCTGCGAGTCCACACACGGGGCGAGGGTTGCCTTTGCACCTGCGAGTCCACATACGGGACGCGGGTGACTTGTCTTGAAACTGACCTGCGAGTCCATATTCGGGGCGAGGGTTGGTTTTCCATTGATCTACCAGCGATTCATTTATGCATACATTGATCCCGTATCCGTGTTCATAGTTATCTGTCAGTAGCCACTTGTCAGTCTCATGTCTAGTTCCTGTTTACACCCTGGTTATATTATTGCGTGATTAAACTGTTAGATAGGCATGTTTTATGTATCTTGCTAGTCCTCTGAGGACCTGATGATCTCTTCAGGTTTTGCGATTGCATGGAGTTAGTTAGCAGAGCAGGATGGTAGAGGATTGCGACGCATAATACAGGTATTTATTTATGATATTTTTTTATTATCTTCTCGTGCTTTATATTCAGTACCATGATATACTCTGCTTATTTATAGACTCATATCATTCTTGGGGTCTAATCAAACAATATGCTAATGGGCTGCAGACCATGACCTATACTTGTTCATTCTTGTTTATATGATTCATGTGGATTGAGATATAGTTTAGATTAGACCTGATACCCATGACATTGACAACTTATACGTACTCGAGTCGGGCTGGAGTCTGCTCGATACGTAGCTGGCTTGCTCAAGAGCTCCCGTCCAAAAACCGGGTGCGGGTCGTGACATGTTTTTGTGGTAGCCCATACAGGTCAGAGCATATCGTACCGGTTACGTAACTGTGCTGGTACGAGCCTGCGACTATGACCAAACCTTAGGAATCTCAATCCACACTGCTTTGAAAATTCTCCTAAAAATTTCTCTACGTCCTTGAAACTCCATATTTGCCATCGATATACTTCCTTGCTTTTCGTACCATTGATTCTCGTCCCTTTTACTTTGAGGTGACGAACGATCGTGCTATCCAGGATTTATCAGAAATTCTTAAATTATAGTATAATATTGTTTGACTATTGAATGTTTGGTTACTTATAGATATGAGGGATTATAGATGTCGTATGCCTAGATATCTGCCTGAATAATTGTTAGCAACTAGTTAGAAGACCATAAGATTCTAGTGACCTTGTTTTGAGGAGTAGTGTGACCAAAGGTGGGTAGGAGTCCTCGAGATTTCGTAGTTACCAAAATTGCTAGGGGAAGGTTGTAAACTATTTTTGAGGAGTTAAATTTAAGGAGATTTAGATAATAGTAGACTTTCTTTTGAATTTTAGGAATAATTAGAAATTAGAATTTCGAGGACGAAATTATTTTTAAGGTGGGTAGATTTGTAGCTTCCCTTTCCAAAATTTTAAAATATTTTTTATTTTATTTATTTGATTTAGATTGTGATTTTAGAATATTATAAATAATTATTTAGTTAATTATTACGGTAGATGATTTTAAATCATGGTTGAGTTTTGAAGTACAAGACTGCTAGGAATCATGGCACGGATAGTGCAGTAGCGTGTTTTGACTAGTGTTTAGCCATAGTAGGGGAATGCAAAGCCATATGAGTGTCCTAACTAGGAAAACCAGATTAAGTTGTGACTTAACCCCTACCGATGAACTATTTATTTATTAATTAAATATATTATTTTTAGATGACCCGATTGTACCAACTTAGCCGAACTGGGCCCAAACCGAATCCAAGCCCATGTAGGCATGCAGTGAAACTCGGGACGGTCATGTAGACATTTTATGTGTATACGAATATTTTTTTATTTATTTTTAGGACTTGACAAATACTTTCTAAATATTTAATAGTTTATTTAAATGTTGTTTTAGAATAATTGTACGAATTTCTGGAGACAAATAAATGGTGTGTTTGATGAGTTCACGAAAATATATTATTGGTTTAATTACAGTATTATTAGGATTATTATTATTATTAAAGTTAATATTGTGGTTATTAAATAAATAAATTATTTATTATTAATAGTTAATATTATTTTATTCTCTAACATATATATATATATATATATATATATATATATATTAAAATATATATATATATATATATATATATATATATATATATATTTATATTTATATATATATATATATATATATATATATATATATATATATATATATATATATATATATATATATATAAAATATATATATATATATATATATATATATATATATATATATATATATATATATATATATATATATATTTTATATATATATATATATATATATATATATATATATGTATATATATAGATGTGTATGTTTGTGTATATATAAATATACATATAATATGTGAGTATTTATATGTATATATAAATATATTATATATGTGTGAATTGTATGTATAAATAAATATATATATAATAGTGTACGTGTATGTGTATATATATAAATATATATACGTGTATATATGTATGTATATATAAATATATATTATAAATATATAAATATATATATATATATATATATATATATATATATATATATATATATATATATATATATATTATATATGAGTATGTAAATAAAAATATATATTGTGTACGTGTGTATGTATACGTATATACGTGTGTACGTATATATGTATATGTGTACAAGGGTACATGTATATATATAGATATATACGTATGTATGCTAAAAAGAAAAAGGAAAACCAAATGAACTAAAAATCCCCCATAAATTCCAGCCAGGCCTACTCCCCAGCAAGCCAGCTCATGAGCCAGGCCCGCCCCAAGCAAAAACCAACGAAAATTCGACCCTGTGTTACACGGCCTAACAACCTTATATTTAACAGAGGAGAACTCGAGAGTTCGGGACTTCAAAACAAAAAACCCAAACCCAACGTCGCGCCACCACCACGTCCCGACGACCCCCAAGTGCGCGCGCGCCGCCGAGGACCGCCGTCGGTCGGCCGGGTTGCCGCGAACAGCGCGCGCGTACTAGCGCAGAAAGGGCAGCAGCAACAGCGGCCTGGCAACCCACCTTGCGGGCTGGATTTCTCCACCATAGTGCAATCGTTTTACAATCTACCTGAACAGGTTCGAGCACAACATAACCAACTCCTAGTCCCTTTAATTCGCTTGATTTTAGCCGCTCTAGGTTTCCTGAAAAATCGACTCAAAGTCGAGTGAAAATCCTGTCAAAATATGACATATATGACAGTCCCGACACACAATTTGGAAGGCTATTTCCTGTCGAACGATCAACATTTTTGAGAAACTATTTGAACAGAAGTTTAGACAACCTATACGAGATTAGAACACCTTTTGTAGAACTATTTTTTGTTTATTATACAGGAAGATAATTGATTCAAAAATCAAGAAAAACCATAAAAAACAGTTTTCAAAAACTAGAAAATTGTCCGTTACGACGTGCGTCCCGCCATTTCGGGCGACGTGGTCATGAAACGAAGGCATCGAAAGGTGCGTAACGGCTTCGTGGTTGTGTGGGCTTTGGCGAAATTCAAATCGGTCGCGTGTGCGCGACGAATTTGATGCGTATCCGTCAAAATTCACCGTATCGGCCTCTGTGCAAGTTTCTCAATTACTTCGTGCATGCTCGTCAGATCGAGACGAAACTTACGCCAACAGGACCGTATCATTTTTTTGGTCCTATATGCCAAGTTTGGTCCAATTCTGAGACAGTTGATAAAATTACCGTTTTGCGGGCCCCACAGTCCGACTCAACGGATGATTTTGTGCACGGTCCGTCGGAATCCAACTCTGGACATACGGTTGGATTCGTATCGGAAAACCGGATCCATAGACATGTAGTTTGACGAATTTAGAGACCGTTGACTCTGGCACGCTTTTCGGTGCAAAGCGGGTCCAACGATGGATATCATTTTTGCCCTAAATTACCGTTTTATCCCTGTGTCCAGAAATGGACTTAAGGACAGGTAATCCTAGCTAATTTGACTATTCTGAGAATGTCGGTAACATTTATTTCAGCTTTCGGAGACAGTTGTGATGACTTGGACTTTTTGACTTGTTTATTGGCGATACATTGTTGGTTCTTCGCACTGCCACCAGGCAAGTATACTTTGCCTCCCTCTACAGTTTATTTACATACATATTTCTATTATTATATAGTTTTACTAGTTGGTTATTACTTGTGATTTGTATATCGTACATGCTAGTATAGCTATAGTCCTTGTACATGGTTAGCCTTGTTAGTTCATATTGGATTAGTTCTCTCGTGTATCGTGATTGTGTCGTGTCATATCTTCACCTGTGTCTTGACTGAGTCATGTCTGTAAGTATGAGTGAGTGAACTGCTATTCCTTTGTCTTACCCACAACCTGCGAGTCCACACACGGGACGAGGGTTGTCTTTGCACATGCGAGTCCACATACAGGGCGAGGGTGACTTGTCTTGAAACTGACCTACGAGTCCACATTCGGGACGAGGGTTGGTTTTTCATTGATCTACCAGAAGTTCATTTATGCATACATTGATCTCATATCCGTGTTCATAGTTATCTGTCAGTAGCCACTTGTCAGTCTCATGTCTAGTTTCTGTTTACACCCTGGTTATATTATTGCGTGATTAAACTGTTAGATAGGCATGTTTTATTTATCTTGCTAGTCCTCTGAAGACCTAATGATCTCTTCAAGTTTAGCGATTACATGGAGTTAGTTAGCAGAGCAGGATGGTAGAGGATTGCGATGCATGATACAGGTATTTGTTTGAGATATTTCTTTATTATCTTCTCATGCTTTATATTCAGTACCATGATATACTCTGCTTATTTAAAGACTCATATCATTCTTGGAGGCTAATCGAACAATATGCTAATGGGCTGCAGACCAGGACCCATACTTGTTCATTCTTGTTTATATGATTCATGTGGATTGAGATATAGTTTAGATTAGACATAATACCCATGACCTTGACAGCTTATACGTACTCGAGTCGGGCTGGAGTCTGCTCGATACGTAGCTGGCTTGCTCACGAGCTCGCGTCCAAAAATTGGGTACGGGTCGTGACAACAATTCTCTTTATTGATATCTGAAACTGAGATTACAAAGACTTTCAATAACCTAATAATATATGCCAGATTGGCTACAACACTCAGGTTCTCTCTTGCCCACAAAGGATTTCACCGTTCCATACATCATGCCTTCTATATCTCGGCCGCATTATTCCTGTTGCATAGTTCGAGCGTCAATGCGATCGCACGCTTCAATACGCTTCGTCATTCCAAGACTCAATGCGTTCAAGCAACGCTTCACCATGAGCCATCCATTCCCTGCACCCTGCATGAAGCTGGTGGGGGATCAGTACGTTCGTCCTCGCATGTACTGATGCAAAGATCTTCTTTCCAAACCGACATTATAATATTTATGTTGAATTATGCAACTTAGCTTATGATCTTGCTATGTTCTCCTTAGGGTCAATTTTATGGCATATTCGAAAGCGTAAGGCATGTTATCATAGTAGCATGTTATCGAATTGAATAGGCAAGCAAACAAGCAATCTCGTGTTTGATTCGAGGCACGACTTTTTACCAAGTCGACGCACTCGCCCTTGCACCGACGCAAGGTGAATACACCCCATTCCTTCCCTGTCATGTTATATGTGCATCTCTAAGCAGGATCTATATGCGGGACGCATATGCGCCTACACTTTCAACCTATCGTTCCTTAGCTATATGAAGGCCGTTGGCGTATCCGCGCCAGAATGGACTAAAGGAGTTCCTTTATTTTCTCTCCTTCTTTTCTCAATATTTTTTGGGCTGTCCAACATTTCACGGGTTTGGTCGCAGTCCCAACAACCAAAACGTTCCCGCTGTATACCATCATTTGCGGCTTTTTCCATCTCGTTTAAGGATGTACGCCTACAAAGATTATTTGATTCCCTCCTAGGCCAAGCGGTTCCGGGGCGCTCCGGCATTTAACCGTTTGGGGAAAATACCCGTACACGGGAGATATCACATTTTATCTCTCGTCCATTCCATCGACCATGCAATGCCCTTATCATTCAAGCAGTCAAATTCAAACAACCAAACATAGTCTTGAGTCCGAGACTCAGACTTTATCATCTCGTATTTCTTTCGTTAACTTTCTATGTTCTTACGTTTCATACTTTGTTTCAATGATTTAATGGCATCATGCCTCAACTCAATCCTTGTCACGACCCACATCCGCTTTTCGGATACGAGACGTGTCCAAGCCAGCCTACGCCGCAGAGTCGGCGGTAGAACGCTGTCAAGCCCGCAAGAAATAAATGATCAAAATATAACCTTTGCTGCTCATTCATATTTCTAAATTTATTACAACATTTACAACATTTATATTTAAAGAAAATATAAGGTTCTCACAATTAATGGAAATGATATACTGCTATCTATTTCCAGGTTTCTGTCTGCATGTACACCCGTATCTCCCCACGCTAAGTGAAGCCACAGCTAAACCTGAAAAATGTTGGTTTTCAGTCAGGAATGGAACAAGTACACAAATCGACGACAATACGAGAACACAATAGAATTAACAAGACATGAAAATAACATATGGAATTTGAAAGCTAGAAAGTAACTGATGACATGGCAGGTGGTGAAGAAAACAAGGAAAAAATAAATAAAAGACAACTACCTATGTGGTGTGAAATATCATTTTCAACATGTGAACGGCTAGGGGATAAATACGGCACCTTGCACGTGTCGTATGCAGCTGCTATCAGTTAAGATTAGACATATTGGGATAGTTCTGGGTAGTCCACATGTTTACTAAGATATTTCCCCTCCCGACTACTCCGTGTGACGAGCGTGTCAACAAGCAGCAAGATATATGTATAAACATGAAATGAAAGGACTACTATGAATCGAAAGCAATCAGAAAGTGCACTTGCCTAAGGTTCTTTGCTGGTGAAACCAATAATTCTGTTGTTTCAGGATAGTTCGATTGACTAGGGTCGGTGTGTAAGAGTCCAAAGACACAAGTAAAATAAAGATATGATCAGTCATTATTTAAGATTAATCTAAAGGAAAAATTATTTAAGGGACGTAATTCTTAATAAGAAGATAATATTTATTTATTTATTTAGAAAATATTTATAAACTATTCGAAAAATATATTTAAAAAAGACCTTTAAGAAAATATCATCTAAACCTTGTAGAACCCCTTAATTTTTTAGAAAATTTTGCTATTTAGATATATACCAAAATATGTCATAAAATCATTTATATCTATAGAGCCCAAAACATAAACATCTTATGTAAAACTTATTGATAGAAATTGTAATTTATATAAAATCTCAAAGAAAACATGAAGCCTATAAGCCCAATATATTACTCTATTAGACCCCTAAATTAATCTACATAAATTAGTGATCAAAGCCCTTAATCTTTTAAAAGCCCAAAACATATTTTAGAAAATATTTACTAAAATATAGATATTATATTAAACCCAAAGGACTTATATAACCCAAGTGTTTATACATTTATGGGTCCATTAAAATATCCTTATATAAATAACCCTATTTAAAGTATTTATAGATAAAATCTACTAGAAATATAAGTCTGATATTTAATAGTTAAAGCCCAGTCAAATTCTTTTGTAAGCCCAATAATTTAGAGTCTAATATAGAAAATCTTGCCAGAATACCCATAAGCCCCAATATATATATATATATATATATATATATATATATATATATATATATATATATATAACTCAAGCCCAATACCCATTAACTAAATCAAAATCTAACCCAAGCCCAATACCAAATAAATTAAACCAAATAGGTCAAAACCATTAATCTCGGTCCATAGCCCATTTAGGTTTGGCCCAAATCGAATGAAACCCAACCCATGCTACACTCCTACTGGGCTCCTCAGCCAAAAGCCAAAAGAAAAGAAAATAAATAAAATGAAACACTCAACTATAGTAGATGATGATTATGACCACAATGAAGAAGAAAAGCACTGGAGAGAGGGGGTTTTGGCAGCTCACCGGAGACTTCGACTGGGGTGGGCGGTGCGGTTCTTGGCTCGCGGGGACGCCGGCGCTGGCTTGCTCGTGGCTCGGTCGGGAAAAAGGAGGTGGGTGATGATCGGGGCTCTGAAAGCGGCATGGCGGTCCGGCTCGAGAGGGCGCCGGGGAAGATGCGGTTCGAGCGATGGCTGGGAGGCAGTGGGCTTTGAGGAGCATATTCGTCGAGTTGGTGGCCGTGGGTTACTGGCGACGGAGCCTGGCGCGGAGAGGTCGCCAGCACGTGGAGGAGGAGATGGAGTGACTCGGCCACGTAGGCGACCGGGGTCCCGCTCGCCGGAGCTCGAGAACGTGGTGGTCGTCGAGGGTTTCCTGGACCAAGGCGGTGGCAACATAGCTGGTGGCGGACAGCAGATCTGGGCCACCGACGGTCGGTTGGAACAGTGGCAGCGATGCGTCACCCGCCCGAGAAGAGGGAGTGGATGCTCACCGCGGCACGAACGGTACTCGACGACGCTCGCCTTGGGCCATGGGCATCGGTGGTGGAGGACGTTGGGGGTCGGTGTCGGCCACGGGCCGGAGAGGTTAGGGTCAGAATTCTGTTAAATTTTCCTTTGTATCTGTACTGTGTCGGAAGGATGGACATATGATTCTTTGGTGTAATGATCTGGATGAAGAGAATTGATGTATACACGGACACGAACGCCCGGGAACGAACCCAAGGCTGGACACAATGTTGAATAAATTTGGTGGAGTCAAGGATACGGACATACGGGTCCGAACACGACACAAAATTTCAATGTTTGGCTGTGTTGATGATTTTCTGTGGTGGTGGTAGCGATGGTCTTGGTTGGTTTGCGGGAAGGGTCTGGTTGGTCGGAGATCAGCCAGGTACTATGGCAAGACGGACTCTGGGTTGCGGCCTGGGTATTGATGGCAAAGTTGGTGGTGGTTATACGCTGTGGGATGTCGGGGCAGTGATGATCGATTTTGGTGGAGATGGAAAAGGGTTGTGATAGATTATGAGAAAGGTAGAGAGCTCTTTTTATATAGAAGGTTAATCCCTAGACCGATAAGGATTGCAATTCCTAGTAGATAAAGCCTTTCCCTTTATTTAAATCTGTTTGCCATGAAATATAAAAGAGCAGAACAATTATCGGAGGACTGAACTTTTACTTCACGTTACAAACTCGCTTGTACAAAGAAAGCCTAGGGACGAAAGCCTAGGTATAGCAATCTAAGTACAATTATTTATTTTAGATTCTGGGGGGTGACGATAGAGGCTCGGAAAAGCGACGGCCGCTCTGCCTTACTCCTTGGACGATCGGTATGCAGCCTTGGCTCCAAAAGATTGCTTGGCGTTGAAGAAATACTCTCTCTGCTCTCTCTCTGCTTTTTCTCTCCAAGTATGTGGTGCTCTCTCTGATCTCGAAAAATCCTCCTCTTTGTATTATGTGTGCGTATGTATATGTTGCAAGGTAATGGCATCCTGCTATTTATAAGAATGGGAGGGACCTCATTAGGGTTTACAATAATTGTCCCTTAAAGTGGCGGCGGCCTGTTGATCGATCAATCTGGGCCATTAATTTTGAGTGTAATGGATATAGGCCATTGATATGGATTGTGCCAAATCCTCTCAGTAATTAATGCTGATTGGGATAAATCTTCGTGATGATGATTTGCTGATGTCTGCGAATCTGAATGAATAAGTTTAATTCATTCTCCTGCCACGTGTCCCAGATTATTGTGATTTGACCCAATCTTTAATTGTAGTAAAAATGGGAAATTGATTGGCTTTATGACACGTGTCCCGGGAGTCACTGAGCCGTATGAGGATTGAGCCGCATAAGGGTAGAACCGCATAAGCCTGGCCACATATCAGGGCTGCCTAGGAAGTGGCCTCCGAATCCATATGATAATCTGGACCATACAATAGGTAGTGAGCCGCATGGAGATGATCCTTGTGAGCTGTATAGGGCTGCGTCTGTTTTAGCCGCATAGGGCTGTTTCGATCTGGGCCGCATAGGGCAACTTCAGCCTGAGCCGCATGGGAGGTCTCCGCTCGAGCCGCATATGGCTGTCTACGTGTCTAGGCTGCGTGATGTTTTCTGGATCTCGGGGGGGGTTGTTCCAGAGATTTTTTTTGATTTTCTAGGATTCTATCATTATGACAGAGTCATAATTGCCTCTTTATGTCAGGCCTGTCGTTTCGTCAGAGCGGTCAGCCGTCAAAGTAATTAATACAGTATAGGGCGGAGGGGAGAACTGTTTGCAAGCCACGTGTCTTCTCTTCTTGAACCGCATAGAGATCACAGAGCCGCATAGACTCGTTGAGCCGCATGGGTCTTCTGAGTCGCATGGGCTATCTGAGCCGCATGGGGTTCCCTGGCCACATGGATCTTTCTTTATTATTTTCCATGCTTCTACAAGACCCCCTTCAAAGTTTTTAATTTGCAAAATTGAAATACTTTGAATAAGAAGCATGGCTGTGTGAAAGTTCTTTCTAGCCGCATATGAGGTCCTAGCCGCATAAATATCTTGGCCATATGGAAGTTTCAGCCGTATGAACTTTCGAGCCGCAGAGTTGTTTCAGCCGCATGGACGTTTGAGCCGCAGAGACTTTTGAACCGCAGGGATGTCTCAGTCGCATAGTTCTTTGCCACGTCATTATGTCATGCGTGCAAATCTTTTCGGGGCCGGATCCCAAGAGTTTCTGATCTTTAATTAGCTAGTTTGTCTCGATAGCCGAAGAGTCGACTACGTTATACGAGGCGTCGGTCTGCGGTCTTTCTTTCTCTATAAATAGAAGGGTATTTGGGGAGACTTCTCTCTTAGACTCTTCTTGACTAAGAGTTCTGTCTTATTTTCTTCTTCTGACCGACAGACAACGATGGCACCTAGGGATTCCAAGGCGGTGAAGAAGGTTGTGGCGAAGAGTAGGAAATCAGCTTCATCTTCGACTGCCGTACCCCCCGTTCGTCTTGACGTTTATGTTACCATCGAAGGTAAGGACTGTGTAGAAGATTGGGTACTTTAAAACCCTAATAGAGGCTGCTCTGCTGCATGCTTCGTGCACAATCATTCGATACGAGTTTTCAAATTACATGGTCCGTATATACATCCCATGAGCCGCATGGGGTATATTCCATGTCCGAGCCGTATAACAGTTGTCTTAAACGGGACATGAACACCTCTGAATATCTTCTGACTGTTTTCATCATTCATCATCATTTTTTTCGTCTTTGGTTCTTGTAGTGTCTCCACCGAATGCTGAGATTGCAGTGACAGAGGAGCCGTCGCCTCCTATCATCAATCAGGGGCCTTCCTCTGTTAAGGAGGAGGCGATGAAAGAGGAACCGGCGCCTGAGAGGGACGACATCCTCCCCACTATCGAGACTGCTGAGGGTGGCAGCGCTGGGAATTCTGATTCTCCTATTCTGGACGAGGATCTTCTTCAATTGCATCCTTCATATGTAAGGTGGTTGAGGCAGTTGTATACGCGCTTCTGTAAATAGGGTTTAGAGGTTTCTCGTAAATGTCTATCTGTAGTCTTTGCTTTGTTTTGCTTTTCTTCTTGTCTGTATGAAGAACTTTCTTGTAATCGCGTGGATGTAACCGATTTCTGAATGAATGGAATATACTTGCTTCACTCTTTTGCTTTGTAATAATCATCTTATTAGGACATTTCATATAGACCTATTGCCCCTAACGTACCCTGGTTTTGGATACGGGCAACAAATTAAAGGGAACGAACATACTTACTCAGAGGTACTAAGGACATGGTGAGCATGGGAGTTTCTTTGATGGGGCCTTCCTGTTCGGAGGTAATGAGGACATGGCAGGAGTGGGCTCAATGAAGGGGGTACATAGAACGACTCAGAGGTGATGAGGACATGGAAGTTCTATGTAGGGGTAATTTATTTTTGGCGGAAGTGAAACGACTCAGAGGTAATGAGGACTTGGCCACTTTGGCAATTTGTGGATCGATTACCCTTTTTTGTGCACTGGGAGTGTGGATATTAGACCATGAGGGAGGATCTCTTCCAGGAAAAAAGTTCAGAGGTATGATCATACATGACTTACTATCTGAAAGAGTGACCGGGATGTGAGTTCAGAGGCACCAGAGGGTACATGACTCGATATTGTGAAAATGTGAGTTCAGTGGCACCAGCAGGTACATGACTCGATAATCTGGGATGTTGTGGATGTGAGTTCAGCGGCACGAGAGGGTACATAACTCAAAAATCTGGAGAATGGTGAGTGTGAGTTCTGCGGTACCAGCGGGCACATGACTCGGGAATCTAGAAAATTATGGGGGTGAGTTCAGAGGTACCAGCGGGTACGTGACTCAATGATCTAGAATTTTGTTGATATGAGTTCAGCGGCACCAGCGGGTACATATCTCGATATTCTAGAATTTGGAGACGTGAGTTCAGCGACACCAGCGGGTACATGACTCGATAATCTGGAATATGGTTGATGTGAGTTCAGCGGCACCAGCGGGTACATGACTCAGTGATCTGGAAAATGTCATTTAGACATAATATTTCTTCAGGAACTTGCCGTTGACGGGCAACATGATCAAATCCCCATTCTATTTTGCGAGGCGGTAAGCACCGTTGGAGAATACAGCCTCGATGATAAATGGGTCTTCCCATTTTGGCTGAAACTTGCCGACGGTCTTGTGAGTCATGACCATCGATCTCTAGACTGCCAGAACGAGATCGCCCACCTGGAATGTTCTGATTTTAACCTTCATGTTGAAGGCTCCAGAGATGCGTGCTTGGTATAGCTCGATTCTTTGCTGAGCCAGGAGGCGCTTTTCATCTAAGGTCTCCAACTTTTGTAGTCGGCGTCGATAGTTATCATCCGTCGTCAATTAATAAGTGAGGGCGACGCAGAGTGAGGGTATTTGAGTCTCCAATGGAAGAACTGCTTCACTTCCGTACGCCAAGGAGAATGGTGTGTTCCCGATAGCTATTCGGACTGTAGTACGGTACATCCATAAACATTCACCGAGCTTCTCGTTCCAGTCGTGTTTGTTGGAAGAGACAAACTTCTTGAGGAGTTTGATGATTGTTTTGTTGAATGCCTCTGTCAACCCGTTCGCTGCTGGGTTGTATGGTGTCGAAGCAATATTCTGGATGCGGTGCTTGTCGCAGAATCGATAAAGGCGTGGCTTGCAAACTGCGGACCATTGTCGTGGACGATCCTATGGGACAGTCCGAAGCGGTAGATGATATGATGCTTGAGGAAGCTAATCACATTTGAGGTTTTGACTTCTACAAGTGGAACAATTTCTGCCCATTTGGAGAAGCAATCTGTGATTGCGAGTATGAAACGATGTCCTCGGGAGGAAGGTGGAGTAATTGGACCAATAATATCCATTCCCCATGCTTCGAAGGGCCAGGATGCCACTGTCGGATGTAGAAATTCGGATGGCTGGTGAATGAAGTCCGCGTGGACTTGGCAGGCTTTGTACTTTCTAGCATAGTCTATCACATCTGCCACCATCGTGGGCCAGTAGTAGCCCATTCGGCGAAGACGGTCTTGCAATTTAGGGCCAGGCTGATGGGCCCGCAGACACCGTCATGAGCTTCTCGCACGGCTTCTTTGGCTTCTGCGTTCGACAGACACCGAAGCAATAATCCGTCGTAGGAGCGGCGATACAGCATCTTAGTCTCTGTATCATAGAAGAATCTGAGAGAACGCCGTCTGATGGAGGTGGCTTCCTTTGGGTTTTCAGGGAGGATGTCGTAGACGACGAAGTCAATGAATGGTTGTCTCCAATCCGGAGCATCGTCGATCGTCTGGGCGGAATAACTCGCCACGAATTGCACATTGTTCTTGGGACAGACCAGTTCATGGCCTATCACATCTACTAATTGATGAGTATAATTTGGTACTGCTAGGGAAGCGGCCAGGCCTGCTAAGGCATCGGCTTCAATATTTTAGAGTCTGGGGACGTGCTCGATGAAGAACCCCTCGAACGACGAGATGATATCGATCGCTATTTGGTGATAAGGGATCATGTCTTCATGGCGGACTTCGTATGAGCCCCGGATTTGATTGACGATTAACTGAGAATCGTCGTATGCATCAAGATATTCTACCCCCAGCTCCCTTATAAGTTAGAGGCCAATGACCAAAGCGTTGTACTCGGCCACATTTTTAGAGCAGGGTTCTGTGAGAGAGTAAGCACGGTTGATCACCAATCCGGTAGGAGAAACCAGCACCACCCCGACTCCGACGACGATGTTGCCCTTAGGTCCAGTTCTCGAAGCACCGTCGAAGAACATTCGCCATATATCATCGTGAGAGGTTGTATGCGAGTCGGCGACCTCATCTGGGATCTCTTCATATATCCTGGACGACTCCGAACCCGGGTGGGCTGCCAAAAAGTCTACCCGGGCCTGACCTTTGACCGCCTTTTGTGGGACGAAGATCATATGATAGGGAGATAGCAATATTGCCCATATAGCGAGGCGAGAGCTGAGTGCCCCTGGTTTAGTCATGAGGACCCTGAGAGGGTTGACTCATGAGATCACATGTATTGTTTTTCCGGTGACATAGTACCGCGTCTTCTGAATGGCGAACACCAGGGCAAGGCATTCCTTCTCCACAGCGATGTATCGGTGCTCTGGCCCAATCATCATTCGACTGAGGTAATATATAGCTTGCTCATGGCCTACATCGTTGTTTTGTGCTAACAGGGCCCAGAGGGAATGCTCTATTGCTCGTACGTAGAGCAGGAATGATTTTCCAGCAACCGGGGCCACCAGGACTGGAGGGTTCGACAAATATTCTTTGATGCTGTCGAAGGCCCGCTGACATTCTTCGTCCCATATGAATGAGACACTTTTTTTCATGAGATGGGTGAATGGCCGACATCGCCCGGAGAGGTTAGAAATGAACCTCCTGATGTAGACTAACCTTCCTTGAAGGCCTCTGAGTTCGCAGAGATTTCTCGGGGGACCCATCTCCATGATTGCTTTTGTATTCTCAGGGTCTACATGGATACCCTGGGCGGTGATAATGAAACCCAAGAACTTCTCGCTGGTTACGCCCAGGAAGGACTTCGTAGGGTTCATTTTCAAATTGTGCGCTCATAACAGGTCGAATACCGTCCTCAGATCCTGTAGGTGGTCTCCCTTACAGTGACTCTTGACGGCGATGTCGTCAACGTAGCACTCCACCGTCTTGCGTAAGTGGTCTCTGAAGATGATACTCATGGCTCTTTGATAAGTGGCACCGACATTCTTTAAACCGAAAGGCATGACAGTGTAGCAATATGTGTCAATCGGTGTTCGGAATGATGTATGCTTTTCGTCGTCAGAAGACATCTTGATTTGGTTGTACCCCGAGAAGCCATCCATGAATGACCTACGTTCAAAGCCGCAGGTATTGTCAATCATGATGTCCATGATGGGGAGGGGGAATTCATCTTTGGGGCATGTCTCGTTCAGATTGCGGAAGTCGATGCAGATTCGAATCTTTCCATTCTTCTTAAGGACTGGTACTATGTTGGTGACCCAATTCGGATGTTGCTCCTCACGAATGAAGCCGCTGGCTATCAGTTTGTTGACTTCGGCCTCGATCGTATCCATGATGCCCGAGCGAAAGCGTCGCTGTTGTTGTTTGACTGGCTTTACATCTGGCCGAATGTTGAGCTTGTGAAGAGCAATATCGAGATTTAACCCCGGCATGTCTTCATAGCTCCAGGCGAACACATCAATATATTCTTTGACAAGTTCCAGCAGCGATTCTCGCACTTTGTCTGTTAGGCTTTTACTGACGAAGATCGGTTTTGGAAAAGATTCGCTGCCGAGATCTACTTGTATGACCTCATCTTCGGTAGGAGGCTCTCTCTGTTCGAACCGCTTTTTCCATTGTACATCCAGCTGTTGCGTCCACGGCTCTAGCTCGAGGATCTTAGGGATGCCTTCATCTTCTTCATAAGCGTCGGTTAATGCCATGTTGACTGACAGGACTTGTCTGAATACATCTCCGATGCTGGTATCTGAGTCAGAATTTGGTGACCCGGTCGAATGTGAATGTCAGTCACATTCTTCATCTGAGCTTTCAGGGGTCGTCGTAGGTGTTACATACCCTAATCCACATCGAGTTTTGTTATAGTAGTCTCATGGTTTGCCTGCCGGGATCGGTGGCTTCAAAGGTAATCATCGTCCAGTACCGTAGTTCAAGCCTGGCGTTGTCTCCAGATCATACCCCTATTTTTGCATGAGATATTTAGATTGGGGGCTATAAAGATACAGAGGCAGTCTCCCGGCATCTGATCCAAGGTTGATTTCTTCTATGGTGAAGGGATACGGATCGTCCTTCCGGCAGAAGATGATTGGATGGTCCCCTCCCTCGACTATGCGGTAAGCGTCTTCTGCTGGAGTAAGCTGGATTGCGGTGTACACATTTGTCACCTGTGTGTGGAGGTGAGTGCCTATACCGTGTTCCATATCATACATCGTACAGAGGTTATTAAGCTCGAGGTAGGTCAAAGATAGCCCTTTATTGATGAAGTAAGGTATCTTTTCTAGGGGGATTATATTATCTGCGAAGGGAATATCAGTGTGGACAGCCACATACTTGGCTAGCTCCGGTTCCTCTTCGGCTACCCCCTATATAAATGAAGACTGGGAGGACGACCTGGGCAGCTTGATCGTCAGCGGTTTAGCTGGTGGAGCAGAGCGTGGAGTTGTTGGCAAACTAGCGACCCCCAGCTTGGTACTCAATGCTGGGCGGGGAGTGGTTGGTTCGCTAGAAGTTCCAGGCCTTGCATCGGGGTTACGGCCCTTCTTGGGAAAGCGTATCGTCATTGGCTTGTCGGAGGGATTGAGCTTCTCCGTTTGCGGCTGGCTGACTCTTGGCAGCCTGATTGTCAGTGGCTCCGTTGTGGGTCTTGGCACTTGGCCAGACCTTGGCAGCCGGATTATCATCTGCTCTTCTTGTGCCGAGAGGCTGATTGCGTCCTTACACAGAGTGGCGGTAAGGGGTACAGACTTGCCAGGTTTGCGAGCTTGGAGGTGGATCGTCAGAGGCTCTTCTGATCCTGTAGCTGTCTCGGTACGAGCTTGTGCATTTCCTTCACCAAGATGCTTCTTCGACTGTTCGTACAGACAGGAGTCTGAGTAGTAGGATTCGACCCCTTTGAAGGGATCGATATCAGCAAATTTTGTCCTCACGAAGCCGTGTTTGTCGACATATTTGAAGCACTGGTGCAGCGTGGAAGGCACGATCATATAATCGTATATCCACGGGCACCCCAAGAGGATGTTGTAAGAAGTGTCTGCATCTATAACATAACAGATGACTTCTGATTGGAGATCGCTAATTTGACACTTCAGACGAATCTTTCCAATTGTGTAGCTCATGTCCGAATTGAAACCGCTGATGGCGGTACTTGTAGGTGTCAGGCGATGCATTAGGATGCAGAGATGATGTAGCAGACCCTTCGGGATAATGCTTATGGAAGAGCCAGGATCAATGTGCATCCGATCCACCTTTACGTCGTCGATGTATCCAGTGTAGTATAGCGGGCGATCATACAGGTTGGTTTTGATGAGCATGTCCTGCGGAGTGAAGACAATGTTGGGCATCGCTCCCGTGCATGCGCTGTCTTGGAGATCTGCAGGCGGGTTCTCTCCCGTGAGGTTGACCTGAGCCAGGTACACGTCGGCATTTTGGAGTGCATCGCTCAAAGCCGCACGAGCATCCTTTGAGAGTCTCAGAAGCTCGTATAATGACAACTTGGCCGGTGTGTTGGCCAATTGTGCCAAGATGTCGAAGTTGTAGGGCTTCTCCAGCCCCTGTGATGCCTCTTTTCGGAGGGATTTGTCAAAACGAGTCTCCCTCGGCCTAGGCTTGTCGGTCGTCGGAGGCTGAGCCGGTCCCGGAGCATCAGTTGTAGCGGGCTGATGATCTTCAGCCGGGTTGTCAGCCACAGGTTGGGATTGTGCCCCAGACCGAGTGACGACGGCTGTAGCTTCTTCGACATCTGCTGAGATTGTGCGGCAGGATCTGACTTTTTCGCTCTTCTTCTTGCCAACGGAGGACGGTGTGGGCTGAGTCACTTCTGATACCAAGTCTGGATGGACCCACATGACCTTCCCTCATGATGTGGTGAGGGGCACTAGACCAGCAGTCTGATCTCGGGGAGGTGGAAGATTAGCAATCTCTATTGTCGCCAGAGGAATGGGGACCACACCGTCTTGAGTTTCCGTCGGAGGGAAGTTGTCGAATTCTACTGACACCATGTTGGCTGCCACGGTTACCTCTTCGAAATCGATAGCCACAGCATTCGAGTCGATGAGGTTTTGGATGTACCGTTTTAGCTGGTAGCAGTCGTGTGTAGCATGGTGGACATAGTCGTGATAATGGCAGTACTTTGGGTTCTCCATCTCTGTCGGCTGCGGTTCCCATTTTGGTGGAGGAAGCTGAATTCTGTCTCCTTGTATGAGCATGTCTAAAATGGGCTTGACGTGGCCGTCTTCGAAGGAGTAAGTAATTTGCGGCCATTGTTTGTCTGTCGGCTTTGGCTCAGGTTTCTGCGCGGTATCGGCCACCATAGCCTGCTTACCCCTGCTGTCCCGGTTGTTGGAGGGGCTACCCTCATTGTCGTTGTTTGGATTATTGCCCTTATTCTCTCCGTCCGAGATGTGTAGTCCCAATTGGCGGGCTTTCTTCAATCGTTCTTCGACGCTTGTGGCACTGATGATGAACGTCTTCCAATCCTTGAATTGACTTTCGCCCATCCAGAGACTGATTGTTGGGAGCAATCTCTTTTGGCAGATTTCAATCAAAAAGGAATCCGGATTTCCAGATGGCAGCTTCATTGCGGTTTGGCGAAACCGCTCGATATAGTTTCTTGTTAGCTCTTTCTTCCCTTAGACGACGTCCATGAGGGTGGACATTGTGATGTTCTGCCCTACTTCGTAGAATCTCTCCAAGAACATGTGCTTGAAGCCGGCGAAGGAGTGGATGCAGTTGTCTGGCAGGTTACGGTACCAGTCGAAGGCGACCCCTTCCAATGCCCCGATGAATAATTGCGTGAGAATGGCATCGTCATGGGGCAGATGGTCGGTGGTAACCTCGAAGTAGGTGATGTACCGACTTGTTGAGGTCTTGCCATCATAAGGATTGATATTGAATGGCTTATATCTTGGTGGGAATGGAACGTCCCTCCAGGCAGCAGGGTACGGTTGCCGTATTCTGAGGTCTTGAGAGTTTTCTCGAGCGTAAAACATGGCTCGGAGCTCCTGGACCTCTCTTCTCGCTTTGCGGGCCTCATCCACGGCGGTGGGGGCCGTGGTTTCAGGAGGCTTGTTGCCCGGGTTTGGTACCGCCGAATTCGAGTCTGCATTGACCACGGGACCCGCGCTTGTTTGGCCAGGCGTCCCTCCTCGCAGAGTTGGAAGGGCCGCTTTAATCTCGTCTACAGACTTGGCCAAAGCAAGCAATATGGCTTCGAGACTGTCGATACGTTGGCGATCACTGGAACCTCCTTGGCTGCTGTCTGTTATGAATACCGTCTTTACATGAGGAGAGATAGACGGAGCGGTGGAGGAAGCGCCCTCCGAATTGTACCCCTGTAGTGAGAAGTCATCGGGGTATTGGGTATGTTCTCTTCTTGTTCAGACTCGGAAGGAACAGTACCCTAGTCTCTGAGTTCGTCTCGTCTTGGGAATTATGGACGTTCTCAGGGACGTCAGGGTTTGCTGAATCTGATAGGAGAGTTGCCTCTCCTGACTCGTCTTCTTGGAATATTGGATTGTTGTGGAGGTTTGGAGGGGTGCTTCCCCCAGTCCCAGCAACCCCCTGCGTTGTGGACGATGGACGATGAATCTCCCACTGTAGCAGATTTTGTCTTAGAGCGAGTACCTTGGAAAACTCCGGTGGTGGGCACCCGCTTAGACGATAGTCTTTTAGTCGAAGTGGTTGAAATCTTCGGGCTGGGAACATTTGTCTTCTTCCCTCTTCCATCAACGGGGACTTTTCGAGCAGAGTTGTAGGAGACGACGGGAAGTACCTCGTCTTCTGAAGACGGTTGTTGCAGTCTTTGAAAGAAGGACTTCCGGTCTTCTCGTACCGTCGCATTATTGCAGCAGCAATTGACGATGACTTGGGTGCAGTGACGTCCGTGGGAGGACTTCTTGCACCCCGATACGTCTTCTCTTTTCTTGCGTTTGTGGAGGATGGCCTCACGTAAGTCAGACTGGTCTGAAACGACCATGCTTGCTTCCTGGATTTTGGGAGACTTTTGCGAACCTCTCTGTCCGTCTGCCACTGGGGGCTGGACTCGAGTGGTTCTATACAACTTTCCATCTGAGGCCCGCATAACGGTATGCGGGACGCTCAGATGATCAGAGACAGGATCAGCGGACCGAGCGCGCCAAGCTCGCGCTGCCCTAGACTTCTTTGCTCTAGTACGTAAAGGCACATAGTAGGAAGAGTCTAGGTGATGTTGGAGAGAGTCAAAAATATCTTCTTGGGAGCACAAGAGATCGGGGCCATAAGACAGGCGGTCGAAGACAGAGCCGTGCGGGGTAGGCGTCATGCTGTCGTTCTCAACAATCTTTATGCGGCTGGCAGACGTAGCCGTATAGGCTTTCTTCATGCGGCGGGGAGTCTCAGCCGCATGAGTCTTCTGTATGCGACTAGATGATCTGGCCGTATAGACTTTCTTCATGCGGCTGGTAGAACCACCCGCATGAGCCTCCTGTATGTGGTTGGCAGATTTGGCCACAGGAGTGCTCGGGAAATGACTTGAGTTCCGAGTGGTATATGCCATACCACGTAGGCGATGAATGACTCGATTTCGAGTGGTATATGGTATACCACTTGTGCGATGAATTGCATCGATGCATTATGAGAATTGCGAAAGGTTTGTCCGCAACGGACGGAAGAGTACCGAGACTCAATTGAAAAATTTGTATAACGGTATGTTGATGCAAATGTTCTTCAAAAATCAGTTGGGACGATAAGGTGAGTACTCGTATCAATGAATGATACGTCGGACAAGAATTATAAGTCAGTCGGACGACCGAGACTAGCGGAATGATTATGCCTTGAAGTAATAATTGGACAGACAGGAAAGGAAAAACTCGAGCTTATGAATGAGTCGCACGACTTGCGATCTCGATAGAAATATTGGACGAGCCAAATCGAATCGCACGACTGGTGATATCGATAGAAATGTTCGGCTAGGCGAATCGAATCGCACGACTTGCGATCTCGATAGAAATATGGGGCGAGACGAATCGAATCGCACGACTTGCAATTTTGATATAAATGTTTAGCGATGCAAATTGTAATAGAATCGCATGATGTGCGACTTCGGTGAAGAGTTGGTTGACGTGAGTAATCGTGCCTAAGAAATTGTTTGTTACGTTATAGCGAAACTCATTTGAGTACGACTGGAAAACAAACAAAACTTAGAGGCGAAGATCATATGACTTGAGGGTTCGATGTTGGATAATCAGTAACTCAGTTAGGCGATCAAAGTATAGCGGGATGCGGTGAATCAAAAAACGAGTTAATGTGTATGGAAAAGTTTGTTAGAACTTGGACGTATGCAATACAAGTTGTCGACGTGAAAACGGATTCAAAGTTGACCCTTACGCTATCGAAATTGATACGACGTATCGAGATCGATACGTAAGAAAACGTAAGCCCAATGTGGGAATACAAAATGGAGTGCGCCTCGCGCTATCAAAGTTTTTTTGAAAATAACAATACGAGAATGAAATAAACTGGTTGATTATAAACTTTGTGATTAATCAAGACGAGACTATAAGTCATCGATGATTGTTCGATGCGTATAGCATCTCGTGTGTCGACCGCAAATAAGATAGACCGGAACTCAGTGCGAGTAGATGTTTTGTGAATTACGAAATCATCGACGGTAGTGCATGACTTGACTCGGAGGATAGTTGTACATCAGTTGCGCCGATAGAAATAATTTTGTCCGAAATTGAGTAGTCGCGTAGAATCGTCGGAACGTGATTTGGCTCCGAAATAAGATATAACATGATTCGTAGTAAACTGTCCTTCGGTGATGATCCACAGTTATCGAGCGTAGCTTCGGGGCAGCTGACCGTAGAAGACTTGACCGCCAAATGAAATTGAATGCTGCAGACCGTAAGATGACCCATGCGATATCGCATATGAGATTGCACCGATAACAAATATAACTCGGTGCATGTTGACAATAAGTCTAGGCGATCGAGAATTGTTGGAACAACTTTCGATTGAGAATGATATAGTCAGATTTTGAGTATTCATCGGATGAATGCTCGAATGGTTATGTTGGTCGACGATCGAACTTCAAATTCACCAACGAACTTGGTAATTCGGATAGGCGAGTGCGAGAATCGTGCTATGCATGAGAGGGAACAATAAGGGAATGACTTACGAGTCATGTCGTTAGATTCAGATTCACCTTGCAATTTAGCTTGTGTGAATCGAACTTATGTTCGATGTTGCTAGACGGATAAGTTGGGAATTTGGCTAGTGAATTTCCTACGCGATAGGAATCGAACGTAAGGCGTATCGTAAAGACCTTCGTGTCAAGGCGATCGTTGCCTTGAGCACCATCGTCTTGAATGTAAAACTTTCGTGTTGGATAGATTGTGGCCTTTGTGCAATATCAATTTAAAGTTACGTCGGAAGAAGTTAAGCACGGTGCTTGGTAAGTCACCTAGCGGGCGTAGTCCCGAATGTTGATAAAGAAATCGTATCGAGATAAGTTGCATAGCCAGACTTCGAAAATAGTCGGGTGGCAACTTCGAATGCAAGGCGTTGCGAAGGATCGTTGCGATCGTATGTACGACAGCTCGACGCGACGCATAGAATTGATAGTTCCGATGTAACGTACGAAATAAGAAGAGCAATTTGTCACGCCCCGACCCGGAATCACCCGAATCATTGTCCTTGCAGGAGGCGTGATGCCGCACGAGCCTGGAGTTGCTCTCGTGCAAGGCAAGATGACAAGTTCTCAAATGGTTATCTTTTGATTTGATATTAACAACGAAAGAAAAACAGAGTATACGAAACAATTCTCTTTTTTGATATCCGAAACCAAGATTGCAAAGGCATTCAATAGCCTAACAATATATGGCATATTGGCTACAACACTCAGATTCTCTCTTGCCTATAAAGGATTTTACCGTTCCATACATCATGCATTCTATATCTTGGCCGCATCAATCCTGTTGCATAGTCCGAGCGTCAATGCGATCGTATGCTTCAATACGCTCCGGCATTTCAAGACTCAATTCGTTCAAGCAACGCTTCGTCGCGAGCCATCCATTCCCTGCACCCTGCATGAAGCTGGTGGGAGATCAGTACGTTCGTCCTCGCATGTACTGATACAAAGATCTTCTTTCCAAACCGATATTGTAATATTTATGTTGAATCATGCAACTTAGCTTATGATCTTGCTATGTTCTCCTTAAGGTCAATTTCATGGCACATTCGAAAGCGTAAGGCATGTTATCATAGCAGCATGTTATTGAATTGAATAGGCAAACAAATAAGCAATCTCGTGTTTGATTTGTGGCACGACTTCTTACCAAGTCGACGCACTCGCCCTTGCACCGACGTAAGGTGAATACGCCCCATTCCTTTCTTGTCATGTTATATGTACATCTCTAAGCAGGATCTATATGTGGGATGCATATGCGCCTACACTTTCAATCCATGATTCCTTAGCTATATGAAGGCCGTTGGCGTATCCGCGCCGGAATGGACTAAAGGAGTTCCTTTCTTTTCTCTCCTTCTTTTCTCAATATTTATCGGGCTGCCCGGCATTTCACGGGTTGGGTCGCAGTCCCAACAACCAAAACGTTCCCGCTGCATACCATCATTTGTGGCTTTTTCTATCTCGTTTAAGGATGTGCGCCTACAAAGATTATTCGATTCCCTCCTAGGCCAAGCGGTTCCGGGGCTCTCTGACATTTAACCCTTTGGGGGAAACACACGTGCACGGGAGATAACATATTTTATCTTTCGTCCATTCCATCGACCATGCAATGCCCTTATTATTCAAGCAATCAAATTCAAACAACCAAACATAGTCTTGAGTCCGAGACTCAGACTTTATCATCTCGTATTTCTTCCGTTAACTTTCTGTGTTCTTACGTTTCATACTTCGTTTCAATGATTTAATGGTATCATGCCTCAACTCAATGCTCGTCAACCGAACGATCCGAAGGTCTCGAACACCTTTCGAGGCACCATGTCATATTCGACAGTTCTGCCACATTCATGCCACAACTGTATTCTTTCGCAACGAAGCCATCTTTTATTATCCCGTGCACGTAGGCACATTTCGACTGTATCCTCATGTTCTATAACTCAGTGTTCAATGTTCGGGCT
This sequence comes from Iris pallida, assembly GCA_029216955.1. NCBI lineage: Eukaryota > Viridiplantae > Streptophyta > Magnoliopsida > Asparagales > Iridaceae > Iris > Iris pallida. Next base: position 11,791,689 of record JANAVB010018993.1, read on the forward strand.
TGCGCACTAGGGCGCTCGTCTATTGTCTTTCAATGTTCTAGCCTTCTAACTCGTGCGTGAAGGCATGGTATTGTTCGTGCACTAAGACACTCGCCGAATACAGTTATTCTTGCGACTTGTGCACCGAGGTGCTCGCCTTTGCGATATCCAATGTTCAATAGTGACTCGTGCATATGATGTACTTTTTATTTCAATTGTTCTAACTTAGTGTTCGACTCACACTATGATTTACTTTTCGATCGGACCACGCCCGTGGCGTCGATAGGTTAACTTCTCATACAATGATATATTTGACTTATCGCATGAAGAAGTAAAAAGAAGTCAATCCTCCCACCTTGAGTCGATACGCCTTTATCGTTTTGCCGAGCCGATGCGGCTCGATTTTATAACTTTGTTGCACGGCCATTCTCCTGACTTAGCCATTCGAGCACTTCGTACTTCATTGAGTTATACGTCCGATTTTCCTTAGCGTGCCCAAGTCTCAGCCCGTCGTAAGACGACAATTTGATTTCGCGGACCACTTACTAAATATGGCAAAAGATCGACCTCTAATATTTTTGCATCAATGTATAACCTGCATACGAAAACAACTAAAATCAATACTTGCATCGATTTGGACTTGCGCCTTGGTCGATTCGATTTCTTAGAATCTTCGAGCCGATTCAACGCACTCATTCTTCGGGGCAACGCGGCACTTCGCATCGATTCAACTCGATGTATTCTCTCGGGGCAAGGAAACTCTTCGCATCAACTTAGTTCGATGCGTTCCTCGGGACAACGTAACTCTCGTATCGATTCGCATCGATACATTTCATTCGGTCAACGCGAGAGTCAACGCTTCAGCGTAATGCACCGTACGGAGCGGGGCATTACAACTTTCACCTTATGACCAGCCACTAGGTCATTCCCAACCCTATAAAATCTCTCCTCCTATTGTTCTTGCCTCTTTTATATCATTTCTCCATTTGACAAAAACCAAGGTTTGTTCCCTTCCTCAAAATTCCTATTATATTCATTTAACCTCCTTTTTCAACCTAATCTTTTGCATTGGATTCTAATTGATGTTTATGGACTGTTGGTGGAGAGCCATTTCAGTTTGGGATCAATTTGGAGCATTAGGGTATCAAGAAGAACACCCTCCATTGACGCTTTTTTATGCTATTTGCACCTATAGGTAAAACTCCTCAAATTGTGTTAATATTCTATTTTCTTTGCATTTAGGGCTAGATCTAGGTGTTCCCTAGCTGTCCCTAGAATTTGGGTGGATTTCGTGTCTGTTTGGTGTCCGTATCGGACACGTGTCATAGTGTATAGGAAGGTGTTTGATAGAATGTCACTTAGGATTTTATTTTCGATTTTTGTAAAACTAATTACATGGAATTGTAGATCTATATATGTATATTGTATTTCGTGAAGATTGTTTGTGTCGTATTCGTATCAGAATTGGATACGCACACACACGTACAGACCTCGTGCACATGCCATGCTGCCCGTGTCCTAGAACTCTCTGTACACGACATTTCGTGACACGAAATTTGGTGTGAGCCTTCCCTAGATGACTGACAGGTAGCCCCTAAAATTTCGTAGGGTTTTATTTAGTGGTTGTAGGAGCGTAAAAAGTGCTTCATGGAATGAGTCAAAGAGATAGAAGCATTCCACTCAACATGATCAATTGTCTCAGGCTAATCGCTTTACGCCAGAGTCAAGCCAATGGTTTTACGCCAGGGTCAAGCCAATGGTTTTACGCCTAAGACAGGCTAACCACTTTACGCTGGACAAAGCTGTCAAGTCTTGCATTTAATGCAAAGTCTGACATGAAGATTTAATGATGGCATATCACAGAATTCGAAGGGATTTGTTTTACACAGAGACCAATGTTGTCGTTTAGTATGTGGACTGAGCTATTTTACGCTCACAGTATAGCTTCTTTTACGCATGGAGACTGTATGAGTTTTTACGCTCAAAAGTTGATGTGTGCATAAATTTTATTTGGGCTACTTTACGCTCAAGGTTGTTTAACAACCACTTTACGCGGGAAGTCCACGTCCGGGCTATTTTACGCCTAGTCTACTATTTTACGCTCAGAGTATTTTGGGTTGTTTTTACGCCCTATTTTTCTTCACCAATTTGGAACGTGGTTTGCCTACATGGCTTTCATGCCACATATCTCAAAGAACGTGTGTACGTGCATCCTATTCTTATTGAAATGATGGAACACGTGTCAACGTATGCAGAGGGTGACTTCGGTCATGGATGGCAGTTATTAGCGTAAAGACGGAACTTTTGCTGAGTTTTTACGCACAAAAAGCCAAGTCTATAAATAGACTGATTTTTCTCATATAACACACACAGAGAGAGAAGAGAATACATAGAGATCAGAGCCCAGAGACTTTGATTTTTTGGAGCATTCTTCTTCAACTTTTCTTCCAGAACAGAGTGAAGCAAAGCAGGAAAGCATTCGGCCTCGCCATCAGTGCCCAAGTGTGTCAATACCTTTCTGGCGACTTAGTTCTTCTAATTGTTCATCTTCTAGCAGTGATCTTCATCATCATCGTATGGTCCAAGGAACAAAGTGATCATTTACAGATCAGACTTCCATAGCAATACTTCCCAGAATCAAATTTGTACTTCTTGTACTTTTTTCATTTTATTTTCAAAATCCGATTTCTAGGCATTTTGTTAAGTGAAACAAAAATGGCGACTCTGCTGGAGACGACCTTCTCCTCTGACGAGGAGGCAATTGCTCAATACGATGATGTGTCGATTGGATCGACAAAGAAGACTCTGGTTGTACACTTCGACCAGACTGCTTATGAAGAGATGCTCCGAACTGGGGGTGGTTCTCGCTGCTCCAATGTTCAAAAATCTCGCAAAGCACGAAAAGTTTGGATTCCTAAATCCAAAATAGCTTCTGATCTCTCTGTTGCTTCTGAGGGCAAGGGAATTCTTCCCACTCCTGTCGTAGGGGCTCCCGTTCGTAACGAGGCAGTCCTTACTTCAACGTTGCACTCTAAGTGTGGCAAGTTATCTCCCGTCTGTGACGGTGAAGATAATCAGGTTTTACGTCCATTGGGTAAAAACCAAATTTTACGCTCAGTGCATAAGAACGAGTCTCTCATTTGTAATGAGGCAGACTCTAATGCTTGTGCTTCTAAGTGTAAAAATAAGTCTCCCATCTGTGACGTGGTAGACACACAAAAATTATGCTCTTCGTGTAAAGGAAAATCTCCCGTCTGTGACATGGTAGATAATTAATTTTTACGCTCTACGCGTAAAGGTAAGTCTCCTGTCTGTGACAGTGTAGATAAAATTCGCAACGATATTTTTACATCTAATGTGAATGTACCTAAATACATACAGTGTAAAAATGTTGTTGGTAAAGCTTCAGTTCTACACCAACAGTCTTCTTATACTGCTCTACGCAAAGTACCAAACCTACAAATCACACGCAATGAAAATGGAGTCCTTCGTACTCAAAAATCTCAAGATTTGCGCACATAACTCCAAACGCGTAGAAATGTACAGTTTGGTTCTGCGAATGCAGCCAGTAATCTTCTCTATACACAAGAGACTAAACGTTTTGCTACCCCAAATGTAATAAAGAAGACTACTCCTTCTGATTTACGTGAATTGCTAATGCAAAAGCGTAAAAATAGACAATCTCCCGTGACACTCCCCCAAGAAAATCATCACTGTGAGTGTCACTAGATTGTGATCAAATGTTGTTGCTCGGCTTCCAGACGGTCAGTTTTTGATCGATTGAATTTTAATGCGCCCCAACAACAAACTGATGAGTTGTCATATGCATCAGTCAACATGGCATCTCACACCAACAGAGGACGACGTCCTAGACGGAACACGTCCCAAACCCCAGGTCAACAATAATTCAACAGACTTCTTGATTCTTTTGAAGGAGTATATCAGAATACTCGATTAAGAAGACAAAAACAATTACAGATTTCTGATTCTGAAGCTGGGGGTACTCAATCTCTTGAGTCCGAAACTAATAGTATTGATTCATACTTCTATACTAATCATTCTGTATCTTCAAGAGAGGTTGAATCCTACGCTATTGGAGACGAACCAGAGACGTCATCTGTTAACACAGAACAACGTCTCACTGCCGTTGAGCAATCATTGAAAGACATGCTTAACATGATGCAAAGCATGCACCAGATAATAACGGCTCAGCAAACTGCTCAACCAGCAATTGTAACACCAGTTCAAGTAGCAGCACCAACTCAAGATAGCCAAGGGGTTGATATACCTTTGAATATCCAAGAGCCTGCTGTTAACCAAAATTTTGTATCTCCAGATCCCATCATTCCAGAAGATGTACCATCTCCGGTAGGGATTACGGTACAACCAACAACTTTTCAATCAAATGTGCTTCCACAAACCAGCGAAGCCATTCAAGCAGTGCGTGAGCTCAAAGCACAGTTTAAAGTTTTGAAGCAAAAGGATCAACTCCAGAGGTTAGGGATTAAGCAGCCTTATCCTCCTCATTGGAATGATGTACCCTTTCCACCGAAATTCAAGCCACAATCAATGGTATTGTTTGATGGAAAGGCTTCTCCTAGTCAATATATCAATTATTTTGATATTATGACTGTACATTTGCAGAAAAATGATGCTCTTCTCACTAGAGTATTCATTGGGGCTTGACGGGTTCAGCTTACGACTAGTATCGTAGTTTACCCGACAATTGTATTTCGTCTTTTGACGAATTTAAGGCAATGTTTCTCTCTCGTTTCTATGAAGGAGGTATGGACTTAATAGAAATCAAGCAAAAGGAGAAAGAAGATACTCGGACGTTCTTTAAATGTTTCCGACAGGCAACTTTAAAGATGCCCCCTGGTATGCCAGATTCAGCGCTGATTGATACATGCAAGATGAATCTGCGACCATCTATCGCTGTCTTTACGGGTTCCCAATTCACAGATTGGGCTTCGTTTATCATAGCAGCAATTTTTGCCGAGACCAATGGTAGGTTGGCTCGTGAACATAGGATGATTTTCGCCTCTGAGGATAAAGGAAAGAAAAGTAATCCTGGTAATAATTCCGACAATCGTAATATAAAAGGAAAAGACACTCTTATGGTCAATCTTTCCAAGAATAAAACGACGCCGAATAATCAGGAATCTTCCAGGCCAAAAGAAGAATACTCTTTTGACGAAAGTGATATCCCAGGGATATTCTAATGTCTGGTGAAGAGTGGTAAACTCCAGATTCCGGAGCCAAAGAGGCATAATGAGGTAAATCTGACTGACAATCCTAAATATTGTATCTATCATAGATACATTAATCATCCTACCAGCGCTTGCTATGTTTTGAAGAAGAAAATCCAAGAGCTGATAAATGGTGGTGCTATTGCTTTAACCAATGATGACCATACGGTTACAACCAATATGGTTTCTCTTCAATTTGGAGATTTTCCTCCACAACAAGTACCAGATGGAATTGTTCCAATTCCGAAGGCGATGATGAAGATTGTGAATAGCCCGCCTGCCAGGGAGGAAAATGAAGGGTTGTTACCTCTTACACTAAAGAATGGTGAAATTATGTCGGTACATCCTGACTTAGTACCTGAAATGGAAGATGAAGGTAAAACTTCAAAATCCAAGAAAGGTAAGAAAGTCAAAACCTGCAACATGATTTCTCATGTTATTCCAGATCCTGATGATTCGGATCATCTATGGGATGGCATTCCTTTGGAAGATAGACTGAGAGGATTGAACATATGTCCTCTAAGTCTGGCTCCTCCTCTCAAGCTCAAGCTTACTCATCAGCAGTGGCTAGCCATGAATAGTGTTCCCTTATACAGGGCACAATAAGTCTTCGCTGCTTATGAAAAAGCTCCTACTGGGATTTTTCCTCGTATTCCGAATACTTTTTCTCCCGTAGCTACAAAGACGTTTATTTCTCATTCTCCTGTAGTTACATAGATCTCTTCTTCTTCCTCTATGGAACCACCTATTGAAAGTCCACTGCCTACTCACTTGTACAGTCAGCAATCTATCCTTCTCATGAAGAAGATGGGTTATGACTTTCAAAAGGCAGAAGGTTTGAATTATGATAAAGGAATACGACTTCCTTTACAAATTCAAAGTCAAAAATCCACTGTTGGATTGGGTTCTGAGGTTCCTCATAACAATCCTCATAAGAAGAAGGCTAAGAAAAGGAAGATTAAATCCTGCAATATGGTACTTCCTTCTTCTGAGTCTGAAGAAAAAACTTTTGCTGGTACAAGATCAGGAAAAGAGTACCACAAAGACTATGAGGGATCCTCCAAAGAAGCTGAGAATGTTGAAATACCACCAACTCAACCGTCTCTTGCTCCTGCTGTGGTTGAAAAGGGGAAACAAAAAGCGGCACGCTTCGACGTCCCGTTGAAGTCTACTTCCAGTCAGGGGGTGGTGATAAAACCCTATAAATTTGATATTCTTGCCCAGTTAGCTAATACTCCGGCTAGATTATCTATCTTCGAGTTACTTCGCCTTTCTAAAGAAAGTCGCGAAACTTTGAGTGAAGCTTTGCTGCAAGCTGATTCCTGCTTAGCTCAACTCAAGACTCCTGACAATATACCAGTATCATGCCTACAATGTCATAGTTTGATGGAAGCAATTCCTAACATCACCTTTACACAAGAAGATATGCTGTTGAAGCATAACAAGCATGATAGGCCTTTGTGTTACACTGGGTATATTGAATCCATTAAAGTTGACAGAATTTACATTGATCCTGGGTCTTCCATTAGCATAATTCTTCAAAGTATGCTAAGACCATTGAGGATTTCTACTAGTGATCTGACTTACACTAATACCACAATAGTTGGTTTCAACTCTGGAAAGAGCAAACCACTGGGAAAGATTCGTCTGAAGATTCAGATTGGTGATCTTCGAACTATGGCAACATTTTATATTATTAACTCAGACGTATCCTACTATATTCTTCTTGGAAGACCATGGTTACATGAGCATAACATCGTGCCTTCGACTCTCCACCAATGCTTCAAGTATGTGGATCCCCAAGGAGTTGTGAAGACTGAGTTTGCTGATATCAATCCTTTCAAGGGTGTCGAAGCCTATTTTTCCGACTCAAGGCTTTACAAACAAGAGCATATGAAAGAGATATCAGATATGGCTGAAGATCAATCATCTGATGAAGATCAGTCTATTAACGAAGATCCACCAGAAGAGCAACCTTTGAATATCAAAGTCAAAGGGCGAATCCAACCCCAACCTGTCAACAATCAACCTTTGATGATCAAGGTTAAAGGAAGAACTCAAGCTTCATCTGAGGAATCAGTGAATGTTCCTGCTAAAAGCTAAATTCAACCTCTTGTGATCAAAGTCAAAGGGCGTACATTTCGTACGAATGATCCAGAACCTCCTTTGATTGTCAATCTTGGCAAATCTACGCAGAAGACGGATGATAGTCCACTAGTGATTAATCCGAAGCGTAGCAGTCAAATTGTAAATGATGTAAATATTGATCATTCTGTACTTTTTGATATCAATGAAGATTTCCTTTTCGAGTATATGGCTGTCAAGTTTATTGAAAGAATGACTTTATCTTCTGATAATCAAAGTCATCAATATAAAGACGACATAGACACAGGGGAAACCTTATACATTGGCAATAAGGAAAATTCTTTTCCTCCTCATGTAGATGTTGGACCTTATGCTTAAAGGTTTCTAACATCTTCTCCCTATCTTCTTCCTGTAGCCGCTTCATCGCAAGCTTGTGTAACTTATAGACGTCACAAAGAATCTTATTTCGTGGTTCCGTCTGATAAGAAAAACAAGCGCCAAATTATGTTTGGCTTGGCTAGAAATATCCCTGTTGCTCAGACAGATGATTTGAGAGATAAAGATAAAAGAAGAATCTGAATTGACAGATATAGTCAACAATCTCTCAAGATTATCCAGAACATGGGATATGATTTGAAGACTATGCAAGGTCTCAATTAGGGCAAAGGTAGACGACACCATTATGTGGTGATCCATTTTACCAGAAAACTCATCATGGATTGGGATATGATCCTTCCTACATGATTAATGACGATATACAAGAAGAATTCTCTTCTAGCTCTTCACAATCATCAGATTCAGAAGAAGTCCAATTCATCGAATCCGATATTTCTCACTCCTCGTGTGTTAAATGAGACTATTATGATGAATCTGAGCAAATATTTTCAGCTTACATGGTTCAAATTGATGGTGAATCCGAGCCATTTGAGAATGATCCTTGGGCTCAACACATGGACACTCAATGGGAACTTCGTTTTGAACAACGACAACCACCTACAGAGGACGAAATTGTCCAAATTGATGCTGGAGATGGAACTACGCCCAAACCAATATTCATCAGTAAAAATCTTTCTGAAGATGAAAAGGAAGATTTGATAAAACTGATCAAAGAATATATTGATATTTTTGCATGGAGTTATGAGGATATGCCAGGTCTAGATCCCAAAGTTGCTACTCATAAACTCAATATTCTTCCTAATGCTAATCCTGTAAAACAACAGCAACGACATTTTCGACCAGATATGATGGATACAATTGAAGCAGAAGTCAAAAAGTTGATCACGTGTGGTTTTGTTCGTGAAGAACAACACCCCGATTGGGTTGCCAACATTGTTCCTGTTATAAAGAAGAACGAAAAAGTCCGAGTTTGCATAGATTTTCCAGATCTTAATGCAGCTTGTCCAAAAGACAAATTTCTACTTCTAATTACTGATGTCAGGATAGACAATACATGTGGTTTTGAACGCATGTCTTTCATGGACGGATTCTCAGGATATAATCAAATTAAGATGCATCCAGAAGATGAGAAGCATACTGCTTTTTGTACACCCCTTGGGGTTTACTGCTATACGGTGATGCCGTTTGGTCTTAAAAATGTTGGTGCCACATATCAACGAACCTTGAGCAACATCTTACAAGAACATCTACGGAAGACAGTAGAATGTTATGTAGATGACATTGCTGTTAAGAGTCGATCAAAAGATGATCACATTCAAGATTTGAAGACAGTATTTGAATTGATGCGCCAACATCAATTGAAAATGAACCCTACTAAGTCTTTCTTAGGGGTTTCCAGTGGCAAGTTTTTAGGATTTGTCATTACTTCTCAGGGTATCCATGTTGATCCTGATAAGGTTAAAGCAATTCTTGAAATGCGTCCTCCACGCAATCTAAAAGAACTTCGTGGCTTCCAAGGTCGCATTGCGTATATCAGAAGATTCATATCCAATCTCTCTGGAAGATTCCAGCCATTCTCCCATCTATTAAAGAAGGGTATATCACTTGTTTGGGATGAAACGTGTCAGAAAGCCTCCATTGACATCAAGCAATACCTTACAAATCCTCCCATTTTGGTACCTCCAGTGATAGGAAGACCATTTTTGCTATATGTTCGAGCTTTGGATCATTCACTTGGTGCTCTTCTTGCACAAAAAAGTGATATAGGGCATGAACAAGCGATTTATTATCTTAGCCGAATGATGGTCGAAGCAGAACACAGGTATACTCCTGTAGAAAAGGAATGTCTAGCCTTGGTTTTTGCTGTCCAAAAGATAAGACATTATGTAACAGGACAGACTATCCATGTCATCTCCAGAATAAATCCCATTCGGGTATTGATGAAAAAATCGAGCATTCTTAACTCTAGGTTAGCTACCTGGGCGATGTTGCTCACTCCTTATGACATGGTTTATATACCTCAAAAATCAATGAAGAGTCAAGCATTAGCTGATTTCTTAGCTGCTCATCCTATACCTGAAACATCAAAGTTATATGAGGATATTCCAGATGAAGTTGTGGATTGCAATATGACTTTGAAAAATGACATTTGGCAATTATATTTTGACGGAGCATCACGGGTTGGACCTAAAGGTAATATTGTCTCTGGGGTAGGAATTGTCTTGGTTTCTCCTGACAAAATGGTCATATACCGTGCCTATTCTCTCAATGAACCATGCTCCAATAATGTAGCAGAATATAATGCTCTATTGATTGGTCTCCATGTCGTAAAACAATTGAATATTGAATTCCTGGAAGCCTATGGAGATTCTCAGCTGATTGTTAATCAGGTTAGAGGGACTTATGAAGTCAAAAATCATGATCTCATCCCTTATCATCAAGTGGTAGTCAAATTGGTCCTTTCATTCAAAGGATTCTTCATTGAATTCGTACCATGCTCTCAGAATGTGGAGGCTGATGCTCTTGCTAGCCTAGCTGCAGACTTGGCTGTTCCGATCCGAAGACAAAATACAATTACTTTATTAGACCGGGATTTATTTTGTGTCAAGAATAATTTGTGTATTGAACAGAGTTATACTACAGAATCAAGCTCTCAGCAAAGGGATTGGAGAACTCTATTTATTGATTATACGGTTCATGGGATTTTACCTGAAGATCCAAAAGAAGCTGCATCAGTTAAAAGACGATCATTTCGATTCTATTATGATTCATCTTTACATATGTTATATTGTCGCTCATATGAGGGACTCTTGCTGCGCTGTCTTTCAGAAAGTGAAGCTAAACTGATACTCCGTGAAGCTCATGATGGCGTCTGTGGCGCTCATCAACCGGGTCCGAAATTACAGGACCGCATTCGAAGAATGGGGTATTATTGGCCTTCCATGATAGCAGATGCTGTGGATTACGCCAGAAGGTGTAAAGCATGTCAGATTCATGCTGACTTTATTCACCAACCTTCTGAATTTCTACATCCTACAGTAGCTTCCTGGCCCTTCGAAGCTTGGGGTATGGATGTCATTGGTCCTATTAACCCTCCTTCTGTTAAAGGACATCGGTTCATATTAGCTATAACCGATTACTTTTCTAAGTGGGCAGAAGCAGTCCCCCTTGCTGAAGTAAAAACATCTAATGTGATCAGCTTCATCAAACATCATGTCATTTATCGCTTGGGGATTCCTCGACGAATAATTCATGATAATGGTCCACAATTTCCCAGTCAGGCATTTTATCGGTTCTGTGATAAGAATCAAATTCAAAATCTGGCTTCTACGGCTTATAATCCAGCTGCTAATAGTTTAGCCGAAGCCTTCAATAAGACGATCATTAAACTTCTCAAAAAGTTTGTCTCTTCTAATAAACGTGATTGGAATGAGAAACTTGGAGAATGTTTATGGGCTTATCGAACAACAGTCCGGACTCCTACTGGTTTTACACCATTTTTATTGGTTTATGGATGTAATGCTGTTCTTCCCTTGGAAATCCAGATTCCATCTCTATGAATAGCTATTACTAATAAGCTAACTATAGAGAACAATGATCGCTTACGACTCCAAGAACTTGAAGGATTGGACGAGAATCGTCTCCAAGCACAACAGCATATTGAGTTATATCAAGCCCGTATATCTCGAACTTTCAATCGTAAAGTTAAAGAGAGGGTATTCAAGATTGGTGAGTTAGTATTAGCTGTTCGAAGATCGATGATTATGACTCACAAAAGCAAGGGGAAATTCCAAGCAAAATGGGAAGGTCCTTATGTAATTGAGACCGTGTTTTCTAATGGCGCTTATCGGTTATCAAGCCCAATGAAGATTTACTCATGATGCCGATCAATGGCAAATTTCTTAAGAAGTACTATGTATAAAAAAAGATAGAATGAAAATAAAATTTCTTTTTTATTTTTATTCTAAATAAAGGATTAAGGATGAGGACCACTGCCTTCCTTATTGAATACATAGTCAGCCAATGCTTCGAAGGCGTCGTTGCCTAAGTTCATAAAAAACCTGCAGGCAGCCATCCTCAGCGCTTCTTCTTCAGGAGTTTTCCCTGGCTCTACTAAGAAAGCGAAGATGTCTTGTGGTGGCTTGGAAGTAGAAAAACTTTCGCCTACTTCGGTTGGGCCTGATACAGTTAGCTCAATGGGGCACGTCTCAATGATGTCCTCAACTTTCTTGGATACTTCATTCTTTTGCTGCATATCCTTGGAAGATATTTTCAATAGAGGAGTGGAAATAAGAATAAAAAGTTACAAAGATTTCTCACCTATTTAATAGGAGAGATCTATTAATGAACCGGTCTTTGAAATTAAAAATAACCTTTCATTCCCGGAAAGGCCTGTCCGTTCATTACATCAGATTCATTCATTTACTTATGGAATTGAATTGTTCTTTCTTTTCTCGAAAGTTATGTCGGTTTATTTCATATTGGCATATATCCTCAATGACATCTGTCTTCTTAATCTCCAGCTACCAAGGTTTGGTTAAGCTGATTACTCATCTCTTTGGAGATAAATTTTGATCTTCTATCTTATCCGTTGGTATAGAAAATTGGATTTATTATTTATCACGTTCTTATAACCTCTGAATAAATATTAAATCTGCTTGCTTTTCTTATCTATTAAATCCATTTGACCTCTGCATAGATATTAATCTACTTTTTCTTTGAGTTCTTACATGATATTATGTCCATAATACCTCTGATAGTATTGTATACTCTAAAGAGAAAACAAGAGTTTATTATCTATCATGTCCATATTAGTTTTGGATAGATACAAATCATTGAGCATAGAAGATTCATCATTTCCATTCTCATTTCATCATAAGTCTATTACATTTCTTAGACTTTCTTACAAATCATAATGGAAATCTATTACATTTTGGATTTTCATTCTATACAACAACGATGACCTAATTGAGATCTATTTCTTCTTTGGATCTTCTTCATCGAATTCGTTGTTGGTGTCAATTCCTTACTGTCTGAGCCTCAATGGCGACCAGAACATTAGGAATCAAACTCTGGTCTTCTCTCTCAGACGAGAGGAGAATCCCAGAGTATGGCAGCCCGAAAACGTGTTGCTGCCAATATAATTGGTGGAGAAGTAGCGGCCTTTCAGAGGAGATCAGAATGTATCCAGCATTGGAATACGATTCCTAGTCCTGCCGTGAAAGGAACTCTACTACCCAATTTCTTGGGATAGAGCTGACTCCACCATCCAACTTTTCGTGTATAAAGGCTCTTCCTACCATCTGAGGAAGACCCATTTATCCCACGAAAAGTTTTGAGTTGTCTGATTTGCGCATCAAAAGCGCATGAGCTCCCTGATGCTGATGTCAGAAGAATACTCCTCATAGCGTCAAAGTCGCCAATACCAGTTCTGGAAAAGTTCTTCAGCCAAGCTTCTGCAGAAAACAACAGAAAAAAAATTTAACAGAAGTATCATCAGCCACTTACTGGTCAATTAAAGACTGATGCTTGCGCACCTTACTCAACAAGGCATTTTTACGCTAGTGATTCGTGTGCACTTAATCTACAAGATTTTACGCCAATGGTTCACGTGTAACAAGGCTTTACACCTAAGGTTTTTATGCCAGGTTTTACGCCAATGTTTTACATACAATGCTCCCCATCTGTTAAGGATTTGCGCTCGTTTAAAGATCAACATCTGTTTTTCAACAAAAAGTTCAAAAGCAGATAATCGATTTACAAATCGAACTTACCATTAAGGTCAGATGATTCGGCTCTAAGAGTGGTTGGATCAACGTCTGGTGACCGAGCGTACAGAGAGACAACATCGGAAAGCATCATCATTTGTTGGAGAATGAAATCTTGCAAAGAGCTACCGGGCGTACAGAGAGACAGCATCGGAAAGCATCATCATTTGCTAGAGAATGAAATCTTACAAAAAGCCATCTTTGAAAGAATGAGAATGAGAATATATAAAACATTCTTTAACTCAGCTATTTATAAGGGTTGAAGAAACGGTTGGCATGAGCCTATTTCGGGAAAGATCCTACTAAAAAGGCGCTCGTGACCACAAGGCAGATGCCACATGTTGTTTTGTTTCTCTTGGAAATGAACAACCATAGATGCAGTTAAAGGAGATATAGAACAATTCTATATATACCAACAGATGAGATCAATATCAAGATTTTATTTATAAAAAGGGGGAGTAGGCCCCTACAGATAAGTTGAAGAGTCGTAACACATATACGACACTTCTATATAAAACATTATTTTTTTCTCCTTCGTTGGGCTGACGAAGGGAGGCATCTAACTCGTACATGTTACGGATCCCGGAACGACGCATCAGATTAAGAAATGCATCTGCATCACCTGATCCTTCATACGCAGTTGGGGGACCACCATTTATACGTCCAAAGACTGCTGGAGTCAGTCCAAAGCACTCTATAAAGTCGCGTGCCCGCTCAACCTCTGTCTCTATATCAACCCTTGAGCTCGGAGCATCTTTCTTGTTAATCTCTTTATTTGGTGTCATGATAGTGTAAGGATGAAAGCAAGAATGAAGATTTCTCCTTATATACACAAATCAACTCTTCATATTCCTTATGGGAAACTGATCATTATTAAAGCAAACTCGGGAAGATGAAGAAGCATTCGAATGTTTCGAGAGGAAAATCATTATGACGGTTAAGTATTGACCGGCACCATTTCCTGAATTTTACGCTGACTGGTCAAATCTCGACTTTTACGCTTCTGTTCAAAGTGTTTCAAATTTTGAAGATATTTGAAAACTTTGAAAGGGGTCTTGTAGGAGCGTAAAAAGTGCTTCATGGAATGAGTCAAAGAGATAGAAGCATTCCACTCGACATGATCTATTGTCTCAGGCTAATCACTTTACGCCAGAGTCAAGCCAATGGTTTTACGCCAGGGTCAAGCCAATGGTTTTACGCCTAAGACAGGCTAACCACTTTACGCTGGACAAAGCTGTCAAGTCTTGCATTTAATGCAAAGTCTGACATGAAGATTTAATGATGGCATATATCACAGAATTCGAAAGGATTTGTTTTACACAGAGACCAATGTTGTCGTTTAGTATGTGGACTGAGCTATTTTACGCTCACAGTATGGCTTCTTTTACGCATGGAGACTGTATGAGTTTTTACGCTCAAAAGTTGACGTGTGCATAAAGTTTATTTGGGCTAGTTTACGCTCAAGGTTGTTTAACAACCACTTTATGCGGGAAGTCCACGTCAGGGCTATTTTACGCCTAGTCTACTACTTTACGCTCAGAGTATTTTGGGTTGTTTTTACGCCCTATTCTTCTTCACCAGTTTGGAACGTGGTTTGCCTACATGGCTTTCATGCCACACATCTCGAAGAACGTGCGTACGTGTATCCTATTCTTATTGAAATGATGGAACACGTGTCAACGTATGCAGAGGGTGACTTCGGTCATGGGTGGCAGTTATTAGCGTAAAGACGGAACTTTTGCTGAGTTTTTACGCACAAGAAGCCAAGTCTATAAATAGACTGATTTTTCTCATATAACACACACAGAGAGAGAGAAGAGAATACATAGAGATCAGAGCCCAGAGACTTTGATTTTTCGGAGCATTCTTCTTCAACTTTTCTTCCAGAACAGAGTGAAGCAAAGCAGGAAAGCATTCGGCCTCGCCATCAGTGCCCAAGTGCGTCGATACCTTTCTGGTGACTTAGTTTTTCCAATTGTTCATCTTCTAGCAGTGATCTTCATCATCATCGTATGGTCCAAGGAACAAAGTGATCATTTACAGATCAGACTTCCATAGCAATACTTTCTAGAATCAAATTTGTACTTCTTGTACTTTTTCTCGTTTTATTTTCAAAATCCGATTTCCAGGCATTTTGTTAAGTAAAACAGTGGTTAGGGAGAAATCTACCCCGTACCGATTTCTCACTGTGTGCACACGCGTGAAAATCACCCCCTGATACGCACCTACGGCTTGGACACGACACAGGTTCGACCCAGTTCAGGGGTGCAGGAATCCTAGCCCTACTATGGGCGAACCCATATGCACGAGCTCGGCCCACTTCGAGCTCTGTGTCGTGTCCAATCGAACACGACATGGCTGCACGATGATTAATTTTTACTGTTTTCTGTTACTGATTAGAATTCATGTTTTGACACTTTTGTGTCCTAATTTTTGGACACGATTGAACTCTTCATGCCACATACTACATGTCTCTATGTCTGTGCACATATTTTTGATATGGGATTGGGTTTTGATATGAAATATGGGTTTGAACACCATGTTTTGATACTAACTGTCAAATTGAGTTTTTTGAGAAAATCGAAATATGTTTACTGTCTCTTTGATGATAAATTGAATGTTTGGTTCACTTATATGTAACTTGGATTAACCTACCATGTTTGGATGCATGTTAGCAAGAGATTTGAGTTTTCGAATTCTTATTTGGATTGATAAACTGGTTTTGTATATACTGTTTCCAGGAAATTCAAACTGTCATATGTTTACTGTTTTGATTAATTTAATTGTGATGTAGATACACCTATATATGTCTGGGAATGAACCAACATGTTAGGATTTATGCTAGGCATGAGATTTTAGCTTTCAATGTTACTTTTGGCTTTCGAAATTACAATGAGATGTTGGACTGAATCCTGAGAATATTGGGACTGTCACATAGCTGAGATACACTCACATTTTCACTAATTTCTGAGATTGCACATTGAATGGGTTGGTTCAAATTCATATTGATCCCTATATTACTTAAGTTGAACTGAATGCACAGTTTTATAATTCCTGTACACACACAAATCTAAAAATGGATAACTGTAGACTGAAATATTTCTTTCTATTCATTGTTAAATCAAGTTGTCTATTGCCATGTTTTATCCTGAATTTAAATTGCATTTCCACTGTTTGTTAAGGATCAACTTGCCATAGTTAATTCGTTTACACATGCTTTAAGTTCATTGTTAGGTTGATTCATGATTGGGTGATGTTAACACAAATGGGGATTTTCGAAATTGGGTTGGATTGGTTTATAACTGTCATTTGATTCTCTTTTTCCTGAAAACTAAAACCTGATATTTTGTTCACTGTTTCTATAGAAACACACACACTCACTAACACATTTTCCCCTATTGATTTCCTGCCAACCCTGTATCACACACTCACATCCCATTACATTCATATATTCTTGTCACACTAAAACATCCACCCACCACTTAACTGTCATTGCCATGTAATTTCTGAACACACACATCTCCTCAACTCATTCCTGTACACACACTTATCTATACCCTCATATAATACACTCTAGAATAACTTGACACATTATACTACACCGTTAACTACATATGGTATCACACATATCACACTAATCCATACACTAGCCTAAGGCGCCATATGTCACACCCACACACACAAAACTGATTTGACACTCACACATTGTGGTATCACACATGTCATGTATCCTCTCTATATCACTATATTTTAATATATATATATATTGTCTATATGCATAATGTAACCCTTAATATTTGTATGCCTATATATATATATATATATATATATATATATATATATATATATATATATATATATATATATATATATATATATATATATATATTGTATGTATATATTGTATGTAATATATATATATATATATATATATATATATATATATATATATATATATATATATATATATATATATATATATATGTAATATGTGTGTATAAATAAACATGTAAATATACATATGTATGTGGCATATAGCCATAGATGAATTTCCTATATATACGTATGCCTTATATACAGTAAGTATATATGTATTATATATGTAAACATGTATATTGGATAACTTGTGTGGCTTTGTAATTGTGTGTGAGTGCTAGCCTAGGCTTGGTTAGGTCTAGTGAGACTTGTTAGACTTGTTTGGGCAAGGACTTGACCTAGTTGACCTAATTTGACTAGTGTGGTTGACTAGAGTTGACAAAGTGTTGACTTTAGCCTAGTTTGACCTAGACAGCATGCAAATACATTGTATATTACATTTATCATCCCCTGTATACATCTTGACTTGTGTTGCTCTAACTAGGAGTTAGGTACCTCATCTCGGACAGTACATTTACTTCAGATATTCAGATACCAGGCGAGTACATTCTCCGATTATTTCATAACTTGCTTAGAATTATATTCCTGCTCTAGTTTACCTATTTGATGTTGTCACGATATTATCACAGATTGGTACTATATGGATCCCTACATTGAGATGTTATCCCCCTCGGGAGCATCAGATACATCATGTCGTGTGTTTTATGTACATCATGTATTCCTCGCTCTCATGTTATTCATGTTTCTCATGTGCTTCATGCTCGTTCATGCTCGCTCGTGTACTCTCATGTGCTATCATGTTCGGTCATATTTCTCGTGTATTTCATGTATAACATATACTTCATGTGTACCCTTCATGGGCCTTCATGTGGAATTCATGTGCACTCAGTTTCTGAGCCCTCATCTATACTTTATGTACACCCATCTATGGGCTTTTATATGAAAATCATGTACGTAACATAACTTGTCTGGATCCTTGTGTATTGATTAGGGTATGGGGGAGTATAAATAGTCATGTGAACAATTCCAAAGTAGTATAACCATGTGCGCCTCTTTAGTATATTCATGTGTAAATCCAGCCATTCACATGTCGACTTTGTACTCTAAATCACTAGTCACTGGTAGCTGTATACTTATAGTAGATATTTCCATTACAGTTCTCTCTCTATTTACATCATGTACTTTCTTTCAGTTTCATGTATCGTACTCTCTTGCACATTTATATTTTCTAACCTGTTATGATCTGCGTGAGATTTATTGTGCTCGCTCCCGTCCTGACTGGACCTGTCACTACCAAAATAAGTCATAATGGCGACGAAATTAGCGACTCCAAATAAATACGTCGCTAAGTTTTGTACTTTTAGCGACGTTTTATATATACGTCGCTGAACGTCACTATCAGCGACGTTTGAGCGACAGTTAGCGACACAAATTATGTTTTGGACAACTGATGTCGCATTCTAGTCGCAAAACGTCACTATTTTTTTTCAGCGACGTTTAGCGACGCCACTTTTACGACGTCGCCAGGTTTTAATAAATAGCGACGGTTAGCGACGTCTTTAATTGACGTCGCTAAAACATTTCATATAGGGTTCTGGCCCGATCGATTTTTTATTTTTTCACCCAAAATTTTCTAATCTCCCGCGCGCTCTTCCCCTTCCTTGCCCGCAGTGACCCCCTGTCCGACGACCCCATTCCTCCGACGACTCACTCCCTCCGACGACCACCCGACCAATCTCCTCCGCCGCTGCTCCAGCCCCAGCGACCCCGACCCAACCCCAACGGTAAACCCTAACCCTATCTCTATTTTTCTGATGCGACACAGACACGACCCTTTGACACATACGTGGACACTTTGACACACAAGTGGACACTTTGACACACATGTGACACTTTGATACTTTAACACTTTGACAACACGTGGACACTTTGACACTATTAGGCCTCGTTTGGTTCACGGAAAGGAAATACATTCCATTGTATTTTCTATGGGAATCGGAAAGTAGGATTCCTGTCACATTTCCTTTCCGTTGTTTGGTTGGTGTAGGAAAGGGAAGCAAAAATATAACAATGGTAAAATAAGCATTAATGGTAAAATAAGCAATAACACATGGTTACTTTTGTAATAAATGTTGGAAAATGAGGAGGAAAAATGAATCCCATGGGTCATGAGTGGAACCATATTCCCTCCAATTTTCTCCCTTGTGAGGAAATTGATTCTCAAGTTTGTGGTTACCAAACAAAGGAAAGGAACAACTTTCCTTTCCTAGTTCCTTAAATCGGTGAACCAAACGAGGCCTTAGGATAATGTGTATAGATGAGGACTAGGACAATAAGTATAGGTAAATTCAAGATAGGAATTGTTTTACCTATGAGTATAGGTAATGGCTTTACCTAGAGTGACTAGGTAATATATAGGTTTAGAAAGCCTATAGGTTTAGGTAATGGGTTGACACATGGGTATGGAAGATACCTATGTTGTAGTGTATGGGGTATTGAGTTTGGGTATTGGTTTTTACTAGAGTTAAGGATAGGCTAGTGTATAGGTAATTAGGTAAATAGGCCATAGTAATGGTTTTACCTATGTGAATAGGATATTGGTAGGGCAAATACATAGGGTATTAGCCTAGTATAGACTAGAATACCTTGGTAAGGCAACGTATGGCCCTAAAAACCTAGGTGTGACCTAGTTTGACCAAGTTTGGCAAGGTATTGACCCAGTTGTCCTAGTGTGACCTAGAAATGACTTGGAGACCTAGAATTGACCTAGTATATCATGTTTATGATTCCAAAACAACAATTGACATTAATATTCTATATTTAGGTCTTCGAGGTACCGTATCGGATATTGTTGACATTTCACACTACCAAAATAAGTAAAATCAACGACGAAATAAGTCAATCCTAGAGTGTATAGAGTGAGCCTCCCTACTTCCTTCCTTCTCATTCGGGTCATTCAGTCGACTATTCCGCATCATAGGATTTCTACCTCAACTTCACCCTAGAGAAGTGTGGAAATATTAATATTAACCAAGGTTCACAGTAAAGAGAGGGAAAGAAACTACATAGGATACATCATATCTATTACCACTTGTTGTATCATGATTACTTTTACAAGTGTTTAAACGATGTGCATGTATCTATCTTACAGAATTATCCTCAAATGGATATGGAGCTGAATTACTATCTGCGGAATCGTTCGTGGATGTACAACAGTCATCCTGATGACATGTGCGGTGTGCGGGATGAATTCATAGAGGGTGTACACCAGTTTCTACAGTTTGCCAAGGCGTTCCCTCAGTATATGGACGGTACCAAAATTAAGTGTCCGTGTGTGAGATGTCGCAACTTGAAATATCATCAAGAAGTGGATGTCACGTATCATTTATACTCGAAGGGTTTAACGCCGAATTACTATCAGTGGAGCGAGCACGGAGAACTTGTGTCTTTAGCATCGGAGTACGAGCCTTATGTGGATGTCCATAACAACGCTCCTTACGACGATGGGTTCACTACAACAAATATAGCCTACAATAGCAGTTTTTTTATAGCGTTTAAGTGTCCCCGCTATAGAATGTTATTAACAATAGCATTCTTTCTGTAGTGGTATAAAAATATGTATCTACAGCGTTTCCTGGGTGCTGTAGAATCTTTTTTCATTTTACCGCTTGAAATTTTGCCGAAAATTTGGAGCTGCATTTCAGCCCGCACGATAAGGGATCTGTGCATAGTGACTTCCACTACACCAAAATCCCTCTTCCCGTAATTTTTTCCACCATTCTCTCTCTCTCTCTCTCTCTCTCTCTCTCACACACACACACACACACACGCTCTCACCCTGCCTTTAGAAACCCTAACCTCAATTTTTTTTTCCTTTTTCTTCTCCTCGTCCAGGTACACCAACTAGGGAAAGGACATCCTCCAGCCCCCCAACTTCCTCAATGGCCTCGCCTCTGTCTTCTCCGACGATCACCACCATTACACCCTCTTCGATAATCCCTTCCTCGAATTCCTCTGCTCCGCTCAGGTTACCACAAAAGCCTTAACCTAATTCATTTCATTTTTGCTCATAGTTACTGATTTTGATTTCAGGTAGCCATCATCGTCTGCCCCCTTTTATCGCCATCACCGTCCGCCCCAGCCCTGGGATATGGGAGTTCGTCCGCTTCAATGTCTAGAGATGACTTTCGACCAGGTGACCATCTCCGAGTACGTCAAGTACCTTCTAGCAAGGCTTAATTTTAAGAAATGAAGAAGGAATTTTATTTTCTCTAGCTGATGTTCACTTAATTTTCTATGTTTTAAATGTAATATTTTGTTGACAAGTGATCCCGTGAATCATTCCCTCTACTTTCCCAGCAAAGGCTATACCCTTATGCTTGACATATTTGTGTATGAAACTTTTGCTTTTGTTCGAGGTTCTTTCTCAGAGAATATGCCTTAATATCATTCCTACTCATTCCAATCTAAAATTCCTTGAATACCATTATATTCTTCAATTTCTTAGTGCCACAATCACCAGTGAACACACCCTGGTGTTTACTTAGGGTTTTATGTTGGTAGACATGGCTGGTGCCAATTTCTAGGCTTCTGAGAAACTATAAGGCTATTACTTATTTATTGTAGGTGTGGTCCTTGTTTTGGAGACAGATATTGACTGCGAATGTTTGGTATATACTGATGAAATTCACAATGTCCGATTACAACTTAAAGCCAATGGCTCTATTGCCATGTGACCACTTTTAGATTTCAGGAGAAGTTGAAGTCTTTTATGCAAATAACTAAGACACTATTACTTGTGTCTTTAATGCTCGGAAGTTTATATACACAGACATACATATTTGTTGATAATGGTTAGTTATTTCTGAAAATTGATGTAGCTTAAGTCCCAATTCTAGGGACGTGGCTGTCAAGCAACATCTATGTCGCACGCGTTCGAATTCGACACAGCATAATATCGACATGACACTGCTTTGTGGCATTTTCTAGTGCATTTTGGAGTTTCTATGTGTCTGATATGTGTCCTCCACGGACACGGCAAGCATTTTGTTGTGTTCATGGTTCCAAAAGCAGCATAAGTATATACTATAGCCATCAGAAGTTGATAATCAGAGAACAATGGTGAAATATATCATTAAGATTCATTTCGTTGCTTGTGTCTGTAGAAGCATGGAAAATAATAAAGAAAGATCCATGCGGCCAGAGAGCCCCATGCAGCTCAGAGAGTTCATGCGGCTCAAGTATCCATGCGGTTCAAGCGTCTATGTGGCTCAAATAAGCTCTATGCGGCTCAGAGAGGAGACACGTGGCCTGCAAACAGTTCTTTACTGCATTAAATGCCTTAACGGCTAACAGCTCTGACAAGGTGACAGTTCTGACACAAAGATACCATTATGACTCCCTCATAATGACGGACTCCTAGGGAAGCGAAGAAAATCTCTGACACGATCCCCCGAGATTTAGAAACTGTCATGTGGCCTTGACACGTGGACAGTCGTATACGGCCCAAGCGGAGACTCCCCCATGCGGCCCAAGTGGAGACTTCCCATACGGCTCACAAAGATTAGCCCCATGCGGCTCACGAAGACTAGCCTCGGCTCACGAAGACCAGCCCCATGCGGCTCACGAGGACTATCGCCATGCGGCTCATGAAGACTAGCCCCATGTGGCTCACGAAGACTAGCTCCATGCGGCTCACAAAGACCATCCCTATGCGGCTCGCGAGGACTATCTCCATGCGGTTCACTCATGCGGTCATCCACACTCATACGGCTCAAATCATTACCATACGGTCCAAATGTTCAGGGGGCCACTCTTAGGCAACCTTGACACGTGGCCAGCCTTATGCGGCCCAATAAGAAGCAACTTTCCTGCGGCTCAGATTTCTGCTGTTATGACGCGTAGCATAATAGCAGGGTACGTGGCATCAGATTGATCGAAATCCCTCAACAAATCCTAATGAAATATTGGGATCAAATCAGATCATTTGCAAATAAGCCAATTAAAGACACGTGTCGAGGAATCCGAGGTTGACATGACAAATCAGGAGGATTTATGTCAATCAGCATTAATTACCTACAAAAGATTTGATGTAATCACATTTATTGCTCAAATCTTGATGAACGGCCCAGATCCAATGATCCTTAGCCGCCGACTTTCAAGAATGGGCAATCATTGTAAACCCTAATGAGGCCTCCCACTCTTATAAATAGCAGGGTGCCATTCCCTTGGGAATACATACATAGGTACGAAGATACAGAGAGATATAGAGACAGACGCACATAGTGACATACACAGAGACAGAGAGAGAGCCAGAGAGCCTGAAGAAAGAGCATTTCTACATCAATGCCCAGCAATTCTTCTACAGAGCCAAGGCTGCACCCGATCGTCCAAGGAGTAAGGCAGAGCTGTCGTCGCTTTCCCGAGCCTCTACCGTCACCCCCCAGAATCTAAAATAAACAATTGTACTTAGATTGTTGTACCTAGGTTTTCGTCCCTAGGCTTTATTTGTACAAGCGAGTTTGTATTGTGAAGTAAAAGTCCAGTCCTCCGATAATTGTTCTGTTCTTTTATATTTCATGGCAAACACGATGGCGACTCTGCTGGGGACAAACGTCTCCATGGCTGAGAAGTTGGTGACGCAATCGGATGCAGCCAAACTTGGCTCCACACAACAGAAGATGGTCGTCCGCTTCGACCAACAGGCATTTGAAGAAATGCTCTCTGAAGGAAGTACTGGCCCGGTCCAGAAGCGAACCCGCATAAAGAAAGCTCGCTGCGAGTGGAGGCCAAAATCATTTGCTCCTCCACAAGCTCTGGACAGGGTACTCTCTGCTACCCAAGACGGCGAAGATGACTCTCATACCGCTCCACTTCAAGCCGTAGAGGACTCTGCTGTCCCCAAGTCCGGCAAAGGAAAGCACTACGATGCTGGACTTGCAGGGACAAAGAGTGGTTCTATGCACCCCAAGAAGAAGCCGAACACTCATGTGGCCAAGTCTGCCAACCACATACAGGACGCTCATACGGCTGAATCTGCCAGTCGTATGAAGGAGGTCTATACGGCCAGATCATCCAGCCGCATGAAGAAAACTCATACGGCCGGGACTCCCAGCCTCATGAAGAAAGTCTATACGGCTACGCCTGCCAGCCGCATGAAGATTATTGATGACGGCCGTATGACGCCTACTCCACGCGGCTCTGTCTTCGACCGCCTTTCTTATGGTCCTGATCTCTTGTGCTCCCAAGAAGACATGTCTGACTCTCTCCAGTATCACTTAGACTCTTCCTACTATGTGCCCTTACGCACTAGAGCGAAGAAGTCTAGGGCAGCGCGAGCTTGGCAAGCTCGATCTGCTGATCCGACCTCTGACCATCCAAGCGTCCCACATACCGTTATGCGGGCCTCAGATGGGAAGTTGTACAGAACCACTCGAGTCCAGCCCCCGGCGGCAAACGGACAGAGAGGTTCGCAAAAGTCTCCCGAAATCCAGGGAGCAAACATGGTCGATCCAGACCCATCTGACTTGCGTGAGGCCATCCTCCACAAACGCAAGGAAAGAGAAGGTGCCTCGGGGTGCAAAGGGTCCTCTTACGGACGTCACTGCACCCAGATCATCGTCAACTGCTGTTACAATAACGCGACAGTACGAGAAGACCGGCAGTCCATCTTCCAAAGACTGCAACAAACATGTTCAGAAGACGAGGCACTTTCCGTCGTCTCTTGCAACTCTACTCAGAAAATCCCTGTCGATGGGAGAGAAAAGAAGACCAATGCTCCCAGCCCGAAGATTTCAACTACTATGACTAAGAGACTATCATCTAAACGGGTGCCTACCACCGGAGCGTTCCAAGGTACCCGTTCAAAGACGAAATCTGCTACAGTAGAAGATTCGTCGTCCACACCACTGGGGGTTGCTGGGACTGGGGGTAGCACTCCTCCGAACCTCCACGATAACCCGATATTCCAAGAAGACGAGCCAGGGGAAACAACTCTCCCATCAGATACAGCAAACTCTGACGTCCCCGAGGACGTCCACAACTTCCAAGACGAGGCAAACTCGGAGACTGGGGGTACTGTTCCTTCTGAGTTCGAACCAGAGGAGAACATTTCTACATATCCCGATAACTTCTCACTACAGGGGTACGACTCGGAGGACGCTTCCTCCACCGCTCCGTCTATCTCTCCTCATGTAAAGACGGTGTTCATGACGGACAGAAGCCAAGGTGGTTCCAGTGATCGCCAATGCATCGACACTCTGAAGGCCATACTACTTGCCTTGGTCAAATCTGTGGACGAGATCAAAGCGGCCCTTCCAACTCTGCAAGGAGGGATACCTGGCCAAACAAGCACAGGTCCCGCAGTCAATACGGACTTGAATTCAGCGACACCGAACCCGAGCAACAATCCTCCTGAAGTAACGGCCCCCACCACCGTGGATGAGGCCCGAGAAGCGAGAAAAGAGGTCCAGGAGCTTCGAGCCATGTTTCACGCTCGAGAAAACTCTCAAGACCTCAGAATACGGCAACCGTACCCTGCTGCATGGAGGGATGTCCCCTTTCCACCAAGATATAAGCCGTTCAATATCAATCCTTACGATGGCAAGACCTCCGCCAGTCGGTACATCACTTACTTCGAGGTCACCACCGACCATCTGCCCCATGACGATGCCATCCTCATATGATTATTCATTGGGGCATTGGAAGGAGTCGCCTTCGACTGGTATCGCAACCTACCAGACAACTGCATCCACTCTTTCGTCGACTTTAAGCACATGTTCTTGGAGAGATTCTACGAAGTAGGGCAGGACATCACAATGTCCACCCTCATGGACGTCGTCCAAGGGAAGAAAGAGCTGACATGGAACTACATTGAGCGGTTCTGCCAAACCACAATGAAGTTGCCATCTGGAAATCCGGATTCCTCCTTGATTGAAATTTACCAAAAGAGACTGCTTCCAACAATCAGTCTCTGGATGGGCGAAAGTTAATTCAAGGACTGGAAGACGTTTATCATTAGTGCCACCAGCGCCTGTAGGTCCTAAAAAATCAAGTCGCATCAATCAACAAAGTCAAAAATTCAAGATATGCATCATTCAAGTAAACTGCGCAGACAATGGATTGTACAGATCTCAGATTACGCATGTCAGTTTGTGCACACATCCAACTGCGCAGGCTGACGTGGCAGAAGTCATCATTACCTAAATCAAAGCAAATCTTTCTAACAGCTGACAGCACGGAGAACGAGGAGACTACTCGTTTATTGTGCCGCACAGTGCTCGAGGGCGGCTGACAGTTGGCAGTGCAATCCATGATGGCGCAATCCATCCCTGCGCAGTCTGAGTCTGTGCAAACTAAAGTCTGCGCAGCTCAGGTTTCACATTCTACCAACATAACTGATAAAGTACATGTAGCATTCATGCCATCAATTGCTCATTACGTGGCAACTATCTATGCACGATCATACGCATTTCAATCAAATGATGCCATGTGTCCCAGATAGTTGGCCTACGATCCAGTAATTGCCTGCGCAGTCCAATGCTGCGCAAACCAATTGCTACACAAATTATCCTGCGCAGTCCAGAATAACTGAAAGTTAGTTATTTCCAGAACTCTATAAATAGAGTTTCAAGTCTTCATTTCAAAAGGGATCAAGAGTTCACAATCAGAAATCAGAGAGTTCAGGAGTTCTTATCCAAGTGCTGTTGCATTCTTCCGAGGCTTTTGCCTTCAACTTCCGAGGCTTTCTGCCTTCAGTTCCAGAGTTATTCTCAACTTCAGAAGCTTCATCTTCAAAGTTCACATCGTCCAAGGGATAAAGCAATCGTCATCTAGATTGGATTCCTAAAGTTGTACCATTCCCAGAATTCAAATTGTAATCTTTTACAAAGTTTGTATCAATAAAGTTTCATACTTTTGTTTTTGCAAACAAAATGGCGACTCTGCTGGGGACGACTTTCTCCTCTGACGAGGAAGTGACAACTCAATGTGACACAGCGTCTATCGGAAAGACGCAGAAGACACTGGTTGTGAAAATCAACCAGACAGCCTATGAATCCATGATCAACTCCAAGACCACTCCTCGCACTTCAACCACTGCTGCCACAAGCAAAGTGCACTCAAAGTGGGTCCCAAAGACTGCTGCACATTCTGTCAATGTAGTCAGCAAGTCTCCTGCACAATCTGCCAGCCAGTCTGATGCGCAATTCAGTGCTTCTGTCACCAAATCCAGTGCACAAACTGTCTCTGCCACTGCTGCGCAGTCTGCTATGGCTAGTGCACAAAAGATTTTATATGCTGCCATGGCTAAGTATAAAACTCCTATGCCTCTGGCACAATTGGCTGCTAAACTTCCTGCACAAAACAACGTTCCAGCAACCAGAGTGCAACCTAAGCACTCTGTGGCAAGAACTCCTGATGCGCAAACTACAGCTCCTGTGGCCAGAATTCCTGCACAAAATATTCCTACGCAAAATAAGAGTAATAGCCTTTTGGCTAAATTCTCTTCCTCTCATAACAAAGGAAGAGACTCTACTCCTCTTTCCAAACACCCTATTGGCCCTACGCAATCCACTGGGGTAGTCCTTTGGCTATTCCTCTTTCTCTTCAAAACAAAGGGAAAGGCCCGTTGGTCTTTTCTCAAACCTCCTTGTCCCATGACTTGGAAGACAACAGAGGGAAACGCTCTTTAGCTAACCCTTCATCTCAAAACAAAGGAAAAGGCCCTTTGGTCTTTTCTCAATCTTCTTCAGTTTTTACTGAAGAGGATCCATCTGAATGTGCCTTGGCACCAATCAGTACTAGAACTCTTTCAAATAAGGATTCTTCTTTTCTTTATAACAAGAGCACTTGTACTAATCAAAGAGGTATTTTGCCTACTCCGGTAGCAGAATTCCAGGATCTCCCGACTCTCAAAATTTCCCGTTCCAGACAGGGAAAACTATTAGTGTCTCAAACAGAAACCCCTGGGGGTGAATTTGCTGATCTTAGAACCTATCTCAATCGACCCACTTCGGTGAAACACAAACAGCCAATGCCGAAGATCAAACATCATCAGAAACAAATCTCCAAGATCAAAAATCCTGACACTTATGCCAATGAAGTGAGCACTTCCCTGTATACTCAAGGGACTAAACATTTGAAGAATCGAAATCATGTTCCGAATGTTATCAAAGAACAAATCCCTCAAAGCTTTCTTCATCCTGTTGCTGATCTTCGAGAACATCTAAGACAAAAACGGGACAATGTCTCAACACCTCCACCTCAATCCTCTGATCATCATTGCAATCATAAAGTCATCATCCAATGTTGTTATCAAACAACAAATCGATCTGTCTTCGATCGTTTGACTTTTGCTAAAACTGAACCTATGTCAGATGAAGACGAAGTCTTGTATGCTTCTGTTAACATGACTTCCCGAGACACCGGGGGTAAAAGATGCTCTAAACATGGTAGACTCCGTAAACCAAGCCAACGGTATTTAGAATTACTCCAAGAATCCTCTGAATGAGTATTTCGACATACCCGCTCTCAAAGCCGAGATACAATCGGTCAAAAGAATCTTCCTCAAAACCCTTCAGGTTATTCTTCCTCAGATTATGATGCATATAGCGAAAGCTCTGAACAGATAGTATCTTCAACTGTACCAAGAGAAGTGACAGCTTATGTTGTCACTGATGATCCAGATGCTTCAACTTATGTAAATCAAGAACAACGAATCGCTGCACTCGAAGACAAACTAAAAACCATGGCTGAAATGGTTACTAGTATGCATTCTATCATTGTAGCACAACATGCTACACCACCTACTGTAATACCTGTAAATCCTGAAATCATAGCATCATCAGTGCCTGTTAATGCTGGATTGGGGCTAGCACCTACTCAAATACCTCCTGTACAAGTTCAAACTACACCAAGTCAATCAGGAGCTGGGGGTAGTGCTTACAATGTTGTTCCTCCTCCTACCACTACAACTCAACCTGCTCCTTCTTCGTCATCAGAAGATGCCAATGAAGCTGTCAAACTCTTACGAACTCAGTTCGAAGCATTTAAAGAGAAAGACAACTTGCAAAGATTGGGAATCAAGCAGCCCTATCCAATTGAATGGAAGGAAGTCCCGTTTCCACCGAAGTACAAAATCCCAACAATCTCTCTATTCGATGGCAGTACTTCCCCAAGTCAATTCATCAATCATTTTGAGGTAATGACCGTTCAACTCCAGCCAAGTGACGCTCTTCTTACCAGAATGTTCGTCGGTTGTTTAGCCGACGTAGCATACGACTGGTATAGAAGTTTGCCTGATGGTTGTATCACTTCCTTTTCAGGTCTCAAACAAATCTTCTTGGAACGGTTCTATGAAGGATTCAATGATATGACGATGTCAGCTCTCAACAAAATCAAACAGAAATATAATGAAACTGCTGAGAGTTTTATCGAACGGTTCCGTCGTGAAGCTTTAAAAATGCCTCCAGGAACTCCAGCTGCTGTCACTATTGATACTTGTAAGGCAAATCTTCTGCCTATTATCAGTATGTGGACAGGATCCACCCAATTCCAAGATTGGCCTTCATTCATTGTCAATGCCAAAGCTGCTGAAGTAAGTGCCGACAAGTTCAAACAATTGGGGGTACAAATGTCTAACCCTGATCGAGATGAGCATCAGAATTCAGGTGGTGGCAACCGTCAAAATAATCGCAAAGCAAAAGAGACTTTGAACATTAATTTGAACAAAAACAAAAAATCTTTGGCTGTCAATGTGGCTCCGCCTATATCCACTCCTACTCCTTCTGCACCTCCACCGAGGGAACCTCGTCCAAAAGTGGAATATTCCTTTGATGAGAATGACACTGCAAGCATCTTTGAGTGTTTACTCAAAAGCAATAAAATTCAACTTCCTGACCCAAAGAAACCTGATGAAGTCGGTAAGACGGATCATCCTAAATATTGTGTCTATCACAGGTTTATTGGACATCCTACTCGAGCATGTTATGTGCTCAAAGGCAAAATTCAGGAGCTTGTCAATGATGGTGTAGTCACTCTGCAGCAAGATGAGAAGACTGTTACTGCGAACATGGTTTCAGTCCAGTTTGGGGATTTCCCTCCGCAGATGGTACAGCACGGTGTCATTCCAATTCCTAAAGCTACTCTTGAGATTGAGAATCTCCCACTTCTACCAAATGAAGGTCTTGTTCCCTTGTCTCTTGACAACGGTGAAATTATGTAGATCCATCCTGATCTTGCTCCGGAATTCGAGCTGTCCTCTTCTTCCAAGAAGAAAACTCGTTCTAAAGGCGAAACCAAGATTTGCAACATGGTGTCTTTTGATCCCATAGTTGAAGAGGAGATTCTGTTAGGCACCAGATCAGGGAAAGCCTATTTGAAAGATCATTCCGAAGGTCAAAAAGATCCCGCTTCTTCTTCTGAACCTGCTCCGGCACAACCTGCTTCCACTGAAGAGGTCCCTTCTACATCTTTACCAGTTGTAGTATCAATTCCTCCCAGGCCAACGATGGCTGACAAAGGCAAGCAACAAGTTCGCTTTGATAAGCCCCTGAAGAAGTCATCTCCTACAGGACTTGAAAAGCCATATAACTTTGATATATTGGCTCAACTGGCCAATACACCGGCTAGACTATCAATCTTCGAGCTCTTGCGCCTTTCTAAAGAGACTCGAGAAACTTTAAGTGAAGCTCTGATGCAGGCTGAAACTTGCCTAACTCTTCTCAAGAAGCCAGAATCAGAACCAGTCTCTTGCCATCACTGTCATAGTGTCTTGGAGTTGATCCCAAACATTACTTTCACTCAGGATGATATGCTACTGGAAGATAATAGATATGATCGTCCTTTTTATTATACAGGATATGTTGATTCGATGAAAGTCGATCGTATCCTGATAGATCCAGGGTCTGCACTTAGCATCATGCCAAAGATAATGCTAGATGCATTGAAGATACCAGTGCATAGTCTTTCGAGCACAATCACTACTATCTTGGGATTTAACCAAGGAAAAAGTGAACCTTTGGGCAAGATCCGCTTAAAACTTCAAATAGGCAATCTTCGCACAAAGGTGACCTTTTATATCATTGACAATCATGGTTGTTCTTACAACGCTCTTCTGGGAAGACTATTCCTCCATGAACACAATGTTGTTCCCTCAACTCTTCATCAATGCTTTAAATACGTTGATGACAAAGGACAAGTTCACAAGGAAGTTGCGGACCTTTATCCTTTCAAGGGCGTTGAAGCGTATTGCAATGATGCTCGTATGTACAAGGAAGAATTTATGAAAGTGGTATTGGCCATGGATACTGAAGAAGATCAAAAAGCAGTG
The DNA here is from genome assembly GCA_029216955.1 of Iris pallida. Taxonomy (NCBI): domain Eukaryota; kingdom Viridiplantae; phylum Streptophyta; class Magnoliopsida; order Asparagales; family Iridaceae; genus Iris; species Iris pallida. Next base: position 11,823,371 of record JANAVB010018993.1, read on the forward strand.
CCTAATGATACTCTCATCATACCTGTCAAAGGACGTATTTTTCATCCTCAGTCTTCTAAACCACTGGCTATTCACTTGCCGGTTCAGGAAAAATCAGTCGATGCTGATCAAAATCAAAGGGAGCTCACCTCTTCTGAGCCACTTGTTATTGATTTACGTCGTAACAAGGACAAAAAGCAGCTCACTTCTTCTGAGCCACTTGTTGTTGATTTAACTCGCAATAAGGAAAAAAGGGAGCTCACCTCCTCTGAGCCACTTGTTATTGACCTCCGTCGTAACAAGCCTCCTCCACGTTCTTCTTCTTCCCCTCTTGTAATCAATCTGACCAAGCCTGCCAAGGCTAAAGGTCCTGATGTAAATACAGATATAAATATCAATGAAAAAGCATCTACTTTCCAGTATGCTGATATTATTTATCATACTAAATACTATTTGGATATGTTAGATAGCTTTCAGTCATTTACAATGGGAGTTGTACAATCTCTTCAAACAGAAGTTTCATGTGAACATTCAAAAGACTCATATCGTATTGTTCCTGCTCGCAAAAAAGGCAAAAGTCCAATACTTTTTAGTAAAAGACCGGAACAAAAATTTAGCTACACGGATGATAGCAAAGTTAACGACACAGGACCTCTTCAATTCCGTCGTTATAGTCAACAATCAAAAGACATCGTCCGAAAGATGGGTTACGACTTCAAAAGCGGCCTTAACTACGGTAAAGGTAGACGAACTCCCATTCGTACAACAGTTCCAAAAGGAAAATCACAAATATATTATAGCAGGACCAAAAGAGGTCTCGGATACGCTTCTCCTCCAATGTTATCCCCAGCAGTTTCTGACTCTGATAACGAAGAACGTTCTAATTCTTCTGATTCCAGATCATGGGATTCTGATACTAGCGTTGGTGAAGTCCATCGTATAATCGTATCTTCTAATATGGTTTCCGCTAAACTTCCAGAAGGATATGAAGAGGATATTGAAGAAAGTCCTGAAACAGATCCTTGGGCTCAACAGATGGATAATCAATGGGTACTCCGATTTGAATAAAGAGAACCTCCTACTGAAGATCAATTAATTCAAATTAATGTAGGAGAAAGCGAATCACCTCGTCCAATCTTCATTAGCAAGAATCTTCCAGAAACAGATAAACAAGAGTTGATTCTTCTCATTAAAGAATACATTAACGTCTTTGCTTGGAGTTACGAGGACATGCCAGGTTTAGATCCCAAGATTGCTACTCACAAGTTGAACATTCTTCCTAATGCTAAACCAGTCAAACAGCAACAAAGGAGATTTAAGCCTGAAATGATGGACACAATTGATGATAAAGTCAAGAAGCTTATAGCTTGTGGCTTTATTCGAGAAGAACAACATCCTGATTGGGTAGCCAATGTTGTTCCAGTCCTGAAGAAAACTGGCAAAGTCCGAGTCTGCATCGATTTCCGAGATCTTAATGAAGCATGTCCGAAAGATGAGTTTCCTCTTCCTATCACAGACGTCATGATTGACAATACTTGTGGGTTCGAGCGAATATCTTTTATGGATGGATTCTCTGGATATAATCAGATCAAGATGAATCCCGAAGATAAAAAACATACATCTTTCCGTACTCCTCGGGGAGTCTATTGCTACACAGTGATGCCATTTGGTCTCAAGAATGCTGGTGCAACTTACCAACGAGCCATGAGTACCATTTTCAGAGAACATCTTCGTAAGACTGTCGAATGCTACGTTGACGATATCGCTGTCAAAAGTCAGCTGAAGGAAGATCACATCCAAGATTTGAGAACTATCTTCAATCTCATGTGCCAACATCAACTCAAAATGAATCCCACCAAGTCATTCTTGGGTGTCTCTAGTGACAAATTTCTCGGCTTCGTCATTACCTCTAAGGGTATACACGTGGATCCTGAGAAGATCAACGCCATTCAAGAGATGCGTCCTCCACGCAACTTAAAAGAGTTACGAGGATTCCAAGGCCGACTAACGTATATCAGGCGATTCATTTCGAACTTATCTGGACGCTGTAGACCATTCACTCAACTAATGAAGAAGGGTGTATCGTTTATTTGGACAGAAGAATGTCAACAAGCATTCGACGACATCAAACGATATCTTATGAATCCACCTGTTTTGGTACCACCAATCTCAGGCATTCCATTCTTAATGTATGTCCGTGCTATGGACCATTCATTGGGTGTTTTGCTTGCCCAAAAGAACAAAGAAGGTCACGAACAGGCCATTTACTATCTCTGTCGTACTATGATTGGTGCTGAACACCGTTATAGTCCGGTCGAGAAAGAATGCCTGGCTCTCATGTTTGATGTGCAGAAGACGAGGCATTACATCATTGGCCAAACTATTCATGTCATATCCCGTGTTAATCCTCTTCGGGTATTGATGAAAAAGCCTAGTACACTTAATTCTCGGCTGGCCACATGGGCAATCTTGCTAGCTTAATATGACATGGTATATGTTCTTCAAAAGTCTGTCAAAGGTCAAGCACTGGCAGACTTCTTAGCGGCTCATCCTGTACCAGAAACATCCAAGCTATATGACGAAATTCCAGACGAGACGTTGGAAGTCAACATGATCTCTGAAGAGTTTCTAACATGGCGTCTATTCTTTGACGGTGCGTCAAGGATCGGACCAAATGGTGCTATTGTGGCAGGTGTTGGAGTGGTCCTCGTTTCTCCAGATGGATCAACTATCCAAAGAGCTTATTCTCTAGATGAACCTTGCTCCAATAATGTAGCGAAGTACAATGCTTTACTTATCGGCCTTCAGTTAGCCAAACAACTGAATGTTGAATATCTTAAAGTCTACGGTGATTCTAAGCTGGTTGTCAACCAGGTTAGAGGAACTTATGAAGTCTGCCATCAAGATCTGGTACCTTACTTTGAAGCAGCAATCAACATGGCTATATCATTCAAAGCTTTCTTCATTGAATATGTACGCCGAGCATGCAATACTGAGGCAGATGCTTTGGCCAATCTTGCAGCTGTCTTAGCCATCCCTATCAAAAGACAGCAGGTGGTGGTTATCTCTAACCGAGAACTGTTCTGCATCAAAAATAATTGTAATATTGAATTCAGCAATTTTGCCGAAGTCAATGTTATCGATGACGATTGGAGAACTCCTTTCATCGACTTCGTGGTACACGACATACTTCCAGAAGATCCTAAGGAGGTCACAAGTATTCGACGACGATCTCTACGATTCTATTATAATCAAACCGATGGTCTTCTTCTACGCTGTTTAGCTGGTGATGAAGCCAAACAAGTACTACGTGAAGCTCACGACGGTGTTTGCGAAGCACATCAGCCCGGTCCTAAACTACAAGATCGTATCCGATGCATGGGTTACTATTGGCCCTCTATGGTATCAGATGCCATTGAATATGCAAAGAAATGTCGTGCTTGTCAGATCCATGCAGATTTCATTCACCAACCATCAGAATTCTTACACCCGACTGCTGCTTCCTGGCCTTTCGAAGCTTGGGGCATAGATGTCATAGGTCCTATCAATCCTCTTTCTTCTAGAGGACATCGGTTCATATTGGCGATAACTGACTATTTCTCCAAGTGGGCTGAAGCTATACCGCCAGCTGAAGTCAAGACTAGCAGTGTCATCAACTTTGTTAAACACCACGTTATCTATAGATTTGGTGTACCTCGAAGAATCATCCATGACAATGGACCTTAACTCATCAGCCAGAAATTTACCAGATTCTGTGATGATCACCGAATTGATAATGTTGCTTCGACTGCATACAATCCTGCCGCTAATGGTTTAGCTGAAGACTTTAACAAAACCATCATTAAACTCCTTAAGAAGTTTGTATCCACTAACAAACGGAATTGGAGCGAAAAACTTGGCGAATGTCTATGGGCCTACCGAACTACGGTTCGCAATCCCACAGGCTTTACACCTTTCTCTTTGGTGTATGGCTGTGAAGTTGTCCTTCCTTTGGAGCTGCAAATTCCTTCTTTAAGGATTGCCATTGCTAATGAGCTCACTACAGAGAACAATGACCTTCTTCGACTTCAAGAATTGGAGGCATTGGATAAAAAGCGATTAATGGCTCAACAACATATTGAGTTATATCAAGCCCGCATCTCGAAGACGTTTAATCGTAAAGTGAAGGTCAGAGCCTTTCAGCAAGGAGAACTTATTTTAACGGTCAGACGTCCTATGACTATGACTCATATGAGTAAAGGCAAGTTCGACGCAAAGTGGGAAGGTCCATATGTTGTGAGCAAAGTCTTTTCTAATGGAGCATATCAACTCTCAGAACTGGATGGACGAATTGCTATGATGCCTATTAATGGCAAGTTCCTTAAAATGTACTATGTATAAATGTAAATGTTTGTAAATCATCAAACAAGTTCATGTTTATAAATAAAATTTTATTTAATCATGAATGATAGTACATGATATTAAGGAAGGTCATTATCATCCTTCTCTATATTTGGACGTGGACCACTACCGTCCTTTTCAAAAACACGGTCAGCAAAAGAGTCGAGAACCTCTTTGCTGGATCCCACGAGGAATTTACAGGCGGCCATCCTCATGGCTTCTTCTTCTTCAGTCCTTCCTGGTTCAAGCAGAAAGTCCAGGATGTCTCTCGGTAGCTGGGGTGCAAACGAACATTTCGGCTGAACTGGATCGGCAGGGCGTTCTTCAGTGCCCTTCTAAACCTTCGGGGCAATCTCAGCCTTCTTAGATGCTTCTCCAGAAGACATTTTTATGTTGAAGAGTAGAAGTGTTCGTTCCTGTCAGATTTCTGCTATATTTATAGGCAGAAGTTCCTCAACTAATGAAGCGATACATTCATCCGACGGTTCGTCCGTTCATTAATACATGACGGTTCATCCGTTCATTTATTACATTCATCCGACGGTTTGTCTGTTCATTAAATGCATGACGATTCATCCGTTCATTTATCACATTCATCCGACGGTTCGTCCGTTCATTAATGCCCGACGGTTCATCCGTTCGTTTATCATCATATGACGGTTCATCCGTTCATTTATCACATTCATCCGACGGTTCGTCCGTTCATTTATCATCCTTTGACGGTTCATCCGTTCGTTTATCATCATTTGACGGTTCATCCGTTCGTTTATCATCATTTGACGGTTCATCCGTTCATTTATCATCATTTGACGGTTCATCCGTTCGTTTATCATCATTTGACGGTTCATCCGTTCGTTTATCATCATTTGACGGTTCATCCGTTCATTTATCATCATTTGACGGTTCATCCGTTCGTTTATCATCACTTGACGGTTTTCCCGTTCATTCATATCACATACATTGACGATTCATCATCGTTCATTATCCACATCAGCAACTTGTCATTTTTGATTAAGTTGTCAAATCGAAATAATAATATTCATCAAGAAATATATCATGTCTATCTGTTATTTATATCTGAATAAGATATGCAATAAATAATGGAGCCACAACAAAAATGTCTTTTATTTATCAAAATATGAGGCATTACAGAAACGCATCTACAGCAACAAACACAAAAATACAAAAAAGTTCTAATTAAGAAGGAGGGATAATCAGATTGTCAATTTGCTGCTTCAGTGTCTGCAGCTCTTCTTCATGAGTTGATGTTACTATCCTTCTTGCTTCTTCCATCCCGCTTTCTTCATCAAAAATAGGCATGTCCACTGTTCGGCGGGTGATTTCTGCACCATGGGTTGTCTCGTACTCATTCCTCTCTTGAATTAAGGTATTGAATTGTTCAATCACGAGTTGGTGATTAACAGTTTCCTCTTCAAATTCTTGCTGGAGGCGAGTAATTTCTGCTTTCAGCTCAGCAAGTCTCTGTCCCTTGCTTTCAGCCATTAAAGTAACTGATTCTATCTTAGAGTTGTATTCAGCTGATTTTGCAGAATGAGCCTCTAAAAGATTTTAAAGATTTACCCTTTCTATATCAGCGGCTTGAGCCAGTCGCTCAAATTCAGCCTGTACTAAAGAGTCTATCTCCTTCTTCTTGAGCTCCTTATATTTTCTTATGGAGATTTCTAATTCGTTCAATATGTGTTCAAGGAGAGTGGCCTGAGCCTCGTCTCCTTGCTCCCTTATGGCTCTTATTAAGAAAGAAGTTGGCTTCCTAACCATAATGAAATCAGCTTCTTCTTTCTCTATCATTTTATGAACAAGCGATCCCAGCGACTCGAAGAAACATCTGGTAAATGACTGGACAACTTGTTGATTAATGGCCAGAGTTCCAGGAGTCGCTGCTACTCCTATTGAGGATGAGACAGCAGGTTGCTCGACCCTTTGTGGCTGGACAACAGGCTCTTTAAACAAAGGAGCCAGAGTAGAGCTAGTCGCTCCTCCTGTTTGATCCTCTGCAATAGTAAATTTGTTATTTTACTAATTGTCTGCCGATGAATAAGAAGATCAAATAAGAGCAATCTTACCTTGGTTCGATCTAGCAACAAGTGCATTCCCTGCTGGAATGGATTTTCGTTGAACGGAAGTAGCTTCAGCTGCGATAGCCTGGCTGCTGCCCGCTTCAGAACCGCAGGATAAATGATGACTACTACTGACAACCACCGTGGGTATGGGCACCATAGCCAGGTCCGTTGGAGGTGTTGGCAGAGTCTCACGATCTGCAAGAATTACAAATGAAGATATTAGTTATCAGTCTATTTTAAAGAGAAGATTTCTAGATCTCGTTTTATACCTTGAGGGTCGGTGGCGGGATTTTCTTTCAACATATCTTCATCAGCTGCTTCTTCAAGAGATCTTTCTATCTCAACATTTTCATCAGGATTTAAAAGATCAGCAACTTTTTCTGCAGACGCCTCCACTTCAATATCCTTTTTAGGATCTGAAATATCATCGGCAGTATCAAGAGATATATGTTCTTCATTCCTTTTAGGATCTTGTATATATTCATCAACATTTTCAGACGAAGAGCCCTCCTCGTCTTCTTCTTCTTCTGCTGCATTCCCACTGTTAGTTGCAGTCTGATCATCCTGCAGGCTATAACTGCAATCTTCTAAAGCTGCGATCATTTCACGATCTTCTTCTTCACGAAGAGTCCTAGGAGTAAGAGGAGGTTGGGTTGCCTCTGCAACAGGTGAAAGAGGTCGTACAACATTTTGTTCTTCCTCTATGATGTTCTCTCTAGACTCTTCAACCTCAGTTCTTGGGACAAGATCTCCCCTCTATTCAGTTTCTTCAAGAGTTTTGCTCCCAGATTCAGAAACAGGTGTGGGAGATGACATTATGATCCCTGCTGCAGCATCTACTGAAGTCAGGATTTGTATGGAAGAAGATTCTGCTAAAATTCTTCTGGTGACCACCCTCTTCTTTCTGTGTAGAGGTCTGGCAGGACTCTCTACATTTACTGGTTCTGCTTATTTCTGCACAGAAGTTGGTGTAGTGGCAGCCTCTTGATGTGTCTCGGCCAATTGTCGAGATTGGGATCTTGTAGTGACCTTTTCAGAAGAATGATCTAGGATCAATTTCTTTTTTGCCGCTGGAGTAGGAGGCTCTTCTCTTCTTTTTTTCTTTGCGGGAGATCTACCCACTTTCAGAGAAACACGCAGTGGTGCATTTACCTCTTGAGGGAACATAATATCCTTCGAAGTTTCTAGAGGTGCATCCGCTGGCTCGTGCACCTCATCATTTGCAGGGATCGATGAAGCAATTCTCTCTCTCCTCAATCTTGTTGCAGAAGCGAAACTATCTGCGAGATTAAAATTCTCGGCAAAAGTATTCGCGGACGTATAAAACACTGAATATGTGAAGAGCATCCGAGGACCCTGGGGAGTACTCCTTCCTGGCATTGAAAAGGTGGCTTTTGTATCACGGGCATTGTAATAAGCCCAAGCTCTGGCCCCGTCTATCAAATAACCTTTGCCTTGGAGGCAAGTAATTGCATTCCCTACGTGGAACTGATCATACCCAAACTGCCGAGCAAATCGGCTGGGAAGATATGGTTCTAAATAGCATTCTTCTTCGAACCGGTAGACCAGATGAGATGGTCGAATCGTTTTCAACCATTCGAAGGCTGCACGGGTCAGAGGCTGCATCTTTGAATCCACCATATTTATGGGCATTTGATCGTACCCAGCAGGGAGAGGAGCACAACAGAAGTTCTATCCTCTATTCAGATTCAAGGCATATCTACACTCGCTTAAAGAAGTATATTTCCATTTACCATGAGAATACCTTCGGAGAAAACTGCCATCAACCAGTCCCATACCGGGGTCCATTAAGGTTAGATAATGGAGAAGCAACCATCCAAATAAATATGTATATGGCAGTTCCAAGCGAGGGAACTCTTTTTCTCCTTTCGCCTTCACCATCAGGTCGACGTATAAACGAAGATTGGCATTTAGTTTGCAGGTCATTGCTGATAATAAGTCCATCTTATAGCCGAAGACCAACTTGACAGCAGCAAACAGAACGCCACGGTGGAAGCGATCTACGGTACTGGATCCGGGAACTACAAACCTCCGAAGCCAGTATGTTAGAAACCCTGCCAGTTGTGCTTTTTCTGACATGGGTCTATAGCCCATTCTTAAATAACTCTCTAAAGTGTCCCCTGTCTTCAAAGGAGGATACTCATGATCATCTTTCACTTGTTTATCAAGGTTACCACTCTGTTCCATTAGTTTTATGACCTCTGCGTTGCTCAAAGGTTTGAAGAAGTTAGGGTAGCATTTATCATTCTCCTTGGTCTTCTTCTCTTCTATGTGGTTGAGAAACAGATATGGTAACCACTTCGAAGAGTAACAAGTGTTGGCGGTAGCACTCTTATAAAACAGAGAGCAAATCTTGTAATGGCACAGTAGTTCATCGAACACTGCCACCATTGCTGTATTCTCTTTTCTAAGCTTGTTCAGCTCATCATTTGTCGGTATAAACTCCTCATACGGAGCATCTGCCATGGGCAAGTACGAGATATACTTCATCTCGTGGAGTGTAAACCCCATCTCTCCACCTGGGGTCATAAAGGTCCCCGTCCTATAGTTGTACCTCTCAGCCAAGGCTAAAAACATATGTGGGTTGGGAGCAAAGCCGTATACAGTGGCGTGTACTGCTTGATACAGATTTATCTGTTGGAGTCTGTCTTGGAATGTTGTCAGAATCCAATTGGCAATGTAGTTCCATCGCTTGTAATCTGGATTCACCAATCCAGTCAGTCTGATGTCTTGTTCGGGGTATTTTCCTTCAGCCTTCGCAAATTCATTCACGAATATCGGTGTCTTGACAGGCATCAGCATAGAGGAGTTCTCTGGTGGATTGCAGCCGGATCTCAAGCCTCTCAACAGGATGCTATATCTATCAAAGGAGCTATAAAACATGTCCTTCTTGTTTGGCCCCTTCTTTACGAAGATTTTCCCTGCACGGGCATCCTGAAAAAGAGTGATGTTCCACTCCATCTTCCTTGGGTAGCTTGCATGAGCATACCACGACAAAGGAAGGCAGCAAGCAATGCCTGGTATGAAGAATGATCTATTTTCTTGGTGAACTATTCTCTCCTCTATCCTCGGCCTGGCTGAAAGACTTTCTCAAAGGCGTCAACGAACAGAAAAAAGGGTTTCTTATGAATAACAGCATCCGCTGATTCTAGGGGCTGTCCATTCATCAAACACATTAAAGTCTCATTATCCTGGAAGATCAGTATAGCCTGACGGAAAGCCGGCAGATCGTACTGAGGATAATGAACATGAGACATATCCTCTTTATACTCAGACTCTGAGAGGGTTCCCACAAAATGTTCATAATCTGGAGCTTCATTGGTCTCAACTGCATCAAAAACAGATAAAAAATCAGTACAAGTCAAAAACTCTGTTTTAACACAAAACATTAGAGTGCGCAAAATCCTCAGATTGTGCTGACATGACTTGCACAACATCAGATTGCGCATCATAATAGGATGCGTAAAGCAATAGTTTGCGCTGACTACCTGCGCAAATCAATCGATTGTGCTGACTTCCTGTCAGCACAATTCAACAGATTGCGCAGGAATACAGCCTTCATAAAAATGAAGACTGACAGTTGATGCAACCAAAACCCTAAAAAGGGTGGCACAATATGAACTCATCTCTAAAAAGAGATGAGTTTCGAAGATCAAAGGAAGTCGAATCACCCTAAAAAGGGTTTTTGATCGGTTGAACAACCTCTCAGAGCGGGGTGCGCGGATTCGTGTCGAGATGCTCGTCGTGCAACTCTGTCAGATGGCTCGGCCGGGGCCTTGCCCTTGTCGGCGGTAGTGGAAAAGCGTCGAGGAGCCATTGGTCGTCGGAGAAGAAGGCTGAAAACAAAGAGCTCGAAGTATTTCTCTCTCAGAAGCACGAATGCAAGTAAAGAGTATTTCTAAGTTTGAAGAGACTATTTATAGTCTTCGAATTATGAAACGGCTACCTCTTATTGAGCCTAAAATTGGAGGCTCTTCGCTTTGCGCAGACAGCTCATCATCATGCGCAACTTGATTTGAATTTTATAATTCAAAGTATTTCGAAACTTTAAAATAATTCAACTTTCGAAAACTTTGAAGGGGGTCTTGTAGGTCCTAAAAAATCAAGTCGCATCAATCAACAAAGTCAAAAATTCAAGATATGCATCATTCAAGTAAACTGCGCAGACAATGGATTGTGCAGATCTCAGATTGCGCATGTCAGTTTGCGCACACATCCAACTGCGCAGGCTGACGTGGCAGAAGTCATCATTACCTAAATTAAATTAAATATTTCTGACAGCTGACAGCATGGAGAATGAGAAGACTGCTCGTTTATTGTGTCGTACAGTGCTCGAGGGCGGCTGACAGTTGGCAGCACAATCCATCCCTGCGCAGTCTGAGTCTGCGCAAACTAAAGTCTGTGCAGTTCAGGTTGCGCATTCTACCAACATAACTGATAAAGTACATGTGGCATTCATGCCATCAATTGCTCATTACGTGGCAACTGTCTATGCACGATCATGCGCATTTCAATCAAATGATGCCATGTGTCCCAGATAGTTGGCCCACGATCCAGTAATTGCCTGCGCAGTCCAATGCTGCGCAAACCAGTTGCTGCACAAATTATCCTGCGCAGTCCAGAATAACTGAAAGTTAGTTATTTTCAGAACTCTATAAATAGAGTTTCAAGTCTTCATTTCAAAAGGGATCAAGAGTTCATAATCAGAAATCAGAGAGTTCAGGAGTTCTTGCCCAAGTGCTGCTGCATTCTTTCGAGGCTTTTGCCTTCAACTTCGGAGGCTTTCTGCCTTCAGTTCCAGAGTTGTTCTCAACTTCAGAAGCTTCGTCTTCAAAGTTCACATCGTCCAAGGGATAAAGCAATCGTCATCTAGATTGGATTCCTAAAGTTGCACCATTCCCAGAATTCAAATTGTAATCTTTTACAAAGTTTGTATCAATAAAGTTTCATACTTTTATTTTTGCAAACAGCGCCGAAGAACGACTGAAGAAGGCTCACAAACTGGGATTGCACATCTCAGAGGGAGAGGACAAGAGCAGACGTCCCAACGCCAACACCAACAATGGGGGTAACTCCTCCGACAATTGGGACAACAAGGGCAAGCAGGCTATGGTGGCCGACACAGCACAAAAACCTGAGCCAAAGCTGGGAGACAAACAGTGGCTGCAAATCACCTACTCCTTCAAAGACGGTCACGTCAAGCCCATCTTGGACATGCTCATACAAGGAGACAGAATTCAGCTTCCTCCACCAAGATGGAAACCTCGGCCGGCAAAGATGGAGAACCTAAAGTACTGCCACTACCACTGCTACGTCCACCATGCTACACACGACTGCTACCAACTAAAACGGTACATCCAAAATCTCATCGATTCGAACGCTCTGGCCATCGATTTTTGAGGAGGTAACAGTGACAGCCAATATGGTGTCGGTATAATTCGACAGCTTCCCTCCGACAGAAACTCAAGACGGTGTGGTCCCCATCCCTCTGGCGATAATGGAGATTGCTAATCTTCTACCTCCCCGAGATCAGGCTGCTGGTCTAGTGCCCCTCACCACATCTCGGGGGGAGATCATGTGGGTCCATCCAGACTTGGTATCAGAAGTGACTCAGCACACACCATCTTCCATTTGCAAGAAAATACTGCACAATCTCGGCAGATATCGAAGAAGCTGCAGCTGTCGTCATATGGTCTGGAGCACAGTCCCAGCCCGTGGCTGATAACTCAGCTGAAGATTATCAGTCCGCTACAACTGACGCTCCGGGACCTGCTCAGCCTCCGACGACCGATAAGCCTAGGCCGAAGGAGACTCGCTTTGACAAATCCCTCCGAAAAGAGATACCACAGGGGCTGGAGAGGCCCTACAACTTCGACATCTTACCGTAATTGGCCAACACACCGGCCAAGTTGTTATTATACGAGCTTCTGAGACTCTCAAAGGATGTTCGCGCGGCTTTGAGCGATGCACTCCAAAACGCCGATGCATACCTGGCTCAGGTCAACCTCACAGGAGAGAGCCCACCTGCAGATCTCCAAGACAGCGCTTGCAAGGGAGCGATGCCCAACCTTGTCTTCACTCCGTAGGACATGCTCATCAAAACCAACCTGCACGATCGCCCGTTATACTACACTGGATACATCGGCGACGTAAAGGTGGATCGGATGCACATTGATCCTGGCTCTTCCATAAGCATTATCTCGAAGGGTCTGTTATATCATCTTCGCATCCCTATGCATCGTCTGACGCCTACAAGCACCGCCATCAACGGTTTCAATTCGGGCAGGAGCTACCCAATTGGGAAGATTCGTCTGAAGTGTCAGATTGGCGATCTCCAATCAGAAGTCACCTGCTACGTCATAGATGCAGACACTTCTTACAACATCCTCTTAGGGCGTCCTTGGATACACGATTATATGATCGTGCCTTCCACGCTGCACCAATGCTTCAAGTATGTCGATAAATATGGCTTCGTAAGGACAGAATTTGCTGATATCGATCCCTTCAAAGGGGTCGAATCCTACTACTCAGACTCCTGCTTGTACGAAAAGTCGAAAAGGCACCTTGGCGAAAAAGATGTGCAAGCTCGTACCGAGTCAGCCACAGGATCAGAAGAACCTCTGACGATCCATCTCCAAGCTCGCAAACCTGGCAAGTCTGCACCCCTTACCGCCACTCTGCGTAAGGACGCGATCAGCCTCTCAGCACAAGAAGAGCAGATGATAATCTGGCTGCCAAGGTCTGGCCAAGTGTCAAGACCCACAATGGAGCCACTGACAATCAGGCTGCCGAGAGTCGGCCAGCCGCAGACGGAGAAGCTCAATCCCTCCGACAAGCCAATAACGATACGCCTTCCCAAGAAGGGTCGTCACCCCGATACAAGGCCTGGAACCTCTAGCGAACCAACCACTCCCTGCCCAGCATCGAATACCAGACTGGGGGTCATTAGTCTGCCAACAACTCCACGCTCTGCTCCACCAGCTAAACTTCTGACGATCAAGTTGCCCAGGTCGTCCTCTCAGTCTTCATTTATACAGAGGGTAGCTAAAGAGGAACCGGAGCTAGCCAAGTATGTGGCTACCCACACTGATGTTCCCTCCATATATGATGTAATCCCGCTAGAAAAGATACATTACTTCATCAATAAAGGGCTATCTTTGAACTACCTCGAGCTTAATAAGCTTTGTATAATGTATGCTATGGAACACGGTATAGGCACTCACCTACACACACAGGTAACAAATGTGTACACCGCAATCCAGCTTACTCCAGTAGAAGACGCTTACCGCATAATCGAGGGAGGGGACCATCCAATCATCTTCGGTCGAAAGGACAATCCGCAGCCCTTCACAGTAGAAGAAGTCGACCTTGAATCAGATGTCGGGAGACTGCCTCTGTATCTTTATAGCCCCCAATCCAAGTATCTCATGCAAAAACAGGGGTATGATCTGGAGACGACGCCAGGCTTAAACTACGGCATTGGATGACAATTACCTTTGAAGCCACCGGTCCCGGCTGGCAAACCACGGGACTACTATAGCAAGACTCGATGTGGATTAGGGTATGTTACACCCATAACAACCCCTGAGAGTTCAGATGAAGAATGTGACTGGCATTCACATTCAACCTGGTCACCAACTTCTAACTCGGATACCAGCATCGGAGACGTATTCAGACAAGTCATGTCAGTCAACATGGCATTCGCCGACGCGCATGAAGAAGATGAAGACATTCTGAAAATCCTTGAGCTAGAGCCGTGGGCCTAACAGTTGGATGCACAATGGAAAAAGCGGTTCGAACAAAGGGAACCTTCTAATGAAGATGAGGTTATGCAAGTCGAGCTCGGCAGCGAATCTTCTCCAAAACCAATCTTCGTCAGTAAAAGCCTAACAGACGAAGAGCGAGAATCGCTACCGGAAATTGTCAAAGAATATATTGATATGTTCGCCTGGAGCTATGAAGACATGCCAGGACTAAACCCCGAGGTTGCCCTTCACAAGCTCAACATTCGGCCGGATGCAAAGCCAGTCAAGCAACAACAACGATGCTTCCGCCCGGGCATCATAGATGCGATCGAAGCCGAAGTCAACAAACTGATAGCCAGCGGCTTCATACGTGAAGAGCAAAAGGCGAGAGCTGTCCCTGTTTTAGTTATGAGGACCCCTGTTTTAGTTATGAGGACCCCATGTAGCGAGGCGAGAGCTGAGTGCCCATGTTTTAGTTATGAGGACCCTAAGAGGGTTGACTCGTGAGATCACATATATTGTTTGTCCAGTAACATAGTGCTGCGTCTTCTGAATGGCGAACACCAGGGCGAGGCATTCCTTTTCCACGGCAGTGTATCGGAGCTCTGGCCCAATCATCATTCGGCTGAGGTAATATATGGCTTGCTCATGGCCTGCATCGTTGTTTTGTGCCAGCAGAGCCCTGAGGGAATGTTCCATAACTAAAACATCATCGTTGGAGTCGTCCTATCATATGATCTTCGTCCCGCAAAAGGCTGTTAAGGGTCAAGCCCTGGTAGACTTTTTGGCAGCTCACCCAGGATCGGAGTCGTCCAGAATATATGAAAAAATCCCAGATGAGGTCGCCGACTCGCATGCAACCTCTCACGATGATATATGGCGAATGTTTTTCGATGGTGCTTCGAGAACTGGACCCAAAGGCAACATCGTCGTTGGAGTCAGGGTGGTGCTGATTTCTCCTTCTGAACTGGTGATTAACCGCGCTTACTCTCTCACAGAACCCTGCTCTAACAATGTGGTCGAGTACAACGCTCTGGTCATTGGCCTCCAACTTGTAAGAGAGCTGGAGGTAGAATACCTTGAAGCATACGATAATCCTCAGTTAATCGTCAATCAGATCCGAGGCTCATACGAAGTTCGCCACTAAGACATGATCCCCTATCACCAAATAGCGATCGACATCATCTCGTCGTTCGAGGGGTTCTTTATCGAGCATGTTCCCAGACTCCGAAATATCGAAGCCGATGCCCTAGCTGGCCTTACCGCTTCCCTAGCAGTGCCAAATCATACTCATCAATCGGTAGACGTGATAGGCCACGAACTGGTCTGCCCCAAGAATAATGTTCAATTTGTGGTGAATTATTTCGTCCGGACGATCGACGATGTCCCAGATTGGAGACAACCATTCATTGACTTCGTCGTCTACGATATCCTCGCTGAGAACCCAAAGGAAGCCACCTCCATCAGACGGAGTTCTCTCAGATTCTTCTACGATACAGAGACAAAAATGTTCTATCGCTAATCCTATGATGGATTATTGCTTCGGTTTTTGTCAAACGCAGAAGCCAAAGAAGCCGTACGAGAAGCTCATGACGGTGTCTGTGGTGCCCATCAGCCTGGCCCTAAATTGTAAGATCGTCTTTGCCGAATGGGCTACTACTGGCCCACAATGGTAGTAGATGCGATAGACGATACGAGAAAGTGCAAAGCCTGCCAAGTCCATGCGGACTTCATTCACCAACCATCCGAATTTTTGCACCCGATAGTGGCGTCCTGGCCGTTCGAAGCATAGGGAATGGATATCATCGGTCCAATCACTCCGCCTTCTTCCCGAGGACATCGCTTTATACTTGCCATCACATATTACTTCTCCAAATGGGCAAAAGCTATTCCGCTTGCAGAAGTCAAAACTTCAAACGTGATCAGCTTTCTTAAGCATCACGTCATCTATCGCTTTGGATTGTCCCAAGGATCATCCACGATAATGGTCCGCAGTTTACAAGCTACGTCTTCTATCGGTTCTGCGACAAGCACCGCATCCAGAATATTGCTTCAATGCCATATAATCCAGCAGCGAATGGGTTGGCAGAAGCATTCAACAAAACCATCATCAAGTTACTCAAGAAGTTTGTATCGTCCAACAAACACGACTGGAACGAGAAGCTCGGTGAATGCCTATGGGCGTACCGTACCACAGTCCGAACAGCCACAGGGAACACGCCATTCTTCCTGGTGTACGGGAGTGAGGCAGTTCTTCCATTGGAGACTCAAATACCCTCACTCCGCGTCGCCCTCACCTATCAATTGACGACGGATGATAACTACCAACGTCGACTACAGGAGTTAGAGGCCTTAGATAAAAAGTGCCTCCTGGCTCAGCAACGGATCGAGCTATACCAAGTACGCATCTTTGGAGCCTTCAACAAAAAGGTTAAAATCAGAACATTCCAGGTGGGCGATCTCGTTCTGGCAGTCCGGAGGCCGATGGTCATGACTCACAAGACCGCCGACAAGTTCCAGCCAAAATGGGAAGGTCCATTCATCATTGAGGCTGTATTCTCCAACGGTGCTTATCGCCTCGCAAAACAAAATGGAGACTTGCTCAAGTTGCCCGTCAACGGCAAGTTTCTGAAGAAATATTATGTCTAAACGACATTTTCCAGATTATCGAGTCATATACCCGCTGGTACCGCTGAACTCACTTCTATAACATTTTCCAGATCATTGAGTCATGTACCCGCTGGTACCGCTGAACTCATATCCATAATATTCCAGATTATCGAGTCATGTACCCGCCGGTGCCGCTGAACTCATTTTCACAACATTTTAGATTATCGAGTCATGTACCCGTAGGTGCCTCTGAACTCACATTCCGGTCACTCTTTCGAATAGTAAGTCATGTATGACCATACCTCTGAACTTTCTTCCTAGAAGAGATCCTCTCTCATGATCCACTACCCGTACTCCCAGTGCACAAAAAGGGTAGCTGATCCACAAATTTCCAAAACAGCCATGTCCTCATTACCTCTGAGTCGTTTCACTTCCGCCAAAAACAAATCACCCCTTTACATAGAACTTTCATGTCCTCATTACCTCTGAGTCATTCTATGTACCCTCCTTCATTGAGCCCACTCCTGTCATGTCCTCATTACCTCTGAATGGAAAGGCTCCGTCGAAGAAACCTTCATGCTTGCCATGTCCTCATTACCTCTGAGTAAGTATGATGATTCCCTTTCGACTTATTATCTGTACCCACAACCGGAGTACGTCAAGGATAATAGGTCCACAAATATTCTCCGCTGAGTCCACTCCTGCCATGTCTTCATTACCTCTGAGCAGGAAGACTCCACGATAAAACCTTCATACTTACCATGTCCTCATTACCTCTGAGTAAGTATGTTGGTTCTCTCTCGTCTTATTATCCGTACCCTGAACCAGGGTACACCAAGGGTAATAGGTCCACAAATGTCCTCTGTTGACCACAAATGTCCTCTGTTGACCACAAACGTCCTCTGTTGACCACAAATATCCTCCGTTGAGTCCACTCCTACCATGTCCTCATTACGTCTGAGTAGGAAGACTTCACGGTAAAACCCTCATACTTGCCATGTCCTCATTACCTCTGAGTAAGTATGTTGGTTCCCCTTCATCCTATTATCCGTATCCTAAGTCGGGGTACGCCAAGGATAATAGGCCCACAAATGTCCTTTGCTAAGTCTCTTAGTACAGGCCTACCATTCCTCATCATGTCCTGGGAGCCCAGCTGCTCCACGGCATTCTATCTCCCGATATCCCGAACACCCATGACCACCTTGCCGTGGAACTGTTCTAGGTATCCCCAATCAAACTTGTTATCCGTACCTAAAACCAAGGTATGCCAGGGGTAACAGGTCCACAAACAAGTCCTCCATGCGGGGCAAACATTACCACAATACCACAGGCGCAACAAGCAATATAAATGAAGGGTAGAATGGAAAGTACTCTTTATTTGATAGACGAAAAAAGCATTACATGTTTTGGGACCACGTCCCTCTCAAAGAGAAAAAAAAAGGAAAACAGGAACAAAACCAGAAAAAGGCCGACTATATTTCGGCATTACACAATTCCAAGAGGCAGTTTTTTCACCAAAGTAGTACCCCGCTCAAGCCTCTGTCTAGCCCTGTGTTCAGCCGCCTGGGACAACTGCTCCGCATCATTCAAGTACATATATGCCTGCCAATTATTTTCCATCTTCTTCAAAGCAAGTTCCGGGTTGGCCGAAGCTCTACTAAATTTGTCAGCCTCCTGAATAGCAACCTCTTTCTCAGTACGAGCAGATTCGAGCTCGGACTCCAGGAAGGCCAGCTTTCTCTGGAGCTCGAGAATCTGCTCCTGGGTGTCAGTTATCCCGCGGGAGGCAGTCGTTTCCCGAGCCGCGCATCTTCAGTGCGACGGCTCCATTGATCGTATAACTCAGTCAGATCCCGGTGATCCTTCAATATAGCTAGCTTGAGCGATTTTCGAATAATCCTCACCTGTTCTACCGCAGTTGTGAAGAAAGTACGCTCTTGATCTATTGCCACTGATAGATCAGCTTGTCGCAGTACGCGAAACTGGGCCATGAGACGATCGACCTCTAACAGCTTAGGCTCCAGAAGCGTCGCTAGTCCCGCCCCACCGGGAAGTGTTCTAATTAAGGATTTTAATTTGGCCACCGGCGCATTGACGGGCCATAGCAAAGGGAGTTCCCCTCTCCACAGCTGCCTCAATCCCCCTCTTCAGGTGGCGGTGGAAACTGTCGACCACATCCTGGGATACTTCATCCAAAACTGTTGTAGAGGACGGCGTCAAAGGGAGTGTGGCAGGCAATACCGAAGGAGTAGCCTCAGAACTTGCCGTCCTTGTCACTAGGGAAATGAATTCTGTACGAAAAGATGCATGAATGGCAGCTAGCTCCTCTTCCGCCACCCGAAGAGCCTGGATGCTTGGCAGAGAGAAAAGGTTAACTCCCGAAACCCTATTCGCAGAGGAAGGCGCGAAAAGCGTCGTCCCTTGCCCCAGCTGTGCTATCAC
Organism: Iris pallida; assembly: GCA_029216955.1. NCBI lineage: Eukaryota > Viridiplantae > Streptophyta > Magnoliopsida > Asparagales > Iridaceae > Iris > Iris pallida. Next base: position 11,842,629 of record JANAVB010018993.1, read on the forward strand.
CAGAGCTTCCGAACTTGACCCAACTGGAGGCCCCTTAGTATAGGTCGGAAAAAAAGGAGGCACACGTGCTTCCATCATATCCCCTCCAGTAGAATCTACCTCGGCAATGTCCATCACCGACAATAAAGGGGTAGAACCTGCACGTCCAGAGCAATCATTAATCCACGGAGGACAGGATGATAGAAGCAAAAAGGCCTCCTCACAAGTTAAAAAGCTGGTTTATCTTACCAGGGGAAGAGCACGGAGGCTGCCGCTCGTTCGAAGCTGGCATGGTTTCCCCACCCGCAGCTTCCAACTCAAGTTCAACCGGTTTCTCTGCCCCGGCCACCCCTGAAGGGGAGCCAGCCAGGTCCGTGCCATCCTGTTGAAATTCAGCTGTCTCAGGGACAGGTGCAGTAGAGCTTCCGTCCCCATGAGTTGAGGTCTCAGCAAGGTGAGACTCCCCGACCGCCTTCGGAAGAGCCCCAGCGGAAGTGATGGCGGTGCACATATCATTGATCAAAGTGGACAAAGCCGGATCGACCTCAGTAGTCGAGTCCCGAGAAGCAGACTCCCCTGACGCCTATAAAGAGCAAAAAAAAAATAATTAGGCCATAACTTAGAAAAAAAAGAAAAGGCAGTTGAAATTCCAATCACCTCAGAAACAGCGTCAACATCAATAAACAGCCTGTAACGTCTTACCGCAGCCCGCTTTGTGGAGTAGGTCCTGCCATCGTCAGTGGACAAACGCCTGTCTGGTTGGCACGAAGCACCAGGCACAACAGGTGGACGATCCTCCACCTCTTCGTCCGGCACATTAGGAGGCTGGTCCCCTACCTCCTCGTCCGAAGAATACGACGAGTCATCGGCGGCCTGCTCGTCATCCTCTTCGTCCGCCGCAGTGGACTCCGAGTCTGGCACAGGAACCCTATTCGCCCCTCTCTTTCTCTTCCTGGAACCCTCGGGCTTTTCTGCCAAGCCGATCCCGACAATGAAGCTGGTGTTCATGTCAAAGTTCACGGGAGATTTGCTCGCCGCAACATGATAAAGAGCCGCCATGTATAGAATATCCCCTTGCGTATTAGCGTCAGAGACTGAGAAGCTAGCCCGGGTATGAACAGCATTGTAATAATGCCACATCCGGATGCCGTCAATGACACTGCCCTCGAAACCCAGGCAAGCACTGGGGCAGTCAAGGAACAACTGACTATACCCGAATTGACGAGAAAACCTGTTAGGTAAATAAGGCTCCAAGTATACGTTATTTCGGTAATGATATACTAGGTGCGCGGGGCGAATGTTGCGCAGCCATAGAAGCATCTTCTCAAATAAAAGCTGGGGAGGTTCAATACCATCAACGTGCACCCCCCTCACTTCTCTAGGGGTAAACTGAGGAAGAGACACAAAAAAATTGGGCCCGTCAACTCTCGCCAACGCCCTCCGATAAGCCGGCATGGTGTCATACTCCCAAGATTGATGGCGGTATCAAAAAAGGAAGACGTCATCCGCAGTAACATCTTCCTCTATTTCGGGCCGCATTAATGATCGATAATGCATCAATAACTACCCCATGAGATAGTGGTATGGTAGCTCTATCCGTTCAAAGTCCAGCGTCGTCTCGCGAGCAATGACTTTAGACGAAAGGCACGGAGGCCGTGGTGTATGCTACACACCATAGCCGGAAGAAGGGCCAGTCTTACTTTGAAGACCAGCTTCACAGCCGGGAGAATAAAGTGGCGGCTGATCCTTTCAGTAGAACCTGCCCTCCCCCCCCCCCCCCCGAGACTATGCAATTCTGTAGCCATACCATCAAGAACCCGGCCAAGATTGCCTTCTCAGACATCTGCCGGGTACCGTAGTAGAAATAACTGAAGGAGTCAGTGCGACTCCCAAATCTATCGCGGGTCGACCTCGACCTTTTGGCGTTCAACATCAGGCCCTTTACCTCCGCCTGGGTTTGGGGACCTCGAGAAGAAACCCGGCCGGAATGACGTAATTTGAAAAGATATACGACCCGGCCGTAGTATGGGGGGCGTTCCCTTCTGAACTATTATTCTTCTTGATAGCAGTCTGGTGACAGATGCTATGGTGACACAGCAGCTTCCGGTACACAGCGATGAAACCAGGAAATCGTCGATCCAGATCATCAAATTCTTCATTCGTTGGGGTGTATACTTCAAATGCCTCGCATCCCCACGGCAGCTTAGAAACAGCATGCATCTCATGGAGAGCAAGTCCCAACTCCCCTCCGGGCACAAAGAAAGTCCCCGTACGCCGGCTATACATCTCCAAAAGGGCCATGAATAGCGGCTTATTAATGGGCAATCCGTAACAGGTGCCCCGAATGGCGTAGTAAAGGTCAATCTCCCGAAGGAGTTCCTCGTAGTTTCTCAGGATCCACGAAGAAAGATTGGCCCATGTGGGAATGGGGTTTATCCAATTCAGCAGCGACAACCTGCCCACAGGATAAGATCCCTTGCGAGCGAGCTGATTCAGGAAGGTATCAGCTCGAGTAAAAGTGAAGTTGGGCCCTGATACGTTTATAAAAGTATCAGGAAGCAGCCCCATCACACTCCGGCTGACTGACTCCCTACTTGCACATGCTGACCTAATACTCATATTATAGTGGATGTTGTCCACGAACATCCCCTGTTGGGTGGGAGTTAGGGAGCCCGCCATTCTCCTGCTCAATGGCACCATATTAAACCATGAGAGGGAAAAATACCGTTCCATCTCGGGAACATGGATCTCCACCCCGTCCACAGTAAAATACTAGTTCTCAGAAACGTCCAGCATTCGGGAGTTCTTTATGGATAAAGTGTCTCCAAAGAGAAAAACTGGTTTCAGATATTCTCCGTCCAGTTTCCCCGAATTCATCATAGTGCAAAGAAAATAGAAAGGCTGGTTATTGATGGCAACCACCCTCTCCAAAGGCTCATTAGAGGGGAGTTGATCTGTCCTATGTCGAATTAGGCCGTCAAGCCGCACACCTACGATAAACTGAGCTGAACCCACCAGAAGCTCTCCAGCCGGGTTAGTTGGGAGGTTCACAGAAAAAGGACAAAAGAAACAGGATCAAAAGATAGGTTAAAACAAAACCACTTAAAGTTTCTCAAAAAGAAGTGTTTATGAGCCTATGCGGCTCGAATCGACGAAGCCTTATGCAGCCCAATTCAGCTGGGGTTCATGCGGCACGGCTTTAATAGAGCCTATGCGGCTCGGGTCAACACAGCTTCATGTGGCCCAATTCAGTTGGGAGTTCCATGTGACACTGATTCGATAGTCTATGCGGCTCGGATTAAAACTTATGTGGTTCTATCTCGCAGAGGAGCTTATGCGGCGCGATTCAGTAAAATTCTATGCGGGCCAGTTTGTCAGGAATATATGCGATTCCGTTCAAAGGAGGTCCCATGCGGTTCAAATACAGAAGCACTCCTGCGGCTCAAATCGTTCTCAATGCGACTCAAACATAGGGCATGCCCTATGCGGCTCGAATATGAGAGGGTCATACGGCCCATGCAACATATGCGGCTCCATCATGGTCGAGTTTGGGCGGTTCAATAAAAACAAAGGATGAAGGCTTGTGCATATGTTATACAACAGAGCCATGGGTCCTTGGGGTTCAAAGTATTCAAATCCATTTCTTACCTTGGAAAGCAAGGTGAACATCGGGGTGCACTTCAGGCACGGCGGCTGACGAGGAAGCCATTTTTTTGCCTTTTGCAGCAGCAGAGGTGACCTTAGAAGACTTGGGGGCCATTTTTTGACGGTCGAAGAAGGAAAGAGAGTGGAGACTACAAGAGTTGGGGACGAAAGAGAAAGTAAAGAAATCTCTCCCACTGAATTCGTCCCTATTTATAAACAAAAGTAGGGCGTTTCGATTCTTGTGTAACATAAAAACCGACCCTTCGGTTATCGAGGCGAGCCGCCTAAAATGAAGGCCAAACTCCAGGGATCCTCCTCCGAAAAGTAGCCTTAAAACTGACAGCAGATCAACATCATTTAATGTAAAAGATCTTCGCACGTGGCAGGATGACGTGGCGAGGAGCTCATGCGGCCCGAAAGTTTCTGCGGCTGATTGACTCAATACGGCCGAGACATCCATGCGGTCGAGTCATCCATGCGGCCGAGACGTCCATGCTGCTGAGACATCCATACGGCCAAAAAATTATATGCGGCCAGAAGAACGCATGGCCATGCTTCTTATTCAAAGTATTTCAATTTTGCAAATTAAAAACTTTGAAGGGGGTCTTGTAGAAGCATAGAAAATAATAAAGAAAGATCCATGCGGCCAGAGAGCCCCATGCGGCTTAGAGAGTTCATGCGGCTCAAGTATCCATGCGGTTCAAGCGTCTATGTGGCTCAAATAAGCTCTATGCGGCTCAGAGAGGAGACACGTGGCCTACAAACAGCTCTCTCGCTTGTCCTTTACTGAATTAAATGCCTTGACGACTGACAGCTCTGACAAGGTGACAGTTCTGACACAAAGATACCATTATGACTCCCTCATAATGACGGACTCCTAGAAAAGCGAAGAAATCTCTGACACGATCCCTTGAGATTCAGAAACTGTCATGCGGCCTTGACACGTGGACAGTCGTATACGGCCCAAGCGAAGACTCCCCCATACGGCCCAAGTGGAGACTCCCCCATGCGGATCACGAAGATTAGCCACATGCGGGTCACGAAGACTAGCCTCATGCGGCTCACGAAGACTAGCCTCATGCGGCTCACGAAGACCAGCCCCATGCGGCTCACGAGGACTATCGCTATGCGGCTCATGAAGACTAGCCCCATGTGGCTCACGAAGACTAGCTCCATGCGGCTCACAAAGACCATCCCCATGCAGCTCGCGAGGACTATCTCCATGCGGTTCACTCATACGGTCATCCACACTCATGCGGCTCAAATCATTACCATGCGGTCCAAATGTTCAGGGGGGCACTCTTAGGCAACCTTGACACGTGGCCAGCCTTATGCGGCCCAATAAGGAGCAACTTTCCTGTGGCTCAAATTTTTGCTGTTATGACGCGTGGCATGATAGCAGGGTACGTGGCATCAGATTGATCGAAATCCCTCAACAAATTCCAATAAAATATTGGGATCAAATCAGATCATTTGTAAATAAGCCAATTAAAGATACGTGTCGAGGAATCCGAGATTGGCATGACAAATCAGGAGGATTTATGTCAATCAGCATTAATTACCCCACAAAAGATTTGATGCAATCATATTTATTGCTCAAATCTCGATGAACGGCCCAGATCCAATGATCCTTAGCCGCCGACTTTCAAGAATGGGCAATCATTGTAAACCCTAATGAGGCCCCCCACTCTTATAAATAGCAGGGTGCCATTCTCTTGCGAATACACACATAGATACGAAGATACAGAGAGATATAGAGACAGACGCACATAGAGACATACACAGAGACAGAGAGAGAGAGAGAGAGAGCCAGAGAGCCTAAAGAGAGAGCATTTCTTCATCAACGTCCAGCAGTTCTTCTACAGAGCCAAGGCTGCACCCGATCGTCCAAGGAGTAAGGCAGAGCTGCCGTCGCTTTCCCGAGCCTCTACCGTCACCCCCCAGAATCTAAAATAAACAATTGTACTTAGATTGCTGTACCTAGGTTTTCGTCCCTAGGCTTTCTTTGTACAAGCGAGTTTGTAGTGTGAAGTAAAAGTCCAGTCCTCCGATAATTGTTCTGTTCTTTTATATTTCATGGCAAACAGTGTCCATTATGTTTCTCTTCTTGCTCAGTTTAGTGGGAATTATCAACTACATGACTGCGGAAATTGAGAGCTCCTTACCCTTGCACTATATTTGTATAGTAAAAATCTGTTCTTTCTTTACTCTGTTTCTGCTCTCAAATATTGTTCGTGGATGTTATACAATTTCTTGAATACCATTTTGTTCGAGGTTCTTTATTTTTATATAAATTTTTGTTGGTGTGGCTCTAACTTTATGAGAAATTGATGCATTATGACTTTGAGGAGATGATTGATTCAGATGAAGAGCTAGACTTGATCTCAATGGCCAATAACTTAACCTTCTATGTCATAACCATTATTTGAACAGACTGGTCCTTCAAAAAGAGTGCATATTTATCTTTTCTTTCAATGTGAGTATTTTGTCGGTGTACTAGTATATAGTGTCATGTTACTGCCATATTTTGTAGATTATAGGGTCAATAGTTTTACTCATGGCAATATTTTGTATAATCCGAGAGGCTGCACTTTGAAACTCAACAAGATTCATAATATTGAAGATTTCATGTTAAGCAAATCTCAACAGTTTTTGTGATTTTATTTCAAATTTAGATATAAGCCATACATATTACACTAAATTGTACATTGTTGTTTTAAAGATAGCTCTGATACCATATCAATTTTGACATCATGGTTCTGATACATGCCAATTTTCTTGGCACTGATACACTGTTGTTTTAAGTACTTATATGAAGTTATGATACCCTTTTTTTCCCCAGATAGCTCTCATACCAAATTGATTTACTCATTATTGCTCTGATTTTTCATACTCTTTTTTTTTACATAGTTTAAGATGCAACATATTAGAGAACTATAAGGTTTGCAACTTAATATCTTTGCAATTTCTATGTTTTCTTTACTTGTTTATTCTTCTTTTTCTTGTTTGTCATTAAATTAGGCCAATTTCTAGCATAGTATAAGTTATCACCAACATAGGTGGTCAGGAAAGGACCAACAGTTTTCCTTTTATTCAAAAGCAAAGGAGATGACACCAAAAACATCAGTCTTCTCAAAATATTTTCCCAAATTTTTGTAATTTGTAAGAATTTACTTGTCTTTTCAGTTTTTACAATTGAAAAACGTGGTCACCTAGCATGACAAACAAACAACTAAATCTGGAACTATGCTTCTTGAGCACATGATATTGTTTTATCTATCACAGAGTTTATTCTAGTTGTGTGAATATTTGAAATCCTATAGAACCAGAACCTGGTGTAGTTTTCGTGGATGATCTTTTTTAGTGCAGAGGATGCATGTGAGAAAGCAAGCAGCGGCTTCAACACAAAGATTTGAAGAAAGTATATATCGCTGGCAAATAGATAGAAGTCAAACTAACTGACAGCAATGTGTACTCCTATTCCATGCATTCAGAAACATGTTGCTGAAAGTGATAAACCATGCATGTTACAAAAAGTAGTATCTGATTCCATGAGAAGGCTAACTTAGAATTTGGCATATGCGTGCAGGAATTTTTTTTCCTAGGTTTCTGTTCATTTTTAATCCATGCTAATGCTTATGAAGTTGTTTCACACAGTACACTTTTTCATGGTTAATATTATAAAACAACAAAGATTATCTTTTTTGTTACCTAAACAGTTTGCGTGGTTAAATTATGTTGAAACTGTAACAGGAATTCAATTTGGGTATTTTCCATGAGCCCATTTAATAGCCTTAAGTCATTATATATGCTCTTTAATGTGCATATGCTATCTGTAACTCAGAAGAAAGCCAAGATTGTTGTTGCAACTATGCTAATAAGATGGCCTGCGATGTTATTGCTCCAAATCAAATAATTTATTGTTGCTCCTTTACAGGGTCCATGTAAGTTCAAAACTATTTGGACTTGGCTTATGCTTTTGATCTGGGCACTTTTTTGTTGCTCATCAACTGAAAATTTGTCTATATCGAGATGTATTACATTGAGATGTCAATTCGTTTATGTTCGCTGAATTTGACTAGATATGAAGTATATCCTTTGTATGCTTTATTTGACTAATATAATCCAAGTTGATGCTTATGATTTTGTAGCCTCTTGGGTAAGCTTTTCTAGGCTATGTTCGTACAACATCTTACTTGTTGAATTATTGGCTCACTTTGGGAGCATGTCATTAATTCTGAGAATTAGTCCTGCTATGTATATGTGATGCTACTGTTGCAGTGTTGCTCATGCTCGTCCTGACATGGCAGAAGTATTCTAAAATGTGCACAATACTTTGCAATTATTGTATTGGACGTACATGCCAAATCTTATTTGAAGGTTGTCATTCTTTCCTTAGCATTTTTGACGTGTCAGCTTATCATTTTTAGACGTTATATATCATAGTTATTTTTGGCAAGTCAGGTTATAAATTGTGGGCAATCTTAAAGCTGAACATATTCACAATGTAATTTACAAGAAAGGATGGGTTTTGACTATTTTATGAACTTGAGCTCTCATTGTTCTTGGAATTATTGTAGGCTTAATTTGTGTAGGTGATCCCAATTCCTCACAGGTGTGTATAGGCCAGCCTATTTGGTGTCTTGCCGCGGCTTGGTACTGGTATGGACCTGAACCTTCTCTTGATACTTAACTATTTGATATTATGGTGGAGATACCAGCAAGTTCACTGTTAGTTGGAAAGTAGATGGATTTTACAACATTTTATATAGAAGAATGAACTCCCAAGACTAGTTTATCTTTTAGAATTCAATTTACATTGTATGCATATCCTATATTCTCAATTGATTTTGCTAGGGATGTTCCGATCTGGAGTCATTCAACATGCTGGATGTTTTAGTGTGAGGAACTTGCAGATATTTGATTCAAACAAAAATTGGGTTATGGTTCCATCTATATTGATCTTGTATTTCCACTTTACATATTGTATCTATTTATCTATCATATCAGGAGCTTATCTTCTACGATTTGTCATTCTTAATTTGGTTGTCTGACAAAATTTTAATATCGATGATAGTGTCTGATTCTGTTATAAAGAAGTGCAGATTTCGTATATGATGTAAGTTTGGGATTAGATACAGAATATCTGATAGTACTCGTAGTTTGCTAGAGTCCACCCAAGCTGTAGACTACAATAATATGATTTTCTATTGCTTTTATCTTCTGCAACATTTCCCAGGTAGCACTCAAGTACCTAGGAGTTACTGATTGCTAAGCAGAATTGTCACTATCCCCTGCCAGTTTTCCCCTGCCAGTTTTCCTTCATTTGTTAGGTTTTACATCATCTTTCCCAACTTTTTTATGAACAATGTGTTCATACCAGTGGTGGAAGGCTATCAGTGCTATACTTACAAGATAATAAACTTTTTTTATGATATTAAATGTGAAAGTCAATTCTTAATATTCATTATATATTATAGTATGCTCCTATGGAAGATCATCCTTACATTGTCTATTCTAGATGAATATTCCTCGCTTGTTATTAGACGCTCCTATGGAAGATTATGACTGCTATGCTTATCATCATAATAAGTTTTTTTGGTGATATGAAAAGCATGGAAGTCACTTCTTCATTCTAAATGAATATTCCTCACCTATTAGATGTTGTGGAATAAGATGTCCTTGCATTACCTGTCTAATGTGTCAAACTATTAGTACTAAGAATATTGGATTTTTTTTATCCTGCAGTGCTATGATCATCGTTGGATTTATTCTATATCGTCGAGGGAGATGGTTTCCTCATTGCTTGTGCGACATTATTCCCAATTTTTAAGCAGAAGTGTGGTAAGGTTGCTGCCTTTGCCGTGTCTCCAGAATGTCGTAGGCATTATTCCCAATTTTTTAAACCTTCTTGCACTTTACTTCATGTATTACACTGCTTTACATAACACTACTGTCCTGCAACTTCACATTTAACACACTGCATGCCTCCTTAGCCACAGACTTCAACTCCATGGAACGCTGTCAAAATCTAAGTTCATTTCATGGTGTATGAAATCTAAGTACTCTATTATAAAAACTGCTAGGTATCTGCTAGATATCTCTTAGTTCATTTCATGGTGTCAAATATTTCTATCTTATTTTTTATATCATAATGTGTTTTCTTCTCAATTTTGTGTAGGTTGGCGTATATGTTTTTGATGGTTGTGGATAGCTGCTAGAAGGAAAAAGGCGATTGAGCTGTTTTTTGGCCTACAGATATGTGTAAATGGAATGGTTTATTTTGGACTACAGATACTTTGTAAATAGAATAGTTTATTTTGGCGTACAACTACTTTTTCTACATCTTGAATGTTTTAATGACTACTACTTTTTGTATATCTTGAATGTTCTAATGAAACATTTCATTTTTTGGCAAATTTTTACTATATCTTGATTGATCGAAATGCAAGTTGCGATTGAAATTGTTTGTGATTATTGTTATTTATATGTGATACAAAACAGGTTATGAAATATAAAATTCTGTAGCAGATATGAAATAATATGAAATTCTATAGCAGGTTTATAGCACTCAAAATGTCTAAATTGCTGCTACCACGATAGCATATGATGAACGCTATAATAAATCAAACCATTCATCAAACGTTATAAATCATCCACAGCATTCACAAACGCTATAAAAAATCCACAGCATTCATAAACGATATAAGTAATCCACAGCACTCACGAACGCTATAAACTATCTACAGCGTTCTAGAATGCTATAAAGTATTTACAGCATTGATAAACGCTATAAACCATCAACAGCATACACAAACGCTATAAACCATCAACAGCATACACGAACGCTATAAACCTTCTACAGCATTCATGAACGCTATAATGTTATAGCGTTCACATGTCTGGACATACTATAGCGTGGGCGATCATAGCAGACAGAATATGTTATAGAAGGCTTTCTATAGCGTTCTGCGCATGCTATTGTTGGCCATATTTGTTGTAGTGGTTGGTAAAAGTGGTTTTTGATACGGCCGGGCCTAGTTTTAATCCGGATGATCATGATGAAACTGAGGAGGCACCGAACCCCGATGCTGCACAGTTCATGGAGTTGCTGGAGAATGCAAGGACTCCATTATATCCTGGTTGTGAGGATCATTCACCATTGGAGATGGTTACAAGATTGTTGAGCATCAAGTTCGATTTTAACATGTCGCAAGATTGCTACAACCGTCTTATGGAGTTGCTTATAGAAATATTGCCTGAGGGTGCAAAGTTGCCTAAAGACTTCTATCGGTCTAAGAGGATGGTTAGATCGCTCTGGATGGGATACGAAAAAATTGATGCATGTCGCAACGGGTGCATGTTGTACTACAAAGACGACAAGGATGAAGACGCCTGCAGATTTTGTGGTGTCGATCGCTACAAGACATGTGGTAGAGGAAAGTCTGTCGGTGCCAGATAGCCTACCTCTTCGATGCAATACTTGTCGTTGACGCTGCGGTTGCAGCGGTTGTTTATGGTGAAGGAAACTGCAGAAAACATGAGTTGGCATAAGCGGGAACATACAGAAGGAGTGTTGGATCACCCATCTGATGGAGAAACATGGAAGCACTTTGATCGAGAGTATCCAAATTTTGCTTCTGATTCGCGTAATGTCAGATTGGGTCTCTGCTCCGACGGTTTTACCCCATTCAGACTTTCGGGATCCCAGTATTCGTGTTGGCCTGTGATTGTCATCCCGTACAATCTACCGCCTTGGATGTGCATGAAGACTCCGTATATGTTCCTCACCGTTATTATCCCAGGTCCGAACAATCCGAAAAGGAACATCGAGGTGTATTTACAGCCGTTGATTGATGAGTTGAATCAACTGTGGGAAGTAGGTTCCAACACGTACGATGTATCTAGAAAACAAAATTTTCAGATGCGGGCAGCACTTATGTGGACCATCAACGACTTTCCGGCCTATGGAATATTATCTGGATGGAGCACGCATGGTCGTCTTTCATGTCCGTATTGTATGGACAGCACTAAGGCTTTCCGTTTGAAGCACGGAGGCAAACCGTGCTTCTTCGATTGTCATCGATAATTCCTACCGAAGGATCATCCGTACCGGAGGAACATGAATGCTTTTTGTGCTGGCGTTGTGGAGAAGGCTAATCCTCCGCCAAGGTGGCCCGAATACACGATATGGAAAGAGGTAAAAGATTTACCAAGAGCTATTGAGCAGCCTACTACGGGCTACAAGTGTGACGGATTTGGTCGCACTCATAACTGGACGAAGAGGAGTATATTCTGGAATCTTCCATATTGGAGCACCAATCTGATTAGACATAACCTTGATGTCATGTATATCGAGAAGAATGTGTTTGACAACATAATTAATACTGTAATGGACGTAAAGGGAAAGACGAAAGACAATCCAAAGGCTAGATTGGACTTAGAAGAAATATGTAGACGTCCTGCATTACATTTGATAGAGGACGGGAATGGGAAGTTGAAGCAGCCTAAGGCAATTTTCTCACTGGAGAAGGAGGATAAAGTGAGGCTTTGTAGGTGGATTCAAGGTCTAAAATTTCCAGATGGGTATGTTTCAAACTCGAGAAGATGTGTCGACCTCAAGGAGAACAAACTGACAGGTATGAAGAGCCATGATTGTCACGTATTCATGGAGCGGTTAATTTCAATTGCATTTCGAAAATTGTTACCGCAGACAGTTTGGGATCCATTGACGGAGCTTAGCATATTCTTCAGGGACCTTTGTTCTAAGAAATTGCTCGTTGATCGTCTAGAAAAGCAAGAGAAGGACATTATGGTAACACTATGCAAGCTAGAGAGGGTGTTCCCTCCTGAATTCTTTGACTCTATGGAGTATTTGCCGATTCATCTTTCCTACGAGGCACGTGTTGGTGGACCCGTCGAATATCGATGGATGTACCCGTTCGAGCGACATTTGAATCACCTAAAAAGAAAGGTGAAAAATAAGGCTCGGGTCGAGGGTTTTATTTGTGAAGCCTATATTCTCGAGGAGATTACAAATTTCTGCTCCTCCTATTTCAAACCTCATGTTGCTACGAATAGAACGAGGGCTCCGAGAAACGACGATGGATATCAAGAATTTAATGATGGAATACTAAAAGTATTCAATGCGTCCGGAAAGCCTTTGGGGAAAATGAAGAAAAGGTATTTGAATGACGAGGAGCTAAGGACTGTTCAGTTGTATATATTACTCAATTGCGACGAGGATGAAGTGGAGAAGCTAAAGGGGTAAGTAACTCATGATGATGAGTTTACGTCATCTCAATGTAATAGTATAAGCTAATATTATTGTACTAATCGGCGGTTGCTTCGTTGTTTTCCAGCACATATAATGATGAGTTGAGACTGGTTAGACCCTACCTAACAGACGAAGCATTAGAACAAGAAATGAGATGTCATTTTTCTTCTTGATTGAGTGAATATGTAAGTAGCTCGATAATTACTGGCCTCTTCTAATGCAACTGCGCAATAAATAACTTATTATCTCTTCTTTGATATTCAGGTCGATCGTCTAATTTCACCCGAGATTGAATTAATTAGAACTCTTGCCAAGGGACTAATTACTTTTGTTAGAATATGGCCAAGTTTCAAGTAAGGAAGGTCGGTAACGCCGACATGGTGACCATCTTCCTGGCCACCCATCGGAAGGGCGAAGACCTTATTGACGAGAGGGCCGAGCAGACCTATGTAAGTATTACAATACGTTATCTTAATTTAATACTTCGTATCAATTTTAATATAACTTAGTAAATATGATGCAAATAAATATTCATGTAGTTAGTAATAATAAGTACATTAATTAGAAATTAAAAATTATAGAGTACTATCCATACTTTCTAGGCCAAGTATCAGAGGCTGCGGGAACGGGCGGCTGCTAGTGCACCTGATGCAGGAGAGGCCGGTACTTTCTCGCAGCCCACTCAAGCTCCGTCGGCGGACGAGCTGTGGATGACCGCCGCTGGTGGACTCCGTAGGGATACGTACTACTATACGGGATCCTATGGTGCCCTAGTTGTGACCTAGTCCTCTAGGGCATCTCCTGCTAGTGTGCATGGTCAACAGCCGTCCCAGGAGTCTGCCCGAGTCCATCAGATGATGGAGTCTCTCCGTGACGACCTGCTACGACGGATCGAGGAGCAGTCTCAGCACCCTACGGACGATCCTGTGCTGCTAGCATGATTGGATGCGCTCGACCGCGGCATTATGGAGCTCATGGAGACGACTGAGAGGACAGAGCGCAGCGTTGGAGGGTTAGAGCGCATGGTGACGGAGCTGCAGACAGGACAGGTGACCATGGCCGAGAGGCTGAGATTGGCGCAGGATTCGATGGTCCAAAGCAGTGATAGAATGTTATCTATCATGGATTCATACCACCAGCGACTTACAACGTTGGAGCGTGCTGGTCCTCCAGGTGCACCTTCATCGTCGTCGACTCCGCCGCCTCCACCGCCTTTTTCTACGACACTGACTCCACCGACGTCACTGCCTGCTCCATCGGTATTGATTTCACTTGAGGAGTATGAGTTGTTCTTATCCCTTCGTCGCGGCGGTGCCCCTCCTGCACCAGATCTCTAGTTGGTTGTGTGTAGACTTTGGTTATTTGGTTGTAGACTTTGTTATTTGGTGTAGACTTTGGTTATTTGATTGTAGGCTTTGTTATTTGGTGTAGACTTGGTTATTTGGATACTTGTTGGTTGTGCCTATTATATTTGTTGGATCCTAATCTATTTGTTGGATCCCATTCTATTTGTTGCGTGCTACATTGTGTTATACTGTTGTTTATGTTATTATTCATTTCAATTGGATGTTAATGTGCTTCTGTGGTTTATGTTTAGAAGTCAATCTCGGCCAAAGTCAACTCTTGGTCAACTCTGGTCAACCCTAGAAGTCAAACTAGGTCAACTATGGTCAAACTAGGTCCATCAAGTCTAAATTAGGTCAAACAAGTCATTCTAGGTCTAAACAAGTCTAGGTTATGTTAAATAGGTTTAACAATCGTTCTAAGTCCTAACAAGTCTATATTAGTCTAATCAAGGCTATACTAGCCTATGCTAGTATATCAAGCCCATACAACCTATACAATACAAAGTCAAAACCAACATCACACAACCTATTATTGCATCTAGGCCTACACATGGAAATCACATATTACATACATATATATACATATAGGCTACCTATATGTGTACCACACATACATATATATAATATATATATATATATATAATGGTACACACACATAATATAATATATAGGATACCTACATATATATATAATATACTTAGATGCATATTACATACACATACATATTTATATACATTACATTATATATATACATAGGAAGATAGAAAGATAGAGAGTTGGAAAGAGTGAGGTAAAGAGAGAGTGACAAGTGTGTGATAGATAGTGAGTGTGTGTGTGTAGGAGTAACTGAAACCTGTGTATGTAGGGACTGAAACCTGTGTACAGTGAGGAAAAATAGTGTGTGTGTGATTGTGTGTCATTCACATGGGTGTGTGTGTGTGTGATTGTGTGTCATTCACATGGGTGTGTGTGTATATGGCCTGTGTTCAGCAAAACAGAGAATGTGGACTGTTGGTTATGGTGTGTGTTATTGAGTGTTCATTCCTGTTGGTTATACGGTGTGTGTGTGTGTGTGTGTGTGTGTGTGTGTGTGTGTGTGTGTGTTATTGAGTGTTCATTCATGTTGGTTATGGTTATCTTTTTAAACTGCAGGGAGAAAAGGACATTCTGTATTTGTTTTTGTTTTTTTCTAGATTTAGCGACGTTTACCGACGTCCACCGACTTTCGTTTGCGTCGGTAAACGTCGGTACGTCTGCAAAAATTTTCAGGGTACCGACGTTTACCGACGTCCTTATACGTCGGAGAACGTCGGTAAACGTCAGTGAACGTCGGTAATAATCTCAGGAATTACCGACATTTAGTGACATTTTAAACGACGGTAAACGTCGGAAAATTCCCAGGATTTTATCGACGTGTAGCGACTTTAAACACGTCGCTAAACCACCGACAATACGACGGTAGACGTCGGTAATATACCGACGTATATATACGTCGGTAAACGTCGGTAATCCACCGACGACAAGACGGTAGACGTCGGTAATATACCGACGTATATATACGTCGGTAAACGTCGGTACTTGCGACGTTTGGCGACGTTTTAAAGATCAGCGACTTATGTTTCCGCGACAAGTCCAAAACGTCGGTAATTGCGTTGGTAAATATTTTTAGCGACGAAATTTATCATTTTAGCGACGTCTTTACGCGTCGCTAAAACCACTTATTCTGGTAGTGTGTTGAAAATTTTACAGAGGATGATGAGGAACCCTGCACCCCTTACTATGGAGCTTGCCTAGATGACACTCGCGACCTGGACCCCTGGAGAGGTTCAGGCAGCTGCTAAGGATGATACACATGCATAGTTTAGATAGTCTAGACTGTTTTCCTTTTTATGTAGTTGTTGTCTTTGATTCAGAGTTGTATTATTATGGAGATATTAAGACTTATGTTATTTCATTTTTGTTGTACCTCAGTTGAGGATTTCTCTATCTATTCCATCGTGCTATATTCTACCTTTAGGTTGTGATTGAGTTGTACCTTCTGTGATCGGCCTCCTTCTGGAGAGTATTCATGTTATGTTAGCTATAGTGCATGACCTAGAACAGCGTTCTACCGCCGACACTGTGGCGTAGGCTGGGCACTGTTACGTACTCGTACCCTCACAGTGGGTGCGGGTCGTGACAAGGACCGTTGTCATCGTTTTTGTTATTCTCTTATGACTCTGTCAATAGCCTTCATAAACGGAGCCGAAATTGTTCAGCAAACATTTTAAACTGTGAGCTTACCGAAAATAAATTTAATATCATGAAATAGAGGGCATATCATGGGGTCTTACATCACATTTTGTTCAACTACTTCATCAATTTTGGGTCGTCCTCTTTTTCTTATTTTGGTTGTTTGAAAGATGTATAATAAAACGGAGCTGTGCACAGAAAAAGGAGACGGATCTATTATGTAATTTGACACCAAATGAATCATAATGACATAAAAATTACAAAAGAAGGAAATAATTTACAACTACGAACACTATAGAAGAAGTGAAAGGGAAGTAAGGAGCAATAGACATGAAAAAACTATGCAATAGTAATTTATTTTCCCAAAAGCATTTGAGATCGCAATCCAATAATTTAAGATATGTTGATGAATCTAACTACACTAATTTAAATTATTCAACATAATAGGGGTGACTTGTAGTGGCTATCGACTATGTTATGACATCATCAATTAGAAAGAACTTGATAAAAACTAAGGTTGCACATGATAGAACACATAGAACTGTCCTAAGGTTAAATGCATCATTGTTGTTGTTGTATAATACATTGAAATCTTTCATACTATAGTATGTTTAAGTACTAACAATCATAAGCATGAAAGATCAATATCAAATACAAACCTGATCGTCATCTTTTATCCCGTAATCTTTCAGATACTTCCTATATATCAACAAGTTTAACATCTTCGTAGCATAAGTAGAAGTGATCCCATACATGAGACCTGGCACAAGATGAGAAGACCTGATATATCAGTCATATATTTGCATCGAGCTCCTAGAGTAGTACATACATTCTTCAAAAATAATTGGCAAAAGACAATTTATAGACAATCAACCAACATGGACAGTGAAGAAGTTTAAGTACTAACAATTAATATGGAGTCTTCCTTCTATATCCTTAAATCTCAACTTATTAGACACTTCCTATATATGTTGATTCTTTGTACTCCTGACAAGGTATTAAGTGCCAACCTATTTGAAACAATTGAAACCTTTTTCAGCTATTGATAACCAATACTCTCAGTCATGGGAAGGTTCCGAAACCATTATGTAGACCTAGGTTCCAAAACCTCCTATATATTAAATTTTTATTTTTGTAGAGCGACAAAAAAAGTCTTTTTTAAGTATTTGCATAGTATCCCAAATCGGAAGGCTCAACTTTTCTTAACCTTTGTATATATTACTAGTGTGAAATTTCTATTTTACCCTTACTATGTTATATACGGCACTGATAATAGTGTTGGGGATGCTAGGCACAGTAGACATAAAAAAAAAGTTTTTAAATGAACATTTATTACAACCGTCACATGATGGTTGCCAATTGGTACCGTCTTTCCATGTGGGATAGGTGGGAGAGAGGCCGGGGGACCAATAAACAGCTGCCACGTAGGTGGTTGTAAAGGTTTACAACCACGATTGATTGTAAACTTAGCATTATTGTATTTTTTTAGCATTATTGCATTGAATGCTTGGTAGACGGATGTAGAATGGTTCTGTTTCAAAAAAGGTTATTGTAGGCAGCAATGTACTTTTTTGAAATTGTTGTGGACGGTTAAAGTTTTGAAAATTCGAAGGGCTAAAAAATGTCAGATGAAATGACATTTCAAACCAAAAAAATGCCAATAATAATAACGTTTTTCTCTTTCTTTTTTTGGTGTTTTTTTTAAATGAAAGCAAGTAATAGTGACATTTTTTTTAATGCAAGTAACAATGACGTATGATCGAAATTACTGCATGCCAGAGAGACGACTGCTCGATCCCAGTGTACAACAAAGGCCTACATATCAGTCTTGTAAGTTTTTCCTTACCAACTAGTTCAGTTACATCGCAACAACTTATTCACAAACTAATAAAAGAATTAAAGATTTTAAGAATTATTCATGAACAACTAGTTGCATCAAAACTACTGACGTCAAAAGCAAACAGACGTTCAATTTCAACTAGCTAGCTACGATAACTAACCTTAAGCATATTATCGGGAGTTCACCAAAAAATGGCATTACTGGCGTTCATAGAAAAAAAAAAGAAGACTTTTTTGGGGTTAAAACATCATATTAATGATGTTTTTTTCCTCCTGTAAATGTTATTTTATCTGTTGTTTCGTATTGTTATATCAAATTTCTTAAAGGTTTGGCCGTTCATTGCAATTTCAAAAAGGTACACTCTGCAGTAAAAAAATTGTTTTGGTTTTATTTTATTACTGTTGGAGCATGTGAATGTTACAAACGCCCCTGATAATAGTGTTCAATGTTGAGCACAATAGTACAAATCTAAGGGTATGCTTGAATTGAGGATTAAGAAAGTTAAGTGAGAGGAAGCTAAGTGAGAAAAAATAAAATTATGTCTGATTTGAGGGTGGGGGTTTAAGAGGGAGGGTTATAGAGGGTTAGTGAGAGTTTATTTCACCATTTTTTGTCCATTTTTTTAACCCCAAACCGGAAGGTTAACGAGGGTGATTGAGGGGTTTTGTTTAAAAAATCATAAATATCCCTTATTTGTTTTATAAAATATCATGATTTCTTTCTTCATTTTTTTTTCTGGTTCTCAACATGTTAATCCGTAGCTTCCTAATTTGTGAAGATATTTTGGCAAGTTTTAATAAATATTTCAATCAAATTAATTTTATGACATATGTAATAAGGTTATTTTGTTAACTATCATATTTTTATTAACCATCCTCTCACTCAAAATTCAAGCAAGAGTTATTAAACATCCCCCACTTAACTTTCCCTCAAATCCAAACAAGGTCCTATGTATTGACTCTACTCCCCCTCACTTAACTCTCCCTCATTTAACTCTGCTTATTTTTTCCCTTCAAAAAAATTAATACAAGGAGAGTATTTAAATACTTGGTAGGAGGATGCATGTATGTGTCAATTGTTGTGTGAATCATGAAAAGAATGGGTTTTGGTTAGGATTGTAAAATGGACAAAGCAGTCTATTGTCCGTACGAGTTCGATTCGATAAATGGTTCGACCGCGGGTCATCCGATTAAATTAACGAACATAACTTGGAGGATCCGGACACAATCACATCCATGTCCGGTCCAAATTTGTCCACGGACCGTCCGGTAGTGGAGACTCCTTTTGATTTTGCCTCAATTATGTTGTATCATTCTGGTTTTGCAACTATTTTTGGTTGTCCACTATGGATGTTCGATAACATTTTACCAATTTTTGTTGTATTCTATAACCTTCAATTGTATATCCTTTTAACTTGATTTTTTTTACCAACTATCAAGTAATTTTAATAAAGTAACAGTTTTTGGTAATATATTTAATTTGTCTGCGGACCGTCCGATTAAATTAGCGAACAGTAAATGTCTGTGTCCGTCCGGTCCAAATTAGAACAATAGACTATTCGTGTCCGGCCGGCCAAACCCATTTTCATTTTCATATCTCCGCGTCGGTCCCATTCGTTTACACCCCTAGTTTTGGTTTCATTCAATTATTGTGTGAGCATGTGAATAAAGAGTACATTTTGATTCCCCTCCATCTGTCTTATATGTTACATACATGTGACACCTATGAGCATATGAATCACGTATCATATACCTTTCCATCCGCTCGCACAATATTCATCCGCCTATATATGTCTCGTTTTTGGATGAGAGAAGCATAGAAGAGAAAAGAGAAAAGAGAAAAGGTTACTACTACCTACCATGTATGCATGCATCATGTTTTCTTTTCTGTATCTTAATTTAGTCTGTATAGTGTCTTCAAAGTTTCTTTATTTTGTATATTTTGCTCAGAAAACCTCTCTGTTTAATTTCCTAACATCTTTTTATTCAATTTATTTATATTTTGAAATATCTTTAAACTTCTAGTTCTTTCAAATTTTTTTATATACTTAATATATTAGTTCTGATCTTAAATATAAGTAGTGTTTAATATCTTAGATTATTTTTTGAGAGGATATATCTCACTTTAATATGTACTTACCTGCGTAATGTAGGCTGCTGTAATATGGACTAATTCGTGAGAAAATAAAAAATATGAAAAATAAAACAAAAATTAAATGTGGGATCGATGGAGTCCGCCTTAGCCCTTAAGTTTGTTGGACTATTCTGTTTTATCCCTAATGTACTAACACTAAATCTATTCATAAATTATTGTGCAGAGAGTGAATATGAAGGTGTGGTTGTTCTTGGCAGCAACATGGGTGTTGTGGACTGCCATTGTTGGACCTGCAGCTTGGGTGTGCTCATCGTCGTTGTCGGAAACTGGAGACAGAGACAATAATACTCTCTCCTTTGACAAAGTGTCATTTCATGTCACGGGGAGCACTAAGAAAACCTACAGTTCTTTTCTAGAGTCCTTACGAACAAAATTAAAAAGCGGAACTTTTGTGCATGAAATTCCATTGTTGCCTGCTCAATCTGGTTCCCAACAAAATTTGCTCTTGGTGGAACTTTTTGATTGGGACAAGGAGCCAATCACGTTAGTGTTGGATAGGACCAACGCATATGTGATAGCTTATCAAGCTAAAAATCGTTATTACTTGCTTGCTGATACTTCCGCCAATTCTCAACTTTATGGCAGCAACCCACACAGGCTTACTTTTACAGGTAACCATACAAACCGATTCAGCTTGTTGCAAGAGAAGATAAAGAAAATATTGATCTGGGAATTACTGAATTAGCACAAGCAATCTTAACTTTCTACTATTTTTACAGGTAGCTATGGAGACCTTCAACGTGTTGCAAAAGCAAATAGAAGAGATATTGATTTGGGAATTAATGAATTAGCACAAGCAATCTATACCCTCTACTATTGGTCTCCGCCTCAGTTGGAAACATCCGTGGCTCGGTCTCTTATTGTCTTGATCCAAACGGTCTCTGAGACTTCACGATTTGGAGCAATTGAGCAAAAGTTTAGAAACAACATTATAGACAATATCACCCCAATTCGTTACGACAGTTTTCGCCCCGGTGTTGGCGTGATGGACCTCCAGACTAACTGGCAAGCCCTCTCCACAGCAGTTCAACAATCTAATGCTCAGGGTGTCTTTTTGAAACCAATTACATTAAAGGTTAGCAACACTGAAACAAAAGAAATTAAGGACGCGAAGACAGCTCGGACATATTGCGGCTTAGCACTTCTATTGCGCTCAACTCAAGCATCGTTATTTCCTCATGATTCTTCAGTTTTGTCCACATCGCTTGATCTTAATATAACGTCGATGTTGGATATTGCGGCTTAGCACTTCCAATTTCCCTACTGCTTAACGAGTGTCCTTGTCTGCTAGTATTTCTCATCCAATTTCCCTAGTACTGCTTAAAGAGTGTCCTCGTGTGCTAGTATTTCTCACTGTGAGTGTTGTGTAACGTTTAGAACTTGTATCGTCTTCTATACAAGTTTTCTATGGTCAATAAAATTGTATTGCGAGTGTTCCAAATATATTATCTGCCATCTACTCGGCTAATTATATAAATAAAGCAAACGAAATCAATGTTGTCAGACACGTTTACAATAGCAAGAATATTACTAATTAATTATGGAGTGAAAAAGTACTTGTATATCATTTTTATCTACATATCCCCTATGTTTTGGTGATTGGAAGAAAGGAAAATGCTAAGTTTACTATCAAATTCTTACAACCTTCTCACAACCTTACTCATATTAGGTCGGGTAGGCGGGGTGTCGGTGGTGGTGGTGGTGATGGTGGTGGTGGTGATGGGGAGGGGAGAGGAGGGGGAGCTGAGAGGGGGGTTGCGGCGGTCGGGGGAGGGGGCGGCGAGATCGGGGAGAGGGGAGGTGGCAGCGGCGAGGTCGGGCGGGGGCGTCAGCGAGGTCGGGGGGGTGCAGTGGCGAGAGACACGGAAAAGAAGACAACACGGGAGTATTTTTGTCAAAAAAATTAAGTCAACCCAGTTGAACCGTCCAATATGGACGGAATCCGTCAAATGTGGGGGGTATTATTCATTTGTGTAAAGTGGTGGAGTGCACCTTAAATAAGGGTAAATCAAGTGGAGTGCCACTCATTTTATTATTACCTTTATGAGGGGTGGTGGAGTAAATTCACTCAAATTCTTCTCATCTCTTTCCATTTTTCTCCCACTTTTGGGAAAAAAAATTTAGTGGGACCCACCTACTTTTTCCTCTCAAATTCTCCTCCCCCATTTTTTATCCTCCTTCCCAAACGCAATCACTTTTAATTTTTCTCCCCCTTTCTCCTCAACTTTTTTCTTCCTCCCATTTTTCCCCTTCCCAAACAGTACCTTAGGGACAACTTTCGGATCTCCAGGAGGCGCAACAAGCTTGTCCGGGTCCAGATTCAATTCTTCGTATTAATTTAACTAGTATATATGCACATGCACGTTACACGCATTTTAACTATTTTTATAACTTATGTTGTATTTAGGAAGAGCAAAAGGCACACAGAGAAAATTGCATTTCCCTTAAAAACGTTTTCATACTTAATTACCTATATGCTCTCATTAAATTAAATGAACCATTTTAATTAGTAAAGTTATATAAGAGGATATTTGGAAGAAGAAAAATTCACGTTGAAGCCAACTTTTCTTATTATATAGTAGTATAGATGAATATTTTTAATTAATAAACTTAGATATGGGTATATTTGGAAGAAGAAAGATTCACGGTAAAACCAACTCTTTAAATTATATAGTAGTATAGATGAACAATTTTAATTACTAAACTTAGATATGAGTATATTTGGAAGAAAAATTCACGGTGAAGATAATTTCTCTTATTATATAGTAGTATATAGTAGTATTATATATATAGTAGTATAGATACTTTTCGGATCTCTGACCAAAAAAATTACAGAATGGTGATCCACGACGTGTGTTCGGAGCGTCGATACTGGTCAAGGCCGACAACGCTTGCCAACGAAAGCCCCGTCTTCTACATTGAGAACTACGTTGCCGTCGAAGACTTCAAACTGGCCATCGAAGTATCCAAATCTTATCCATTATATCAGGTTTAGACCCTGGTACTTCTTATATTCTTCTTATTTACTCGATTTAATTTCTTTATTTTTTTCTATTTAAATACTTCACAGGAGGATGCATGTACGTGTTGATTGTGTCAATTATGGTGTGAACGATGAAAAAAAAAATGGTTTTGGTTTCATTCAATTAATGCGCATGTGAATCATACATTTTGATTCCCCTCCATCTGTCTTATATGTTACACTAGTGGATAACCCGTGCCATAATGGCACGGACACGAATCCGACCTTCTCGACGTAGGCGTGCAGGCAACGGGCCAGCGCCAGGGAGTTTCGGACGGAGACGCGGCCTACGAACCCGACCTTCTCGACGTAGGCGTGCAGGCACCGGGCCAGCGCTAGGGACCCGAGCCCAGCGGAGGCGGACACGGCAAAGACCACGGTGGCGACGTGGGGCCTCATGGAGGCGAAGACGCGCAGGACCGTCGCGGGGCGTCCGAGGACGGCGAGGCCCGAGACGGCGGCGGTCCAGGAGACGACGTCCCTATGCGGCATTCCGTCGAACACCCGCAGGACGTGGTCGGCGGAGCCGCGTCGGGAGTAGGCAGTGAGCATGACGGTCTGCACGAAGGGGTCGGACCGGAATCCGAGGAGGAGGACGTGTGCGTGGAACGACCTGGTGGCGGCGGCGGCGGTGTTGGTGTTGAGCAAGAGAAGGTGTGGGAGTCGGGAGGGACGCGGCGGCGGAGCATTTGGGAGTAGATGGAGAGTGGGTCGGCGGAGATGACGATGGCGGTGTTGAAGGAGAAATGGTTGGGGTTGGTCACGGCAGAGAAGAGGGAGGCGGCGAAGGAAGGGTCGACGTCGGCGGCGCGGTGGAGGAGGCTGCTTGCGACGAAGGAGTTGTGGAAGAGGCCGGCGACGACGGCATGGACGAGGATGGAGCGGAGGCGGCGGAGGGAGGGGTGGTGCAAGAGGAGCTGGAGACGGGAGTGCCGTTGGAACAACCGGTTGCTCCGCACCCAACATGGAACCTTCTCCTCTCTTATAGAAAGGGGGACAATTTAGTCCTTTCATCATCGTTGAACCAAAGCACATGGATCGGACCAAAAATTCATTGTGCTTTATATTATAGATACATGTGACACTTATGAGCATATGAATCAATCACGTAGCATATTCCTTTCCATCCGCAGATACAATATGCATCCGCCTATATATATATATCTTGTTTTGGATGAGATAAGCATAGAAGAGAAAAGGTTACTACTACCTGCCATGTATGCATGCAGGCCCGGCCCTGCCCAAGGGCAAACAGCGCGACGGTCCTGAGCCCACTATTTACAAGGGTCCAAACATTTTTATTATATGTAGTATTAGATATATTGACAACGCTGGCAGCTAACAAATAGTCAAATATATGTACGGCATTATTAGAGTCCGCTGCTCTCTTTTTTTTCTTTTTTCTTTTTTTTTTTAAGATACAATTTCTGCTGAATCTGCTCCTCAAGGCTTCCCTTGCGGCACATCAATATCATGCCGTTTAAAAAAAACGCTTCCACTTCTCCAGACTCCAGAAGGCAGGAGGTCGTCTTCTTCTTCTTCTTCTTCTTCTTCTTCTTCTTCTAGTCTTCTTTATAGAGTTTTGAATCCAGGAGGTACTCTTCTTCCTTCTTTTTATTCTTCCTCTTCTTTATAGAGTTTTGAATCCCTTTCATCCCATCTCATCTCATTTCATCTCATCTACATAGTTATGAATTCCTAAAATAATTTTTTTGTTGGTAGATTGGAATTCCAAAATCCAAAGTGTCGGTACAAAATTGGTCCTTGTAGAAATCAATTGGAGGTAATTTTTTATGATTTTGATATCAAATGAAAAGGAAAAAAAATTAGATTTGTGAACTCATACAATTACACATTTTTTTTGCAGGAATTCCTTTAAGTTCTAATTGATTGCAAATTCGGAAATATCAAATTTGTTTCTGTTTAGGGGGATTTCTCAAAGGGGTTTCGTTTCTCAAATTCCAGGTTATATTGTTTCTGTTTTCAAACATATGATGGTATTTTTGGTTTCTTATTTAATTCAAAGAAGTTAACTTCATTGGGTGATGAGGAATTGAAAAACTGTTGTGTGAAACTTGAAACTACTTTAAGAAATGGTGAGTCTTCTGATATTGATGCAAGTGATTTGTTTTCAGAGTTACAGGTGCTGCAATATCTTTTACCATCAGAAGTAAACACAACACTTGAAATTGTAGAGTTTGTAAAAGATATGGACTGTTTTCCAAATATTTTGATTGCCTATAGAATACTATTGACTATACATGTTACTGTAGCATCTGCAGAAAGAAGCTTTTCTAAATTAAAATTATTAAAGTCTTACTTGAGGTCTACCATGTCACAAGAAAGGCTAAATGGGCTAGCAATCTTATTCATTGAAAGGGATGTTAGAAAAGCTTGAATTTGAAAGCATCATTGAGGATTTTGCTTCTCAAAATGCAAGAAGAAAATCATTTAAATAATGTCTTTTTAGTTGTGATTTTGATGTTTTTTACCTTATCTTGCAGGTGGTGATGTTGATATTTTGCTGGTTGCTGAGGATGCAAAGGGATTTCAAGTAGGCTGTTGTTGTTTGCTTTGGCGATTGAGAAAGAAAATACAATTTTGTTTTGCTGGTTGCTGAGGATGCAAAGAGATTCAAGTAGGCTGCTGCACTTTGCTTTGGCTATTGGGGTTGTAAAGACTTTTTTGTTTTGCTGGTTGCGAAGGATGCAAAGAGATTTCAAATAGATTGATATTGTTTTGCTTAGGCTATTCAGTATGTACAGAAAAAAAAAAAATGTTGGTTGCTTGTTGATAGATGGAAATGAACTTATTTTGCCGGATGAAAAAGAACTTATTGAATTGTTATAAGTATTTATCTTATTTATATATTGTAGCATTTTATTCTAAATTTTAATATATTGAAGTTTGAATCGATACAATTTATTTGGATTGAATGTTAATTTTTTGGTTAATTTGGACAGCTTAGAACTTGGTTGAAAAATAAGAGTGGAATTATCACTAAGTTTAAATATGTATAGGGGCCTAATTTTTTACTTTTGTCCTGGACCCTGAAAAATTCAGAACCGGCCCTGTATGCATGCATATGTTTTCTTTTCTGTATCTTAATTTAATTTATATAATGCCTCCAAAGTTTCTTTATTTTTTATATTTTGCTCAGAAAATCTCTCTGTTTACTTTTCTTAACGATCTTTACATTCAATTTATTTATAGTTTGAAATATCTCTAAACTGCTAGTTCTTTCATTTTTTTTATCTACTTAATCTATTAGTTCTGATCGTAAATATAAGTAGTGTTTAATATCTTAGATTATTGTTTGAGAGGACAGATCTCACTTTAATATGTACTTACCTGCATAATGTAGTATCTCGTTAGGCTGCTGTAATATGGACTAACTAACGATAAAATAAAACATATGAAAAAATAAAACAAAAATTAAATGTGGGATGGAGTCCGCCTTAGCCCTTAAGTTTGTTTGAGTACTATTATGTTTTATCCCTAAAAATAACATTTAGCCGTCCGAGCTCTCTAGCCTAGTGGTATTAGAGCGGACATCCGGAGGGACCGGCAAGGTTCGAGTCCCCCAATTGTGTGTGTGCGTGGGATTTCAAAAAAAAAAAAAAAAAAACATTTAGCCATATATATATATATATATATATATATATATATATATATATATATATACATATATATATATATATATATATATATATATATGGAAGGGGATCAAAAGTCTCCCTGAGAAAATCCCATAAAAATCCCTCACTCTCATTCGTAATTTAATATTAATATTAATATTAATATTAATTTAATATTAATATTAATATTAATATTAATATTAATGTTAATGTTAATATTAATGTTAATGTTAATGTTAATATTAACATTAAATACTAAAATTAACATTAAACTTAACATTAACATTAACATTAATATTAACATTAACATTAATATGAAAATAAAATAATAATATTAACATTAACACTAATATTAACATTAATATTAACATTAACATTAATATTAACATTAATATTAACATTAAATTACGGATGAGAGGGGATTTTTTAGGGGGGTTTCTAAGGAGGGCTTTTGATCCGCTCCATATATATATATATATATATATATATATATTGGAACCAGGTATATTGTTTCTGGGACTCCAGAGGGATTCGAACTCCTGAACTCCTGACCACTCAGGCCGCATGCATTATGTTAACACTAAATCTATTCATTATTGTGCAGAGAGTGAATATGAAGGTGTGGTTGTTCCTGACAGCAACATGGTTTTGTGGACTGCCATTGTTGGACATGCAGGTTGGGTGTGCTCATCGTCGTCGTCGTTAACTGGAGACGGACACAATAATACTCTGTCCTTTGACAAAATGGTATTTCGTGTCACGGGATGCAATAAGAAAATATACATTTCTTTTCTAGAGTCCCTACGAACACACTTAAAAAGCGGAACTAGTGTGCATGAAATTCCGTTGTTGCCTGCTCAATCTGGTTCCCAACATTATTTACTCTTGGTGGAACTTTTTGATTGGGACAATGAGCCGATCATGTTAGTGTTGAATAAGATCAATGTATACGTGATAGCTTATCAAGCTAAAAATCATTATTACTTGCTTGATGATACTCCCAATAATCCTCAACTTTATGGCAACAATCCACATAGGCTTACTTTTACAGGTAACTAGAAAAACCTCTTCAACTTGTTGCAATAGAAAAAATATTGATTTGGGAATCACTGAATTAGCACAAGCAATCTTAACTCTCTACTATTTTTACAGGTAGCTATGCAGACCTTCAAGGTGTTGCAAAAGAAAATAGAGAAAATATTGATTTGGAAATTAATGAATTAGCACAAGCAATCTTAACCCTCTACTATTGGTCTCCGCCTCAGGTGGAAACATCCATGGCTCGTTCCCTTATTGTCTTGATTCAGACGATCTCTGAGACTTCACGATTTGGAGCAATTGAACAAAGATTTAGAAACAACATTATAGACAATATCACCCAATCTGTTACAACAATTTTCTTTCCGGTGTTGGCGTCACTACAAGAAATATTGGTTTTTACGGCGTGCAAAGTATGTCGTAAAAAGTTTTTATGGCGTTCAATGTATGCCGCAGTGAAAGCCGTATTTGCCCGCGTCGTAAAAAGTCACTAGTTGTTACGGCATACAATGTATGCCGTGAATACACTGTTTGTACGGCATGCCATGGATGCCGTGTATACACAATAAATTACGACATTTCTTGTATGTCGTGGAAAGTATAAACTAGACATCAATTACGGCTTAAAAAATACTGAATACACATAAATTAGGACATATTATGCACGCCTTTAATGCACAGATATTATGACATATAACGTATGTCGTAAAAAGTACTGAATACACACAAATTAGGACATATTATGCATGCCTTAATTTCTCTTCAATTTTAAAAAAAAAAACAAATCATGCTTTAATAGTAATCAATTTTACCATTGACAACAAACCACAAAAGAACAAGACATCATTGATCCAACAAGATATAATTACGAAAACTAATATCAAATGATCCAACAATTACGAAAAATAATAACTTTCACTTTGACAAAAATATGTAATGATCCAAATCCTAAGTTTATCCAGCAAATACGAGAAAGCATAACTTTCACTTAGGCAATAATATCTAATGATCTAAATACAAAATTTATGTAGCAATTACGAAAAAGCAAACTTTCACTTAAACATTAATATCTAATGATCCAAACCCAAATTTATACATCAAAACATAATGTCGGACAACAACTAGCCTACCATCTTCTCCAGCATAACCTGCCCTCTGTCTGACAATCTCTCATCCCATGTTTGCAACCTACAACAAAAGCAAAAGAGGTAGTTGATATGAGCATCTTGATTATTCTGTATGAAATGTCGTTGTACTATAGAGATATAAGAAATCTTTTACTGAAAGATGATACACTTCAATATGTAATGGAAGCTAAATCCTTCAACGGGAAGGCACTATAAACAATGGATGGATGTCATCAAAGTCAAGTAAAGGGGTGCTTCATAGGGGTGCTTCATATGAATGCCTGCTTTTATCAAAGCTCTACAGGGACAAGAAAATTAATTTGTATTCTTCTATCTATGATACCAAACTAACCATTTTATGCAATCTACAGACATTTCATTAATTTCTGACACATATATATTCTTGTGGGTTACCTTGCACTCTTGTTGTCTTTTACAGTTGCCTGGATAACAGCTCACTTCAATGCTTCCATGGGAAAGTTCCATTTTCGAAGGTTACTTCCATGAAGAGACTGTCGGATAAAGCTTGGCAAAAATTGTTCTCCAAAGTATGGTTTGCTTACACTAGTAATTGCTTATTTTGTAATTTGATTTGGAGTATAATTTTTCCAACAGAAGCCTTCAACATGCTTGTAGTTCCATCTATCACATTCGCTAAAATGGATTTTTTTTCCAACAGAAGATCCCAAGCAGTGGCTACAGCAGTTGATTTCCGCCTGTATGGAATGTACTTGAATCTATGTAGCCAGAAAATGATATGCAAATGCACAGCTCCTATCTATTGTATAAAATCCATATAAGCAAAACCTAACATAAGTAGGTGTAAGAATAAAGATACGAAGATATTCAACATCATGAAAAGAGAGATGCCCTTACCACTTGAGAATTTTCTAATAGAAGTCCTTCCAAAGCATTGAGAACAGTTAATGGAGCATCCTGGTTCACATAAGAAAGGTTCATGGTACCCAACAAAACTAAAGAATGATAAAAATTATTTAAGGAACAACATTACAGTCCGAATAATCAATGTCAAAAGATACATCCACCAATTCGATTAAATGCCAAGCAAACATGTTGAGATGCTTATCAAAATTCAAAGGCAAAAGGGAAGAAGATGTCCATATCCACAAGAAATTGTCGTACATGCTTTGCCAATAGAATTTCTATGGGCTCCTATGAGATCATAGGAGTTTCAAAAAGGGATCTTAGTGGCACAATTCGTTAAAAGATTGTGAATAGATAAACTGGCCGGGCGTCCGATTGAATACAAGAGCAATCGCAAAAAACGTGTCATACAACCTTTCATTTTCCTTTATAGCACTTTCTCTTCCTCTCTATAACAAGCGGCAGCAGAAGCAGCTGGCCTAGTGAGGAGTAGCAGTGACCAATAAGCAAGGAATGAACGACGACAAGATGGGAGAAATGGATCACAGATTTATTTTTTGGAATACGATTGAATACAAGACCAACTTCGAACGAATGTGACAAGATCTGTGTCTGACACATGCACATACATCCCTCTGTCATGTTAGTGCAACCCAAGGTTTGCACTATAGCATACGATGTAGAACACAACATTCCAATATCAAAAACTTATGTTGCTTAACCCTGGCTAACTATATGCCAATGACATGTTTTAACTGTATGTAAAGCTAGGAAAGGTTTTCATCAATAGGGTACAGTTTATTATCTTCTAGCAACTAAAGCTGTAATGATCCAAAAAGGGATGATATATGGTTCCTCTATTATGGAGTATCCTTCAAACATAACGGACGAATATATGGCAAATTCAAAATAGTTATGAATGTAACTTAGGAGACACAATTCATGATATAATTACCTTGTAAGCAACTGCAAGTGAAGTAACTGCTTCTTGAATTGTGAGACGAAGAGATTGATCCTCGAATTTCAAAGCAGCGAAAAGTCGAACTGCCATGTCAATCTTATCTCTGAAACAGAAGGAATATATTAATCAGGATAATTATCAAGCAAGGTTGTTGCATGTAAAATACAGATTAAACAAGCAGATATTCATGCCTGAAAAGATGAGGCATGCGAGATGCAAGCAGCCCAATTGCTTGGAAAGCAAAGGTTTTGATGTCTCTAGTAGTAGACTCTGACAAGGAGAGTAACAAATAAATTAAACCACACCTTTTTGCATATAAATATCCAATAGCCTTCAGGACGTCAAAAGAGGGTTACAAAATTGAAATAAATAGGAGAAGAAGATAACCTGATTCGCCTGAAGAACTATCAAGAGATTTTAGTATTCCACTCAAGATGACAGGACCCATAAGCTTCAACTGATCAGTTCGTGCCTGCATAAATAACAGACTTTTAAATCTAGAGTACCATGAGCAACTCCTACACAGCTTCTTTCCAAAGAAGAATGGCAGTTTCAAAATTACCATATAATTTACTTATTTCTATGTTATCTGCTAACCATTCCATGTGATTTGTACTTCAGTTAATATTAGATAAAACATGTGATTCTTAGTATGTGCAAGGTACTGAATGGAACAGGGGGATGGTAATAAACAAAATGAAGATCTGAGGCTTATGTAACAAAATGAGTAGCATACTACTCGTTGCTTGAACTCTTCATGCTGGAATCTGTGGTCCGGTTTCCGTATGCTTTGATGTTTAAAAGGTTCAGTCTTCATCTATCCCCAACTCAGAATTACAGCATCAAATATCCTCGATCCAAATAAACAAACTTAAATCAATCCAACAACCTATCATACCCTCCTACTAGAAACTCTAAATCATCCAAGTTGGTTAAACTAATCTAGTTCTAAATGTATCCTTTAACCATTAGATAGACAATATTATACATGTATGCTTCATTGATAATTATTCTTGTACTTTGGGCATATATTGAATGCCTCAAACACCTACAACTGCCCGTAGCCTCAAATCCTGTAGAACCGGGGGCATAGAAAGAATCTCATTTGATCTAAAGGTACTTATCAATGATTAATCACGATAGCAACCTCGGTATGTATCATGTATGGATTTTCTCAGTTATTGTATTGATTGTGGCATTTTGGTCCTTTTGTACCAACCATTATCTCTAACTGCAAAATTATTGATACTTCAGGGTATTAAAGTGGAAAAAATGTACAGGTTATCAACTTGACAAAAAATAATATGGGGTATTAAAGTGCCAAAGATGGACAGTTGAGGGTAATTAAGTTCAATTTAACCTTACAAATATTAGAATTGGATTTACATGAGCAAACATTTGGCTCATGTAATCTAATGGTTTCGTGATACAAAAATTCTTCAAACATACTGTATCCACACCAGTCAAAGATATTTAGAATCACTTAACTACTTAAGCACTCAAATACGTCAAATAGAGAATGCTGGCACGCAAAGTTTTTTTGAGAGACAATGTTTGTAATGTAAATTAAAGATACTTGGTGCTTTAAGTTTATAGACATATCTCTTGACACTCAAAAACATGGAATTCTTACAACCTTGCACCTACCGGTCTATAGCATTTTGACCAACCATACAACTATTAGAAATGTCAAAAGTATAGCTTCAAAGGATCTCAGAACATAGCAGTACTCATAACCTCTGTCCCCCTTGCGCACTCACACACGCACAATTGAGTATGTGTGTAGACATACTCAAACAAACATGGGATGCAACCCAGCGCCCTGCCAACTAACCCTACCATTCTCATACAGGAGTAAGTTTAACCTACAACTTAAAGCTCTCCCACCCAACTGAGAAGAGAACCCTCATCAAGATAGGAGAGAGAGAGAGAGGCATCCCAAAGGTTAAGGACACGAGAACAATAATATCTCCATAAGACAGATTTTGTTCATACACAAGGCGACTAGGCCAGTTGAGAGCTTTTGCCATATAGCACTTACAACAATATTAAAAACAAAATGAATGTTAGACCAGAATAATGTTTAATATCTGAAGTTAGAAAGGAATAGCACAACGAAAACCCAAAAGAAGTACAAGGCTAGTAATAGCTAGATACATATAGTAAGTTCCCAGAATACTCAGGTTAAGAAAGGAACATTACAAGGAGTACTCGAGGTAAGCCATGTAGAACAAACAACAGAGTCATGGAAGGCCACACTAAGGTTTCGCTTGGTACATGACATTCCCATCTGAAATCACAATTGGGTGTAATCATAGGCATCACATTCCCTAGAATCTTATATATTCATGTTTGGTATACTTTACACATTCCTAGGAATCAAATATTCTTGTTATTAGTATTATATCATATTCCCAGGATATTTGATATATCCTTGTACAGTTTATTAACACTACAATGTAACAAATCATTAGCAACTTTTGTAATGCATGATTATCATTAATATATGATGTCATTATATGTAGGACCTCTTAACTAGTAATAACACACTAGTAATATTCAATCCATCATCATTAATACAGGTGTAAAGTGAACAAGACGGTCCGTCGTTCGTCCAAGTCCGACTCGACAAATAGTCCGACCGTGGACTATCCGAACCACTAAATGAACCGAGCTTGAATAAAAATAGTAGTCCGATCCTTTTACGAGCTCGAGCTCGAGCTCGGTCATATACTTGTCCGGCTCGAATATGTTCGTGAACAACGTGAACACCAATAGTAAAAATATTTTTTATCATATTTTCTCTTAGCTGGCCGGTCAGCTATTTTTTCAATTTCCAAAGTTTTTCAGTTTGTCAGGCCTGGCCAGCCCTCTTTCGAAAATCCATGAACATTCCAGCTCGGCGAAAATAAATGGGAATTGATTTCTGAAATATTTTAGAAGAGAACTCAAGGGGTTATCTTTTAGTAAAAAAAACTTCGGAAATCAATCACCATCCAAGCTAGCCCAATTTCCAAAATAAATAGGAGAATTCAAGGGGTTATCTTTTAGATTTTTTACAAAGAGAATAAAAGATAAATGGAAAAGAGAGATGGCCGTTCCATTTTAGAATTCAACTATTCACACGCATGACTATTTACTCACCACATAATGACCCATATTTATTACTATTTCCAAAATTCTCCAATATGGGTGGCTCTGGCTTATGTTATTTTTTCTGCATGTAGGTAAGGGCCTGGTTTAAAAGCCTTTCTTGGACTGTTGAATTTTGTAAAGACAATTGAACCAAGCACAAGTAACATCATCATCCAAGCCTTCTCCCATCAGAATGAGTTGGATATGGAACATGCTAGGTCCCTCAAGAATTGGTGAAGTTTTATGTTCATTTGTCAACCTGTTGCCAACCTTTTTGTGCTGGTGCCATATTCTTAGCTATGTAACCGTGACTATAGATGTCATTGCCATATAAGTCTATGATCAGCTGTCGACGACCTGTGTTGCACGGGCACGGATATGACACAACACAACACAGTAAGGACATGGCGACATGAACACACCACCTATTTTGGCATCCTAGTATATTTTGGAGTGTCTGGGTTGTCACCAATATGTCTCAGGTTATGTCTGTACATGTACTGAGGTATGACAGGACACAACCTGGATTTATAGAGTATCAACTTTCTAGTCAACTACACATTTTAGAAGCATGCCAATTTAACCTCTAAAATGTATTTTGATCATAGCTCTAACAAACATTAAAATTGTATTGTAGGTGCAACTATCTCATGTTGATCATAGCTTTGGTGACATGGACATAACTATTTTGGTGTGTCCTAGTGTATTTTTATGTGTCCACTTGTGTCTCATACACCGATTGTGTCCGATACATGTACTACATAACACAACCTAGATTTATAGAGTTTCTGTGCTTCCTAGTCAATGACCCATTCTAGAAGCATGCCAATTTAACCTCTAAAACATATGTTGATCATAGCTTTGGTTTACATTGAAATTGTATTATTCTAGGTACAAATGTCTCATTTAGTGATAGTAGAATTTCCACGGAGTTGGATTATACCCTTTTGCTTTTATTATGAGTCAAATTTTATCAATTTTGTTTATATATATACTGCTGCAGGAAACACTGAAAAAACAAACCAATATGATATAACAACAGCAACAAATACTAGTAAGTACAATTGTTGTAGCATATTCCAAATGTCATAAATGCATACTATCCATAGAGTCAGTATATGTACCCATGAGAATCAAAATAGGAAGAAAATGAGAAGAGTGAAAGAAGAAGAGATGAATGGACAAGAAAAGAAGGTATCTGATGTAGGCCCCATGCCATTAAGCTTGGTGTAACAGTTCCATGCATCTCGGTTGGGGCATAATGCTAAAATATAGTATTCCTTAGGCCCCATACCACTAAGCTTGGTGTAGCAGGCCCCATATCGACAACTGCAACGTATTACATCAATGAAATAGAACTCACCTATTCATATATGAGTCCTCTGTAGTATTAACAACAATCTGTTTGCCAGGATTGAGGAATGTTGGTGCCTAAGAATTTACAAACAGGTAAAAGCAGTGAGTATAGAATTTTCAAATTTTTGGTCAAATACATCTATAAGAACATAGAAAACATCATATTGACTTCACAAGTAAAAGCATGGAGAGTAGTAATACTAGTACGAGGTCGTAAACATGATAGTTCGAATAAATAGCACAACAAAATCATTTAATAAAAGATGAAGCAAGTTCCACATGTGACACTCTTCCAAACAACATATATGTTCTCTTTCAACTACTTGTACAATCAATAACACAATCAAGCTCGCTTTCTTAGATACATCCCAAGGAGGAAGATCACATAACATGTAAATCATAGGTTTTTGCATGACATCAGTGAATATAAAGATGAAGATGAAGTGCCAATCAAATCCCAGTTGCTTTGTTGACACCATAAGTGGATATGAGATTAATCTTCAATCTATTTAGCAAAATATTTAAATTAATTAATAAGGTAAGAGAGAAATGAGATATATGTATATACAAAATTGATAATAATTATGATTAGTATCAAAATAGTAATTATTTACGTCATCCAAAGTCACCTTCTCACATTCAAGTCTTACATAACCTTCGCCATCAAGACTCGGATCAAGTTGTAGTGCATCTAATGGTGCACATGACATGTACGCACTCTCTTCAAAACTATATAACCTGTAAAAGTAAAGAGCCAAATTCAAGCATTTTTATGTGATAAGAGTCTACACAAAGATATATTATGTGATATCACATTAGTCTATGTGGCAGAATAAGATAATAAGCCAAATTCAAGCACAATATCAATGGAGTACATGTGTTTTCTGTAGTAGTGAAGATATTAAAAATCTTTAAAGTGATCCCTTCCTCTACCATGCTTATCCTAAATTTGGCAAGGAAAACATCTCCTTCTGTTTTCTTGGTTTATAATCATAAATCTGCATAAGAGAGATCACATTTCATAACCTCTCTTTACAGCTTGATGTTGTAACCAACAAATCCTTGGGAAATTTTCTTTTACTTCCCTGCAAAATATGTCACCATGAGATAGGCAGACATCCTAACAAGCATATAATTGTTACTATTTTCATCAAACGCTAATCTTAATTTCTCAAGTTCATAATGTATTCTTTCACTAAACACACATTTCAATTATGCGAAATTCAATGTAATATCATGTTGGTTAACAGTAACTTTAGTGGTTCTATTTTTTTTAGTTTTATAAATTATCCTTTATTTTCTGCTAAAACTTTTATAGAAATGTCATCATGTTGGCTTGTTCTTAAACGTCTTCATATTGTTCGATTCATAATTTTGATACTATGTACGACGAAGGGTCTCTGTTATATTCATATTGTTCGATTCATACTTTGTAGGGTTTCTAAAAAGAAGTAAGCCGAAATTGTGTAGTTACTCTCTTTTGTCTTGTACATATTTTCTTGTATGTCATTAAGATCCAGCTTCTCCTTCTTCATTCAGAAGTTTGGATGAATAAAAGGTGGGTATCAAGAATCATGAAGGATGAACCAATATTAACTCCTTCCTATCGACCTAAGCTTGACTATTTGGACCACCAATTAATTTTCGATAAATACTAACATACAAAACCCTAAAAATATCCCAAATTAAAATCAAATCTCTTATGGAAAATTGGGGAAAAAATAAAATCATACCCACAGAGTCAGAGTCGAGTGGCAGTCGTCGGTATTGTTGGTGGTCCTGAAATTGGTACATACAAAACCCTAAAAATCAGATCGACATAAATAAAAAAGGGAAAAACCCTAAATAAAAAGGGAAAATTTGTGAAAATGAAAAAGAACGAAGAAAAATAAAAATAAAATAAAGGAAAATACGAGAGATGCCTGTAGAGAGAGAGATAGGGAGAGAAAGAGAGGGAGAGAGAGGATAAAGAGAACTTAACATAAAGAAGAACCTACGGGAGAGAGAGAAGGTAGGGAGAGAAAACACCTGTCGAGAGAGAAGCGATGGAGAGAGAGAGACGCAAGAGAAAGAGAGCAGCAAGACATAGAACCTGCGGAAGAGAGAGAGAGACGCGAGAGAGAAAAGTAGCGGGCTCTTTCTGGCGGAAAACCAAAAAGAGGCGCGTTTTTTCTTTTTCTTTTTGGAATTCACGGCATTTACTGTGCGCCCTTTTTTGTATAGTCAAATATGGCGTTTCAATGCACGTCCTAAATAAGTCTAACTTTTACACTATGTATCTTTTTACGGCATTCATTGAAATGTATGTCGTAAATTAACTATTTACGGCATATTTTTTATGCACGTCTTAAATTTAATGTCGTAAAAAGTTATTTTTCTTGTAGTGCGTGATGGACCTCGAGACTAACTGGAAAACCCTCTCTACACAAGTTCAACAATCTAATGCTCAGGGTGTCTTTTTGAAACCAGTTAAATTAAAAGTTAGCAGCATTGAAACAAAAGATATCAAGGATGCGAAGACAACTCGAACATATTGCGGCTTAGCACTTCTATTGTATTGGCGCCCAACTCAAGCATCGTTATCTTTTCATGATTCTTCAGTTTTGTCCACATCGCTTGATCTTAATACAAGGTCTATGTTGGATATTGCGCCTTAGCACTTCCAATTACCTACTGCTTAACTAGTGTCCTTGTGTGCTAGTAATTCTCATCCAATTTCCCTACTGCTTCAAGAGTGTTCTTGTGTGCTAGTATTTCTCATTGTGAGTGTTGTGTAAGGTTTAGAACTTGTATTATCTTCTATACAAGTTTTTTATGGTCAATAAAATTGTATTGTGAGTGTTCCAAATATATTATCTGCCATCTAGTCGGCTAATTATATAAATAAAGCAAATCAAATTAAATCAAATCAATGTTGTGGACACGTTTGCAATAGCAAGAGTTTTACTAATTAATTATGGGGTGAAAAAGTACTTATATATCCTCTCTTTTTTTATCTACATCTCCCCTATTATATGTTTGGTGATTGGAAGAAAACATGGTAGCTTGGCTTACTTCTGATGAAGCATGATGTATATCGGACTTCGGATGTATTGATTTTATTATGTAGACTATAAAGTCCAATTTCCAGTATTTGTCATTAACGATGTAAGCAGCAAACTACCAGGTTTATTTTGCCTTAAAGGCATGATTCAGACAGTAGACTTCCATATGCAAGATGTAAAAATTTATTTTGCCAGATTAGACAGTAGCCTTTCCAATGCAAGATGTAGATATCTACCGTATGTGTAGAGTACTCATGAATAAAAGTTGAAATCAAATTCATTTGCTTCATCCACATGAACATAAACAAAATCTGGATTATCAAGCAAACAAACAAAATTAGGATCAACATTATTCCATTCAAAGCAGCCTTAAGAAACTCAGTCTTCACAATTTAAGCAACAACTTGGCTTAGGATTTTTATTAAAGAAAATGAGCTTGAATAAAATGTTGCTGAATTACAACAAATTCTTGCTAATAAAACTAAAGTGTTGAAGCTTCTCTAGCAATCAAGTGGATTTCTTGAAGAGTCACTACATAAAATTATATAAAGATGTTTTATGCCTTGACATCTTGCACATTCTCCTGTGAAATATACGTGATTATGGAAGCTCAATCCTTGAATGCGTAATTTGTAACACTTCCAGAAAAGGGAGCAGATATGAACATCCCCTTGGAAGTAAAGAGAGAGGTTATGTTTAGCCTTTTTTGGGAAGATGCAGCACCAGCACCAGATCAGATTATGGATCAACCAGCATCGGTCACCTCACCTCCCTCCTCGACGCCTCCGTGGTTCTCCTTTGGGACGACAACTTCGGGTCTCCCGGGTGCGCAACAAGATTGTCCGGGTCCAAATTCAATTCTTGGTATTAATTTAACTAGTATATATGTACGTGCACCCTACACGCATTTTAACTATTTTTTATAACTTTTGTTGTATTTAGGAAGAGCAAAAGGCACAGAGACAAAATTATATTTCCCTTTAAAAAAGTTTTCATACGTAATTGCCTATATGCTCTCATTAAATTTAATGAACCATTTTAAGTAGTAAAGTTATATAAGGGGATATTTTAATTATGATATTGGGATTCATAGCTGTGATGGGGATAAAAATAGTCTTGCCCTCTATTGAACTATTAAAAGAGACCTTGTATAATTAATTCCAAATCTCCAATATCTATCATACAGTTCTCTACTCTCGCCACCCAAGCAAGGATGAACATCTGGTTCTTCACTCTTCCCATCAGTCTTTTTTTTTTTTTTTTTTGGTTTTTTGTTTGGAAAATAAAGGAAGGGAACGAGTTAAAAAAAAAACATGAAAATCTAGATCTTCGGCCACAATAAAACTTGAAGAAATGTGAAGATTCTTCTAACTATTTTATTTACTGTAATAGTTTATAATATGAAGAACTTAACAAAAGAAAATAATTAAATTCACATGATCTATAAAAGAACCTAGGGCTCCTTGTTTATGGCTCTTCTAAGCATGAGGCTGATGAAGCCCAAAAGGAACAGAATGCTTCCATATTTGTCAGTATTATAGTTTCTAATGAAATTCACATGATCTTTCAGGTAAGTATTGATCAGTTTTTTGTCGGGCTTCATATCTGGTTTGCAACACTATATTTGATTCAATCATGACAATATAGGGGTCCTATGTATTGACTCTACTCCCCCTCACTTTAACTCTCCCTCATTTAACCTCATTTAACTCTGCTTATTTTTTTTTCCCTTCAAAAAAATTAATACAAGGAGAGTATTTAAATACTTGGTAGGAGGATGCATGTATGTGTCAATTGTTGTGTGAATCATGAAAAGAATGGGTTTTGGTTAGGGTTGTAAAATGGATAAAGCAGTCTATTGTCCGTACGAGTTCGATTCGATAAATGGTTCGACCGCGGGTCGTCCGATTAAATTAACGAACATAACTTGGAGGATCCGGACACAATCACATCCATGTCCGGTCCAAATTTGTCCGCGGACCGTCCGGTAGTGGAGACTCCTTTTGATTTTGCCTCAATTATGTTGTATCATTCTGGTTTTGCAACTATTTTTGGTTGTCCACTATGGATGTTCGATAACATTTTACCATTTTTTGTTGTATTCTATAACTTTCAATTGTATATCCTTTCAACTTGATTTTTTTTACCAACTATCAAGTAATCTTAATAAAGTAACAGTTTTTGGTAATATATTTAATTTGTCTGCGGACCGTCCGATTGAATTAGCGAACAGTAGATTTCTATGTCCGTCCGGTCCAAACTCGAACAATAGACTATTCGTTTCCGGCCGGCCAAACCCATTTTCATTTTCATATCTCCGCGTCGGTCCCTTTCGTTTACACCCTTAGTTTTGGTTTCATTCAATTATTGTGTGAGCATGTGAATAAAGAGTACATTTTGATTCCCCTCCATCTGTCTTATATGTTACATACATGTGACACCTATGAGCATATGAATCACGTATCATATTCCTTTCCATCTGCTCGTACAATATTCATCCGCCTATATATACGTCTCGTGTTTGGATGAGAGAAGCATAGAAGAGAAAAGGTTACTACTACCTACCATGTATGCATGCATCATGTTTTTCTTTTCTGTATCTTAATTTGATTTATATAATGCCTCCAAAGTTTCTTTATTTTGTATTTTTTTGCTCAGAAAACCTCTCTGTTTAATTTCCTAACATCTTTTTACTCAATTTATTTATATTTTGAAATATCTTTAAACTTCTAGTTCTTTCAAAAATTTTTATATACTTAATCTATTAGTTCTGATCTTAAATATAAGTAGTGTTTAATATCTTAGATTATTTTTTGAGAGGATAGATCTCACTTTAATATGTACTTACCTGCATACTGTAGGCTGCTGTAATATGGACTAATTCGTGAGGAAAAAAAATGAAAAATAAAACAAAAATTAAATAGAGACCTTCAACGTGTTGCAAAAGCAAATAGAGGAGATATTGATTTGGGAATTAATGAATTAGCACAAGCAATCTATACCCTCTACTATTGGTCTCCGCCTCAGTTGGAAACATCCGTGGCTCGTTCTCTTATTGTCTTGATCCAAACGGTCTCTGAGACTTCA
This sequence comes from Iris pallida, assembly GCA_029216955.1. NCBI lineage: Eukaryota > Viridiplantae > Streptophyta > Magnoliopsida > Asparagales > Iridaceae > Iris > Iris pallida. The sequence goes on from JANAVB010018993.1 coordinate 11,884,395, forward strand.
CGATTTGGAGCAATTGAGCAAAAATTTAGAAACAACATTATAGACAATATCACCCCAATTCGTTACGACAGTTTTCGCCCCGGTGTTGGCGTGATGGACCTCCAGACTAACTGGAAAGCCCTCTCTACAGCAGTTCAACAATCTAATGCTCAGGGTGTCTTTTTGAAACCAATTACATTAAAGGTTAGCAACACTGAAACAAAAGAAATTAAGGATGCGAAGACAGCTCGGACATATTGCGGCTTAGCACTTCTATTGCGCTCAACTCAAGCATCGTTATTTCCTCACGATTCTTCAGTTTTGTCCGCATGGCTTGATCTTAATATAACGTCGATGTTGGATATTGCGGCTTAGCACTTCCAATTTCCCTACTGCTTAACGAGTGTCCTTGTCTGCTAGTATTTCTCATCCAATTTCCCTAGTACTGCTTAAAGAGTGTCCTCGTGTGCTAGTATTTCTCACTATGAGTGTTGTGTAACGTTTAGAACTTGTATCGTCTTCTATACAAGTTTTCTATGGTCAATAAAATTGTATTGTGAGTGTTCCAAATATATTTTCTGCCATCTACTCGGCTAATTATATAAATAAAGCAAATGAAATCAATGTTGTCAGACACGTTTACAATAGCAAGAGTATTACTAATTAATCATGGTGTGAAAAAGTAATTGTATATCATTTTTATCTACATATCCCCTATGTTTGGGTGATTGGAAGAAAGGAAAATGCTAAGTTTACTATCAAATTCTTACAACCTTCTTACAACCTCACTCATCCACCCACTACAAAAATATGGTAAAATAGCGACTGCAATAGCGACTAACCGAAGTTAGTTGGTATTTCAGCGACTAAATATCGACTAAACTGCTACGGAATCAAAACTCAATATATTTTTAGTCGCTGGTCAGTCGCTAGTAAGCCGGTGACTTCCGAGTATTTTTATAGCGACTGAAAAGTCAGTCGGTATTTACAATACTTTTTTATTTTTTTTGCCGACTCCTATAAAGCGACTGAATATTCAGTCGATGAGAAACCCTTTAACTCTCACACTTTTCCTCTCCCTCCTATTATTTTCGTTCCCCTCCAAAAACTTTCGACTCCTGAGAGCCTCGACCCCTCTACACCCCCTCCATTCCTTCCTCCTCCGGTGCCTCTCCCCCGGCGCCTCTCCTCCGCCGCCACTCCTCCTCCGCCACTCCTCTCGATCGCCTCTCCTCCGCGGCCTCTTCCATCGTCGCCTCTCCCTCCGCAGTTGCAACGTCGACGCCTCTCCCTCCACCGCTGCAACGTCGAGGCCCAGAATACTTTCACCGGTGTTTGGTAAAAATAAAAAATTTTGTAAGTTTTTTTTGTAGTTTTAAGTTTCCTAAATTTTCCTCTAAATGCATAAATTTAGGGCTTGATCTGGGCTTGTCATTTGTTCTTAATGTCATTGTTCAAGAAAATTTAGGGTTTAGTGTGTTGTTCAAGAAAATTTAGGGTTTAGTGTAACAAATTTTAAAAATAAATAAATGTAGGAAACAAAAAATGTGTTGTTTAAAGTTATTTTGTTTCTTTTAGCCATCGGTTTTGATGTAGAATTAGTGGGTATTTACCTATGATTTGTAGGTCCTCTTTAATTAATTTTAGGACCAAATCAGAACGAATCGAAAATGCCCAACGATTTGCATTAATTTGCTCTGGATAATGAATGTATTTATGTCCTGACCTCCAGATTAGCAAATGTATCTTTTTTTTTGCACAATGATTAATGCCAATGTTTATAGCATCAATTTCTGCACGACAATATCCGAAACACTACCTACAAGACTATATGTTGCAATGAGCTCGGTGGGTTTAATAATTTGATGTGTCAATGGTATGCCATCAAATGTCCATGTCTAGATGTTTAAAAAGAAAGGATGAATCAATAGATAATTTGCTAGGGATAGCAAGAGAATGAAAACCACAGATATTTCAAACAAATATCAATGACAATCTAATAACTGCTTTTTATTACTATCAAAAGAAAGTGACAGAGATACCAGAAATATCCAAAGAAAGTGACATGACTTTAGTTTGGTACAGTTTCATTGCAGAGTTTTGATTAGTTTCAGAGTTTTGGTTTGGTCAGTTTATTTACTTCTAGTCGAGTTTGTACCTAATTGAGTCTATTTGTTTTAGTCTAAAACTTTGTAGAGTTGTAATAAGACATCTGTTGATAGTGATGAATGGTTGAGATTTTAGAATCCTTTGTGGGATGCATTTGAAGTGCAGGGTGCCTCTGAAGCCTAAGGCCCTAAACCCTAACTTCTAGGTGCTTACTTAAAGCATAGCAACAAGCCGATGATTGATTTGCTCACAATCTGTTATGCAAAACTAACTTCTATGTGCCAAAACAACAACAAAATTATAGTATGCACCAAAGAATAACCATATTTCTTTATGATCTACAAATCATATTTGATATCCAATCTTTTTTTTTTTGAATATATATGGCGCAGAATAATTTGCACGAGAAAAAGAATGAGTCGATACTTAGTTGACCGCACGTGAATGTACAATCGACGAAATGAGAGCAGGATTGGCCTGAATGATGATTTCAAAGCGGGCGTTGAGGAATTTCTCAAATACGCCAGTAGCCAACCTGATTTTATGGATGGTAAACTCATCAAGTGTCCTTGTGTTAAATGTCGTAATAGACCATTCAGAGAGGTAGATCTTGTGAGGGAGCATCTTTACAAGAAGGATTTCGTACAAAACTACAAGGAATGGACGGCTCAAGGGGAGCCTTTGTTCTTGCAATATCAGTCCTCCTTTGATACGGAGGTCAGAGAGTCTACACCCGGAGATATTGACTTCGAATATCGGCATCGAAACCTAGCACGGGAGATGATATTTGCTGCGGCCGGGCCTAGTTTTGATCCAGAGGATCCGAATTCTGATGCAAAGGAATTCTATGATATGTTCAAGGATTCCGAAACACCGATATACCCGGGATGTGATACTCATTCAGTCCTGTCTGTGGTGATGCGGATGTTGAACATCAAGTCTGATTTCAACTTGCCGCAAGAATGCTATGATCGGATCATCCAGTTGGTCAGAGAGTTGTTGCCAAAAGGATCAAAGAATTTGCCTGAAAATTTTTACAAGTCGAAGATGATGATACGAAAACTTGGATTAGGTTACGAAAAGATAGATTGTTGTCGAAACGGCTGCATGCTATATTATAAAGAGAACAAGTATAAAGATAAATGTACTTTTTGTCATGCGGACCGGTACAAGCCAGTTCGAGACAAAGGAAAGTCAATTGTACAAGGAAACTACGTCCCTACAGGTACATGCATTTCTTACCTCTCACAAAGAGGCTGCAGAGGATGTATATGTCTGCAAATACAGCACAACGCATGACATGGCATAGCAAGCAACGACACATGGATGAAGGAGAATTATCTCACCCTTCTGATGGAAGGCATGGAATTATTTTGATCAGTGTCATCCAAAATTTGCTGCGGAGCCTAGAAATATCCGGTTGGCACTATGTTCTGATGGATTCACTCCTTTCAGACTGTTGGGATCTCAGTACTCTTGCTGGCCAGTAATTTTAACTCCTTATAATCTACCACCGTGGATGTGTATGAAGACTCCTTATATATTTTTGACACTTATTATACCAGGTCCTAAAAATCCAAAGAAGAACATCGATATCTACTTGCAGCCATTGGTGGATGAGTTGAAACAATTGTGGGAATTCGGTGTCCATACATACGATATATCGAAGAAGCAAAACTTCCAGATGGGGGCGATACTTATGTGGACTATCAACGATTTTCCAGCATATGGAATGTTATCTGGTTGGAGTACTCATGACACTAAGTCTTGTCCGGTATGCATGGGAAAGAGTAAGGCGTTTCGTCTTCAACATGGAGGAAAAGCATGTTTTTTTGACTGTCACCGTCAGTTCCTTCCTTTGTCGCATCCGTAGAGGAGGAACAAAGATGCCTTCAGAGTTGGTAAACAAGAACTATCTTCTCCCCCATTGAGATTGACAGGAGATGAGGTTTGGGAAGAAGTAGAGGATATGCCGACTGTGATGGAAGATCCAAGATGAGAGTATCATTTTGATGGTTTTGGACATAGCCACAATTGGACGAAGCGGAGTATCTTCTGGGACTTACCTTATTGGAAGGATAATCTCATAAGACATAATCTTGATGTCATGCATATTGAGAAAAATGTATTCGATAACATCTTCAACACGGTTATGGATATTAAGGGAAAAACAAAAGACAATCCCAAAGCAAGAAAGGACTTGGAAGATATTTGCAAGCAGTAGGAACGAAATCGTAAAGCACAATACTCTAGAGGGGGGGTGAATAGAGTAGGCAGCAGAATAATGCTAATTAAAAAATGTTAGCAGCAAGATCACAGAATAATAATCACAACTAAGTAAAGTAAAGGCAGAGATAAGAATGCAAACGCAAAGACAGCGATGTATACTGGTTTTCCTCTGTTGAGGACTAATCCAGTCGGTAGAACTCTTGCTACCAGTTGAATCCACTATTGGCAAAATCGCAAGTTTTCTTACGAAGTCCTTGCAACTTCTACAACGCGAGCTTTGATACGAAGAACTCGTCCAACTTCAAATGTGAAGAGGTATTCTTCAATCAAGCCTTCTGATTACAATCTCTCAGAAACTTCTAGACCGTACCGCACTAGCAAATCGACTAGAGGATTGTAGTTGGCTTGGGATCTGAAATTTAAAGCTCAAGAAAAACTCTTTGGAAGACTGAAAGCTTTAGATAGAGAGAAGATTGAAAGTGAATGAGTGAGTTGAAATGATCGAAATCCTTCTCTATTTATAGAAATTCTAAAGACAGAATTCTGGCAGAATTCGGGCAGAATTCGGACAGAACTCTATGAGAAAATCTCGGTCAAATTCGCAACTGCAGGAGGACCAAGTTCCAGAGAATTCAAAAATCAAACGGCCACCAACCTAACTCTGGCCGAACTCTGGCCGAGTTCTGTCAGGGTTAGGTTAGGTTTTTAAAAAAATTAGTTTTGATGATTTTTGAAAACCTTTTTGAAAACCTTTTTTAAAACTTTTGTTTAAATGAATATTTTTCAAAACAAAGGATATTTTAAAAGTATTTTGAAAACATTTTGGAATAGCCTATTTGCCAGTACGACTTGGTGTACAACGTATTCCTAGACTCAATAAAATGAAAAATACATTGCTCAAAGGAAATACAAACTCGAACAGGCAAACATAGCTTCGGTCTTGAACTGTGTAGATAGCTGTTCTTGTTCATGTCCAAGAGTCCGATACATCCTGACTAGCTTCACATATCGAGACAGAGTTTGATTAATTATTAAAATCAGGTTGACCATATGACCAATGGGCCAACAATCTCCCCCATTTTGATAATTGACAAACTATGAATGATATAACATTTAAGCTTGAAATAAAATCAAAAAAAATTGTTCATGTCCTGCATTTTCTCAAAAGAATGTTAGATCTTTATTTTCTCCCCCGTTGTCATTTAGCAAAATAATTGCAAAAGATTAAAAAACTCCCCCGCAATCAATGCATAAATAACAAACAGTGAAGAAACACAAGTAAATAAACATGATAAATGATAGAAATAGTAAAGAAAAATTTAAATAACATCACAGGCATGTATTTGTATTCAGGCAGTTTATAATAAACAAAGAATTATATCACAGGCAGTTTATAGTTGAGAAGCAGATAAAATAAATGCTAAGTAAATAAACTGATGTGAATCATAAGCTACGAATCTCATAAAGATGAAATGATGTTCAGAAGACATCAATAAAATATCCAGTACAAGTCCTCAAAAAAATACTGATAATAAAGTCTGAAAATAGAACAACTTGGAATGTCGGAGCATTTCCAAGTGTACAGTAGATAATGTCTAAGTCTCAACAAGAAACATATCACAACTCCTCATCATCATCATCATCATCGTCATCATCAGCATGACGACCAGCATGTCCAGAAGGACCAGCTCCAGAGGTATCCGCGCCAGAAGGGTAAGGAGGAGCGCCAGTGTAAAACTCACCGACATAATCATGAGGAGGAGCACGGTCAGAACGGTACCAATCATATACGTTATTGGGCTGGAAGTAGGCATGAACAGCCTCATCCTCACAGCGGTAACCAGATAAAGCTGGATCTCTAGGGATGGAACCGGCTGAATGTCCAGTCTGGACGAAACGAAGATCAGCTAAGGAATTTGCAATCGCCTGATAACGGGTGACGTCGCGGAACTCACATTCGTGAGCCATGTCCGTCATGGAGACGTACAAATCTGAAAGGTGCTGGTGTCTGCCCTCAAAAGTCATAGCATACTGCTGAGGAGGTGGAGGAGGTGGAGCAGTAGCAGGAGCAGTAGGAGGAGCAGATGCAGTCATACTGCGATGAGATAACTTGAGAACCTTGGGCTCAGGGTCTTGAGCACAAGTAGATAAGTCAATGTCGAAACGTTGGAAGATGCGTAGGAGAATCATCGCATAAGAGAAATTTCTATCTCTTGTACGACAACGTCCCATCATCTGAATAATGGTCTTAGGGCAGAAAATGGAATCCCCTTAAGAATGTGATACATAGCAGATAATTCAAGAGACGTGACATCATCCTTCGAAGTAGACTTTGGAAGGAGAGTGGAATAAATGAGACGGTGCAATTCATAATTAAACAAGTTCAGGTTGTTTGCCTTGAACTTTCCAGAGCAAACTCTATCAGGTGTACAAAGTTCAGCTTTGAAACTGGTAAGTGTCGTGCCTTCGGGGAAATCAAACTCAGTGATGTCAACAAGCGGTTCACCTTCGTTGGGAATACCAAGGATCTCCGCTAAGAGAACATCATTGAAATTGATATCTAATCCTCCAACACGTGTGCTTACATCAAAAGTGTTTAATATGATATTGCAGTAAAACAGTCTAATGGCATTAGTTGCTACGGAAAAACAAAGTTTAACAAAATATTGTAACCCTAATGCCTCAAAGAAATGGCAATGATCAGGAAATACAGTCCACTTGATGGGTGCACCTGTGTATATGGATCTCATGGAGAAGTCTCCATACCACAGTAAGGCTTGGTCTAGGATTTAAAAGTAAAACCCGTCGAACGCGCCGTCGCTAGATTGGACTGGTGAAAATAGGGAGTTAGTGGGTGGATCCGAAGATGAACCTTCCTCACTTGGGTTGGTTGTCTTCTTCCTCTTAAAGGGGTTGAATCCCTTAGGTGCCATTTGTGCAAATAGAAGTAAATATGCACTAATTGAAAAGTGGAGAAAGATGGAGTTATACCTCCCGAAATCAAAGTATGTCGAAGAGAACGACGAACACCGCACGAATCCAAAGTTTGGATTGATTTTACCACTTGGATTAGAAGATAGGGGGTGGTGAAGAACTAGGGTTCGGGGCTCCTTCACGGCTGTTGTTGCAGGTTATGATGTAGTTTAGAAGCAATGAGGAAGAAAGGCTCTCGGGTTCTGGTATATATAACCTGACACCCTCAACCGAACTTGGGCCGAATTCGGTCCAAAGTCTGGCCGAATTCGCCTGGGTTTGGTTTGAAATACTTTCTTTTTCATTGGCTCATTTCAAATATTTAATTCAAAGATTAGTAATTTTGACATTAAAATAATATAATTAATGTTATTTTATAAATTAAATTCTGTTACACAGCGAGTGTTTCAGATTGGCTGTAGGATTACTGTCCCAGCTGGCGAAGGTTCACCGGAGAACTCTTAAGTACCGCTTCGCTTCAACCGTAGTTGTGGTGACAGACAGACTCTTTATTGGCTTGTCTCTAACACAGTTTTTGTATATTGAAATAAAATCATAAAATAAAATCAATTAACATTATTGACGTCCAAAATTCCTAATTCTCGACGTAAATAATTGAAACGATCTTCTGCTAGAGGTTTTGTGAAAATGTCAGCTAATTGATTCTCAGTATCTATGTATACAAGGTCAATATCTCCATTTTGATGATGATCTCTAAGAAAATGATGTCTAATCTCGATATATTTAGTACGAGAATGACATACAGGATTCTTAGTCAAATTAATAGTGCTCGTGTTATCACGGAATATGGGAATATGTGTATAAAATAAATCATAGTCTTCCAAGGTTTTTTCATCCACAAAATCTGAGCACAACAACGTCCTGCGGCGATATACTCAGCCTCTGTTGTTGATAGGGCTACAGAATTTTGCTTTTTACTAAACCATGAGACTAAAGCCTTGCCTAAGAAATGACATGTGCCACTGGTACTTTTTCTATCAACTTTGCATCCAGCAAAATCTGTATCCGAATAACCAGTAAGGTCAAAGGACTTAGTTTTGGGGTACCACAAGCCAACAGAAGAAGTGCCCTTAAGGTATCGAAAGATACGCTTAACTGCGCACAAGTGTGATTCCTTTGGATTAGCTTGAAAACGTGCACACAGGCAAATATTAAACATTATATCTGGACGACAAGCAGTTAAATAAAGTAAACTACCGATCATACATCGATACTTACGTGTGTCGACCGGCTTACCTTGTTCATCAATATCAAGCTTTGTTGAAGTTGCCATCAGAGTGCCAATAGGTTTGACATTGTCCAAATCGAGCTTTTTTAGCAAATCTTTTGTATACTTGGCTTGATTTATGAACGTCCCATTGTCAGTTTGTTTGATTTGCAGTCCGAAAAGAATTTTAGCTCTCCCATCATGCTCATCTCAAACTCATTCTGCATACTTAGAAAATTCTTGACACAGAGATTCATCAGTAGATCCAAATATGATATCATCTACATAGACTTGTATTAAAAGAAGCTTACCATTGAAGGACTTAATGAAAAGTGTAGTGTCAACCTTGCCTTTTGAAAAACTGTTGTCAAGTAGGAAAGAGCTTAGACGATCATACCAAGCACGAGGGGCTTGTTTCAAACCGTACAAAGCTTTCTTCAACTTGAAAACATGATCAGGTTTTTAAAATCTGTGAAACCTGGATGTTGTGCTACAAAAACTTTTTCTTTAATAAAACCATTTAAAAATGCACTCTTGACATCCATTTGAAATAGTTTAAAATTATGAAAACATACAAATGAACATAACATGCGAATGGATTCTAATCTCGCAACTGGGGCATAAGTCTTATCGTAGTCGATACCTTCTTCTTGATTGTATCCTTGAGCTACGAGTCGAGCCTTATTACGAGTCACTAAACCATTCTCATTTAGTTTATTTCGGAATATCCAATGGGTGCCAATGACCGGACGATCAATAGGCTTGGGAACAAGTTCCCAAACTTGATTTCGTTCAAATTGGTTTAATTCCTCTTGTATAGCATCTATTCAAAAACTATCACTACATGCTTCATCAATAGTTTTGGGTTCTAGCTGTGAAATAAATGCAACACTAGAAACAATATCTCTACTGGATGTACGAGTACTTATACCTTTGGTAATGTCACCAATTACCAAATCCTTTGGATGATCAGCCGTAAATTTTAATCTTTTCGCAGACTCTGAAGGTAGCTGGTTCCTGGATCTTCTCTAGGAGGACAGCTAGTGCCGAGCTTGGTTGAGAATCAGCTGTTGTTGTGCTTGGTACAGTTGGATCTTCGTCATTGTCATCGATAGTCATTTGATTCAGTTCATCAAAACTGACGTTGATTGACTCTTCGATAATCATGGTTCGTTTGTTGAAGACCCTGTATCCTTTTTTCTTGGCCGCATAACCTAAAAATATACCTTCATCGCCTTTTCGTCAAACTTTCCCAAATTATCTTTTGTATTAAGAATAAAATATTTACAGCCAAATATTCTAAAATAAGAAACTGATAGAATTCTATCAAACCATAACTCAAATGGAGTCTTCTTTGATTTGGGTCGAATTAGAACTCTATTGAGAACAAAACAAGTTGTATTGACAGCTTCAGCCCAGAAATATTTGGGTAGACTAAACTGGTTTAACATTACTCTAGCCATTTCGGATAGAGTTCTGTTCTTACGTTCCACAACTCCATTTTGTTGTGGAGTCCTAGGGAAGGAGAACTCGTGTACAAAACCGTGTGTGTCACAAAATTGCATACTCTGCATTCTCGAATTCCACCATGATCGCTTCTTATGCAAGTGATCATGTAACCTTTTTCATTATGTACTTTCTTGTAAAAGGCGACAAATTCGGATAATGCATCATTCTTGCGTGTCAAGAAGTATACCCACGTGTATCTAGAAAAATCATCTACAATTACGAAAGCATAAAGCTTACCTCCTAGACTAGCAACTCTGCTAGGACCAAATAAGTCCATATGAAGTAATTGTAGAGGTCTAGTAGTACATACTGCGTTTACTGATTTGAATGTGGATCAGGTAGCTTTGTTCTTTTCACATTGACTGTATACCGAATCCTTCTTGAATGTAATATCCGGTAAACTGCGTACTAGCTTCTTTGTGGATAATCTTGATATTGTGTCCATATTTGCGTGACCGAGTCTCATATGCCACAGATGACTCTCATCGCTTTTAGCCATTAAGCATCTACCTGAAATGTTAGTTTCTTCCAACAAATAGAAAACATATATGTTGTCTTCCCTGATACCTTCAAAGATAGTACTACCAGTTGAGCTATCAACTATAATACATTTGTCTTTGCCAAAGTTGATGCCATAACCATGATCAGCCAAATGACTTATACTGAGTAGATTATGTTTCAACTCGTAACCAGACAGACATCTTTAATAATAGGATAGGGAGACTTACCAACATCACCGATACCAATAATATACCCTTTCAAGTTATTACCGAAGGAGACATAGCATTCCTTCTTTTTCTTCGACAGTGTTGCAAATAATGTAGCGTCACCGGTCATATGCCGTGAACAACCGCTGTCGAGGATCCATTTGCTTCTAGCATGTGAAAGGTGTTCCACCTACAAAATAGTTTACAGATAAAACTTTTGGTACCCATTTCTTATAGGGTCCTGAAATGTTAGCCTTTGGTATCCAAGCATAAATATTTAAATCAACAAGCTTTTTGATTCTACATGCAGATAAAATATGACCAATGAGGCCACAATAATGACATTTTGCATGTCGAGTGTTGAAAGTTGAGTGGTGTGCATGGTTGGTAGGTTTTGGTTTTCTAGTATAGAAGAAAGCATACCTATAATCCTGTTTGGGCTTAATCTTTTGGGGTAAAGGTTTGATAGGGTTAGGTCTGACAGTGTTTGGCTTGGGAATGTTCCGATTTTTCGGTAAGTGACACGTGTTAGGGAAGGAAGCAGCAGTCTCAGGCTGTTTTCCTAACCTAATTTCCAATCTTTTGGAAGTATCATACAACTTAGTATAATCAGAAGTGAGTGTTTCCATTCTGATTTGTGCACTTTGAAGACTTTCTTCTCTTTAGAAAGTTCTTCCTTGAGTTGGTCAATAACTTTGTCTTTCTTTTCAGATGACTTGGTAGTCTCGTGTAATAAGAGCGTTATTGAAGAAAGCTCACCAGACTCACTAACATTATTTCTAACCTCAGCTAGTAGGTCGGTAAGTCTACCTATTTCACCTTGTACTCTTTGAGTACCTTCTTAGAGGTCTGATACTTGCTACGCAGTTTCCTGTAATCAGTCATCAGTTCACTGAAGGCATCTCCTAATTGCTCAAAGGTGAAGTCATCATAAGTATCAACTACAGGTTCAGTAGGTACCTGATCGGATGCCATAAAGCATACGTTTGCAGCGTCTTCTGATTGTTCGTCTTCTGAGTCGCTGGCTTCACTTTTATGCCATATGCTGGTGAATTGGCATACTTCGTGATGTTGATCTTTTCAGGTTCCTTTTTTATATGTTGCTCTTCTTGCTTGATGATGAGTTTGTAGGCCAATCTTTCTTCATGTGTCCCTTCTTCTTGCAGCCATAGCAGACAGCATCATCTTGATACCAGTTGTTGCTGTTGTTTCTTTGGCTCTCTTCTCATGTCTCATAAATCTCTTGAATTTCTTGCTAGGAGTGCTTGATCTTTAGCATCAGATTCACTGCTGTCTGAGTCACCTTCAGCAGCTTTTCTGTGTTGAGCTTTGAAAGCGATCGTCTTCTCCTTTGGTGCAGGCTCTTCAAAATCTTGTAGCTCCAGTTCATGAGTGAGTAGCTTACCCATGAGTACTTCGAGGGACATAATTGTGAGGTCGTTCCCTTCAATAATTGCAGTAGCCTTTGGAATCCAGTTCTTGGTAAGTGCTCGCAGGAGTTTGCGAATCTTTTCATGGTTACTGTACTCTTTGCCTAGGGAGGACAAAGGATTTACAATATCCAAGAACCTTTCGAACATCTGAGTAACTGTTTCGTTGGGCTTCATCTTGAACACCTCATACTCTTGAGTAAGTCTGCTGACTTTAGATTCTTTGACTTGAGTCGTGCCTTCATGTGTGACTTCAAGTAGCTTCCATACTTATTAGCCATTGTGCAGATAGACACCCTGTTAAATTCAGTTCTGTCTAAGCACAAAACAGAGCGTTAATAGCATGTGCGTCAAGACTGGCCTTTTTTTTCCTCCTCTGTATATCTGCTATGGGGTTTTTCAACTAAAACTCATCAACATTTATACGAGGTGGCTTTTGATAGCCATCAATAACAATAGACCATAAATCAAAGTCAAAAGATTTCAAGAAGAAACTCATCCGTATTTTCCAATAGGTATAGTTCGTACCATCAAACAGTGGAGGTCTGTTTGTGGCCTGGCCTTCACTTGTGAATTTCACAGTTGCCATGTGTTGTGCTGTGATCTATATAACAGTTAATTAAAATGAATAAATAATTGCACTGTTACCTTTGCTTTACCTGTAACACCCGCTCTGATACCAATTGTAGGAACGAAATGTAAAGCACAATACTCTAGAGGGGGGGTGAATAGAGTAGGCAGCGGAATAATGCTAATTAAAAAATGTTAGCAGCAAGATCACAGAATAAATCACAACTAAGTAAAGTAAAGGCAGAGATAAGAATGCAAACGCAAAGACAGCGATGTATACTGGTTTCCCTCTGTTGAGGACTAATCCAGTCGGTAGAACTCTTGCTGCCAGTTAAATCCACTATTGGCAAAACCGCAAGTTTTCTTACGAAGTCCTTGCAACTTCTACAACGCGAGCTTTGATACGAAGAACTCGTCCAACTTCAAATGTGAAGAGGTATTCTTCAATCAAGCCTTCTGATTACAATCTCTCAGAAACTTCTAGACCGTACCGCACTGGCAAATCGACTAGAGGATTGTAATTGGCTTGGGATCTGAAATTTAAAGCTCAAGAAAAACTCTTTGGAAGACTGAAAGCTTTAGATAGAGAGAAGATTGAAAGTAAATGAGTGAGTTGAAATGATCGAAATCCTTCTCTATTTATAGGAAATCCAAAGACAGAATTCTGGCAGAATTCGGGCAGAATTCGGACAGAACTCTATGAGGAAATCTCGGTCAAATCCGCAACTGCAGGAGGACCAAGTTCTAGAGAATTCAAAAATCAAACGGCCACCAACCGAACTCTGGCCGAACTCTGGCCGAGTTCTGTCAGGGTTAGGTTAGGTTTTTAAAAAATTAGTTTTGATGATTTTTGAAAACCTTTTTTAAAACTTTTGTTTAAATGAATGTTTTTCAAAACAAAGGATATTTTAAAAGTATTTTGAAAATTTTGGAATAGCCTATTTTCCAGTACGACTTGGTGTACAACATATTCTTAGACTCAATAAAATAAAAAATATATTGTTCAAAGGAAATACAGACTCGAACAGACAAACATAGCTTCGGTCTTGAACTGTGTAGATAGTTGTTCTTGTTCATATCCAAGAGTCCGATACATCTGACTAGCTTCACATATCAAGACAGAGTTTGATCAATTATTAAAATCAGGTTGACCATATGACCAATGGGCCAACACAAGCGTCCAGAGTTGAGCCTAAGACAAAGTAGCAATAATACATTGGTCAAGACTCTAGCGCCATTCGCATTAGGTAGGGAAGATAAATTAATAATATCAATTGGATAACGAAGTTGAGATTTCCTGACGGCTATGTGTCCAATCTGGCGAGATGTGTTGATCTTAATGAACGCAAACTGACAGGAATGAAGAGTCATGATTGTCATGTGTTCATGGAAAGGTTACTACCAATTGCTTTCCGAGAGATGTTGCCACCTCATGTATGGACTCCGCTGGCCGACCTATCTATATTCTTTAGAGATTTGTGTTCAAGCAAGCTAACGGTGCAACATATGATTGAACTTGAGGAGAAAATTGTATTGATAATATGCAAGTTAGAGAAGGTGTTTCCTCCCGACTTTTTTGATAGTATGGAACATTTGCCAATTCATCTTCCATATGAAGCACGTGTCGGTGCTCCCGTCCACTATCGATGGATGTACCCATTTGAAAGGTATGACTTAATTATCTTGAACCAATAATTTTATATTCTAATTTTTCTAATCGAGTTTGAGTTTTTTTTTACTAGATATCTACATCACCTAAAGAAGAAGGTGGGTAATAAGGCTCATGTAGAGGCTTCGATATACAAAGCATATATCATTGAGGAGGTTTCAAACTTGTTCCATCTACTTTGATACTCATGTCAGAACAAATCGAAATAGAGCCCCAAGGAATGACGAAGGTGGGGTTGATACGCCGATTAGTGATATCCTATCTATCTTTAATGTGAGGGGCAAGCCTACAAGTGCTACAAAAATTCGTGGTTGGAAGACGATGAACTTGAAGCTGCTCATCGATATGTATTGTTAAATAGCGACATAGAAGAATGAAATATATTGAGAAGTAAGCGACACAACTTTACTACCGTATTTACTTTACATATATAGTTAGAAAGAAGTGTTCTAACTTTCATTCTTCTTATCACAGTACTTTTAGAGCCGAAGTACAAATGGAAAGACCTAATATTGATGATGATGAACTTGCTAGAGAGGTTGATAGAAAATTTCTGTCGTGGTTCCATGATTATGTAAGAATATTTAAACACGTCATTGTTCATTTTTTGTTAAAAATATGGATATAATAGACAAACAATATGTGATGTTTCAGGTTTTCTATTCTGGCATCAACTTACAGAATGAGGGATTCGAGCATTAGCCATTGGACCAAGTAAGAAGGTAAAATGTTGGGATGGATACACAATTAATGGCTTCAAGTTTAGAACAACTGATAAGCCTATCAATCACTCATTTGTTGATGAAGATGGCAATTTTACTAAGAGTTCTGGAGTATGTGTGAGGGGCTCAGTCTACGATGCGGATCCAGAACATGATTATTATGGTGTACTAAGAGATATTATAGAGCTCGAATACCCACGATTGGTTTCTTTTGATACGAACATTGTGTTGTTTAAATGTGATTGGTTTGATACAACACCTAAGCAAGGATGGAAAATTGACAAACAATTTGGATTTGTAGATATAAGGCTTGGTAAAAGATATGGAGGATTCGAACCTTTTGTGTTGGCAAGTCAAACAGTTCAAGTATACTTCACAAATTATCCTAGTCGACGGCGTAATACCCGATTTGGTGGGCTGTATGCAAAACTAAAGCTAGAAACACTTATAATGTCGGAGAGCTGGCATACCAGGAGGATGAAGTAGTCATTCCTCCAGTTTCATATATGAATTTGGCCATCGTTGATGATATGCAAGTTGAAGTTACTGATGACGATTTTAGAGTTGATGAAGAGTTGTTATAGAGAGAGTTGATGCTATGGAGGTATCGGACGAGGAAGAAGATTTGGAAGATGAAAATGAAGAAGATGAAGAAATAGATGACGATGATGATGATTCAGGAGATGGAGATGATTCGGGAGATGAAGAAGAAGAAGAGGACGAGGATGAAACCTATTGAGCTGCTTCTTTCAGCATCTTCTTTTCATAAAGTGATTTTCAAGTATAGGTAAACATTGTGAAATTTTATTTACAATCAGGATTTCAAGTATCGGTTTATATTTACATATTTTATCGATACTCAATATAAACTGATACTCAATCTTAACTTTATTCAATGAATTTAGCAGTTTGTTGGAAATTATTGTGACAAACTTCCTTTCCTGTTACTGGACAACCATGAAGAAACAAGAAATACTCCTTCACCATGCAGAAAATTTTACAACATAAAGTCTGAATCAGCTAGACAAGCTTTGTCACGCCCCGATTCATAGAGTCATTTATTGACATATTTTATCTCTTGGAATCGATCGTCTCGCTTGGGCGTGATGTCGTACAAGTCTGGTATTGCACTTGTACAAGGCAAAGATGGTACATAGGTGATAATTCTTCAAATAGGAACACCTTGTAGCGGCAGAAGCAGCAAATTGAAGTTAGTGAGGACAATTTCTCATTGAATAGAAGTACATCACTTCTTTACGGCAGCGGAGAAAAAGGATAACTTGAAGTCACACAGAGATATTATAGAACTTTATTCTCTTTATTGATAATTGAAAAAGAGTACAAGACTTGTATTGAAGTACAATGCTTACAACACATCTCACTTTACATTGAAAGCCAAATGAACAATGCTACAAAGCTTACATTTGATACTTGGATACATTGGATTACAACTCAATATACCGACTTGGCAAACAATCTCACTGGTACAACTGATTACAATGTTCCATACATTATGCCCTTTATAAATAGAAGACTTCATCTTGTGCAAGGAGAGCTTCTGTATGCCCAACAAATCTTCGATGCCGCGGGACCAATCAAGCCAATCTTCGTGTGTAGAATATCCCAAGCACGAGCACCTGCCCACAAAACGTGGGTCAGCACATCATCTATGTACTGGCGAGCAGAATCCAACCCACTCGCATAAATCAACATTTAAAGTGATCATTTAAGCAAGCATTTATTAGAATGATCTTTCTACTTGGGGCCTAGCATCAGTTTACAGTTCATGGGCAATAATCAGAGCGAAGCATGTAAACATATTCTTAGTAGCATTCATGTGGACATATCTTTTTAGCATTCTTGGTGTTATTATGCAAAGGCATCATTGAGGCATACTAGGTGTTATCATGAAAGGGCATCATTGAGGCATCGTTAACATTAACGTCTTAAGCATGTTATGACAATTCTCACTTCAAGCATCCTTTAACATGTTTGTTATATTTGAGCAGTGTTTATAGCAAAGCATCTTTTAGCATACTGAATTTAACATGTTAAGCAGGCTTTCATAATTGAAAGGCTACACATAGCATCATTTACTTGGCATATTAAGCACGCAAGTTAAACCAACACATATATTGAGTATATCACATTTAAGTGATTTCTTACCAATAGCCACTCCCTCTTACCTGCATCAAATACAGGTTAACGGTTACACTTACTCTGCCTGCACAAAACATTCATTAGCGTGCATCCTTACAACATGATCATTGGTGTTAGTGCACAATTTTCAGACGTTGCCATATAGGACTTCGAAAGGTAATCGGTACGCCATTCCACCAGGTTGCGAGCCCGAATGGAATGTCCTGATACCACGTACCCTTAAAGTACGTTTACACTTCCCCCATGGTCGGACCGGTCCCCTAACGTCCCGGGATACCGTCCGAGGAAGCAGTCACCCCCTTGTATACAAGTTGTCGCTAACCATGCGAATGCGTGTTCGACTCGATCGTGATCATAAAGTAAATGGTGAAATATTGAAATAACTAAAGGCAACAGTACATCATTCAACTCATCCATGTCGTTTTCAACGACTCATCATTTTCAATATTCTCATCATCCCACTTAGTGATCTCGACGATCCCAAGTCTCATCATTTCTCATTCATTGCTTCATTGCAACATTTCTCATGTCATTCCTTTCTGAAAGGAATAAATAATATTTCATGCATCTCGATAGGACCTGCAGCATTTTATTCTTTTCATAGGGACAGTATTCTTTCTTTTATTGCTTATAAGGAAACAGGAAACATTAACAGTTATACAGAATGTACATGATTGATGTATTTCTTTCAATTCTTTGTGTTAATAGCATAGCCAGTTCATTACTCATGTAGCATTCTCATAGCATCTCATTACTCAAGTATTCATTCATTTCATCGACATTAAGCAAAAAGAGACATTATCAATTCATTCTCAGGCATCAAGTTACATTAGCAGTTCGAGTGTGATTCAATCAGCAGTTCAATAATTCATGTCTTATTTATTTCAATAATTTTCAACATAGGCATCTCTATTATTCAACAACTAAGACACGAAACATTTAGGGACAATTCCTAGTATCATGTTACTCCATTTATTAAGCATGCAGGAATAAGGAGGAAGGAGGACAGTTCTACTTGCCTTACATAACGGTCTTCCTGCTCCAATCCCACTAAGCGTAGCTCCACCAGCGAGCCATTCCAATACCCATTCCGTCTAGCCAGCTAAGAGAGACTGTATCAGTCTCAATTCTCCTAATTTCCAATATAAGTCACGATCCAACATTCTGATAGCATCCAACAAGCCAACCCAAATGCCTCGTGCGTAGCGGAGCATTACATAATATACCACTCAGAAAAAGTTTTGTCCTCGAAACTTAAGGAAACAACTCTTTCTACTATATTCTCTTAGTCACAATAAGTTATTCATTCAGCTTCAATTCAATATTCATTTCAGCCCACTCGGTCATTTCAAAATAGCTATCCAACTGCATCATTTTAATCCACCAACGATTCAATCCATCGTTATCTTTTCTAAATACTTGCAACTTCTCAATTTTTTTACCAACATTTTTTTTGCATTCTATCTTGTCGCAAACATCACTTCATTTGGATCCATACACATATTTCAGACGTCCCCAAAACATATGAATTTCAGCCAAAGTCTGCGCTAGTGCGATAAATTCTTCCCATAAT
The DNA here is from genome assembly GCA_029216955.1 of Iris pallida. Classification (NCBI taxonomy): domain Eukaryota; kingdom Viridiplantae; phylum Streptophyta; class Magnoliopsida; order Asparagales; family Iridaceae; genus Iris; species Iris pallida. Next base: position 11,903,253 of record JANAVB010018993.1, read on the forward strand.
GTCATCTCAGTTGCCACCAATCACTTCGGCTGGATCCATACACATAATTCAGGCGTCCCCAAAAATATGTACTTCAGCCAACTTCCATGTTAGTGCGATTCGATCAGCCACGATATAACTCTCTTTTCCAAATTCGACTTAGCATCCTTTCATTTGACTTATCACTTCATTCACTTTGCCACAATCTCTATCTTCCAGGCTACACTACTTAATATCAGGGGCAGCACTCTATCCAAGCATAATATTTCTTTTATTCGGTCAAGGGTCTAACTTAGAGCCAATCATATCAAGAGTTCACAACATACAATCATATTACTTCCCGAATCCAACAATATTTCTCACCGAGGCAATTCAACTTTTTTAAAAGATACAATCCGACATCAACCAACTATCGATACCGATCCAACATTCCCGTCATGAGCAGTCAATTTTATCTCATATAATTCATCATTCGATACATACAACTCAAGTCTCATCCACGATTCTAGTCCCGCTATAGGCCGACACATAATCCTCAAGGGTCAAACATCTCTAAGGTTCATATTGAGGCATATACATACAACGTATCATTCTTAGGTCGTACTCATCACCATCTCTCGTTCAATCCACAAGGTCATTCTATGGTTCGCCAACGGCTATCAATTATTTGGTCCAGTCTCAATGGTTAGCTATACCGACAGCTATACCTAATCATTCAGGTGACTTTCCTAGAGTGGACGGCTACTAGGGTTATACAAGTTTCTTTTTCTTAGGGCCAACAAGCAACCGACAGTTCTAAGGAGCTCTACCCAAACCTATGGGTATCAACTTAGTCTGAATAACTAATCGCCATTGTCAGCTATGCCAACAATTGGTAAGTCCTCAACTGGTCACTAGGGTCAAGTCTATCTATCCAGGGTCTTCCTCAAGGAAAATAATTCCCACAGAGGCTCATTCTAGACATATCCAACGATCAATTAAGATCGATTTATCAATATTACGGTCAAATCCCAATCCGACACACGATCTTATCGTTCTAATAATCCATCAAGTAAATTTCCAATGATTCAATTTCTATTTCCAATCCTTTGTACCCACACAAACCCATAAGCCAAGGCTAACTATTCAAGGGTCATCGATTCCGTTAGTAATATAACTATAGAATCATACTATTCGGTCTTATATGACAAAGTCATACTACTAAGTCATAAGCCAGCAAACTATATCCCATTCCAACAGTCACATATACCGACATTATCCAACACATTTATACTTCTCGTTCCATTCATTTCCCAATCATCAAACTATCTTACGGGCATTCTTAAATCTCATGCAGTAATGGTCAAGTAGTTAATCCCCATTCAATCCGACAATTTATGTATCAATTAACCATTCTATATGCAATACAAATATCAGGCTTGCTACTTGTTACTTTTCTAGTACAATTCAATTCCTCAGCATCATGCACCTATGCACGACTATTCTTTGGTGATCAAGATGGATTGACATCTATTATATCTTAGGGTCAAGGCACAGATTTCTAATATTCCTTTGGTTCACCGACAATATTTTCAAAACTTTCAGCTACACAACCAACTTTGTATTAGCCACATTTAATTTACATCCAACCAATCGAAGTCAACATTCAGATGTTCTAAGCCACAATATTCTCTAGGCAAGTCCATTTACCCATAGCATACTAACTGCTTACTAGTCTGAGTCATCACTCGACTAAACAATTTCTAACCAAGCCACCGGTTACAATTTCTGCCAATCTGCTACTCAATATAACATCACCATCAAGGAACACTCGAGTCTTCTAGCCACAATACATGACTCCCAGCTAAGTCTCGGTACTACCCAGTACCCACAGATAGTCTCATTGCTATCCTATGGAAAGGGTCAAGATACATCTAGTTCTGAGGTGGTAGAGGCAATATACCACTCAGAAACGAAGCCATCCTTAAACAATACCAACTCAATTCTATTCCAGACTTTCATGATCTATAATGATCACAACACTTAGCCAACATCTCAGGGTCTCAATATCACAAGCCAACATTCTTAGGGTCTCAAAAACACTAGCCATTACCCCTGAGTCGACTCACTAGTTATGTCGAACTCATCCATCAATTATTTCATTCCCAATTCTTTCTCCACATCACATGCAATTCTCAACTTGTTACAGCATACATAGCCATTTCCTTTATTCCCACATTCCAAACAACATTACAATATAGCATACAATGGCATCGAGTCATTATTGGGTTATTTGTGTCCAAACAACAACAATCATTCATTCAGGGGCATCACAATGTATATAGGCTTATTGTATGGAACATCTAGTAGCAGCCAAGAGGGTCAATGAACTTTCAGACACGAACAACGTAAGGATGATTACAGAACAGCAACAGCATAATCGCGGAAGCAATCTTTGATTTAATCGCGGAAGCAACGTTAGTGATCGCGGAAGCAACTTTGGTTAATCGACGATACAACTTTGATTTGAAACAAATCAAAGAAGAGACCAAGGACGTAAAGCCGTGCTCTGATACCAATTTGTCACGCCCCGATTCATAGAGTCATTTATTGACATATTTTATATCTTGGAATCGATCGTCCTCGCTTGGGCGTGATGTCGTACAAGTCTTGTATTGCACTTATACAAGACAGATGGTACATAGGTGATAATTCTTCAAATGAACACCTTGTAGCGGCAGAAGCAGACAAATTGAAGTTAGTGAGGACAATCTTTCTCATTGAATAGAAGTACATCACTTCTTTATGGCAGCGGAAAAAGGATAACTTGAAGTCACACAAGATATATATAGAACTTTATTCTCTTTATTGATAATTGAAAAAGAGTACAAGACTTGTATTGAAGTACAATGCTTACAACACATCTCACTTTACATTGAAAGCCAAATGAACAATGCTACAAAGCTTACATTTGATACTTGGATACATTGGATTACAACTCAATATATCGACTTGGCTAACAATCTCACTGGTACAACTGATTACAATGTTCCATACATTATGCCCTTTATAAACAGAAGACTTCATCTTGTGCAAGAAGAGCTTCTGTATGCCCAACAAATCTTCGATGCTGCAGGACCAATCAAGCCAATCTTCGTGTGTAGAATATCCCAAGCACGAGCACCTGCCACAAAACGTGGATCAGCACATCATCTATGTACTGGCGAGCAGAATCCATCCCACTCGCATAAACAACATTTAAAGTGATCATTTAAGCAAGCATTTATTAAAATGATCTTTCTACTTGGGGCCTAGCATCAGTTTACAGTTCATGGACAATAATCAGAGCGAAGCATGTAAACATATTCTTAGTAGCATTCATGTGGACATATATTTTTGCATTCTTGGTGTTATTATGCAAAGGCATCATTGAGGCATACTAGGTGTTATCATGAAAGGGCATCATTGAGGCATCGTTAACATTAACGTCTTAAGCATGTTATGACAATTCTCACTTCAAGCATCCTTTAACATGTTTGTTATATTTGAGCAGTGTTTATAGCAAAGCATCTTTCTAGCATACTGAATTTAACATGTTAAGCAGGTTTTCATAATTGAAAGGCTACACATAGCATCATTTACTTGGCACGTTAAGCACGCAAGTTAAACCAACACATATATTGAGTATATCACATTTAAGTGATTTTTACCAATAGCCACTCCCTCTTACCTGCATCAAATACAGGTTAACGGTTACACTTACTCTGCATGCACAAAATATTCATTAGCGTGCATCCTTACAACATGATCATTGGTGTTAGTGCACAATTTTCAGACGTTGCCATATAGGACTTCGAAAGGTAATCGGCGCCATTCCACCAGGTTGCGAGCCCGAATGGAATGTCCCGATACCACGTACCCTTAAAGTATGTTTACACTTCCCCCATGGTCGGACCGGTCCCCTAACGTCCCGGGGTACCGTCCGAGGAAGCAGTCACCCCCTTGTATACAAGTTTCGCTAACCATGCGAATGCGTGTCCGACTCGATCGTGATCATAAAGTAAATGGTGAAATATTGAAATAACTAAAGGCAACAGTACATCATTCAACTCATCCATGTCGTTTTCAACTACTCATCATTTTCAATATTCTCATCATCCCACTTAGTGATCTCGACGATCCCAAGTCTCATCATTTCTCATTCATTGCTTCATTGCAACATTTCTCATGTCATTCTTTCTGAAAGGAATAAATAATATTTCATGCATCTCGATAGGACCTGCAGCATTTCATTCTTTTTATAGGGACAGTATTCTTTCTTTCATTGCTTATAAGGAAACAGGCAACATTAACAGTTATACAGAATGTACATGATTGATGTATTTCTTTCAATTCTTTGTGTTAATAGCATAGCCAGTTCATTACTCATGTAGCATTCTCATAGCATCTCATTACTCAAGTATTCATTCATTTCATCGACATTAAGCAAAAAGAGACATTATCAATTCATTCTCAGGCATCAAGTTACATTAGCAGTTCGAGTGTGATTCAATCAGCAGTTCAATAATTTATGTCTTATTTATTTTAATAATTTTCAACATAGGCATCTCTATTATTCAGCAACTAAGACACGAAACATTTAGGGACAATTCCTAGTATCATGTTACTCCATTTATTAAGCATGCAGGAATAAGGAGGAAGGAGGACAGTTCTACTTGCCTTGCATAACGGTCTTCCTGCTCCAATCCCACTAAGTAGCTCCACCAGCGAGCCACGTTCCAATACCCATTCCGTCTAGCCAGCTAAGAGAGACTATATCAGTCTCAATTCTCCTGATTTCTAACATAAGTCACGATCCAACATTCTGATAGCATCCAACAAGCCAACCCAAATGCCTCATGCGGAGCGGGTCATTACAAGCTTCTTGTCTCTATAGAAAACTAAAAGTTTGCACTTGAATTGAATTACTAAAATGAATCATTGGCATCAATCAAGCTTTCTAGTTTTGAGCTTATATTGATTTATTTCTCATATTCTTAGTTGTCATTTCTGTATGTCTCTCTCTCTCCTTCAAAAAAGTTTTGCATGTACAGAGCAATTTAAATCATGAACCTTGCTGCGTTAACTCACGAACATCATTAGATATGCAGTTGTATGTTTCAAGCTCTAATTTATGATATATAGAAGAAGAAGTTTTGAAGATCGCAAACAAGTAATGCTTTTGTTTCCTTCTAATTTGATTTATGTATAATATAAAATAGAGCCTACGAGTTTCAGGGCTTTTTGTTTCCAAGGCAAGACAAATGAAATAAAGAATACATACTTTTGTTTAATTTCTTGGTCGATTTTTTGTATAACTATTTCATGCTCATAGAGACAATATTCTGGATGAATAAAAGCATATTACCGGTTAATAGCATTTTTTTTTAGACTTTGGAATTGATTGTATAGTAGAAACAGTAAATATTTTATGGCATCAACATCAAAAGGAGATTCTTTATTCAACTTGTTAGAGAATATTTATTTTTTAAAACCAACAACATGTCATTCGTGGATCTAGTGTTACTTGTTAATGGCAAAATTTTGACAGTGAAATATCCCTCCAGCAGTCTTCAGAGAACAAAATAAAGGCCAAGTTGGAATATAAATAACATGACAATAGATGCTGTAGAATCTAATGAGACAACATTCTTGATTAGTAATCTTTATCACAAATAAGCCTGTATAACCAATAACTTGTAGTAATTTTAGCATTAATGATTAGCATGTAATACCAAGTATCATTGTGCTTTCTAAAAGGTGTAGATGGAAGAAAGGCAATTCATGGCTGCAATGACTATGTATCAGTGAATCCACTGATACACAATACTGCACACTCACATGCTTCTATCCTAAACACTCATACTGTTGCAGTATTGCAGTCACCTACAGTTTACTATTATGCATCACCTATAGCACATACCTGAACACATTAGAGCACTAAACACATTTATGGAGTTGAAATATGAATATTAAGCGTCTTACCCTATTATAAGTGATGTTCCGATATCCTTGTGGCATCCCTGTTTGTTTATGTTAAAGCTAAATTCATTTTAGAGGAATCCTTGCCACACATCTAAACTATCTGTCCACTTTCCTTTTGAAATGCTGGTGTTGCCCTACATCTATTTGATTAAGTTCATCCTGGACAGTTGAGTCCTGTCCTTTGGTTGATTCCCTATATTTGATACTCAATACCTGGGTTTCTTAGTATCAATCCTTGTTTAACAGGTAACAGTGAATAGGAAACTCCTCGTATCAGTCTACTTTGGTTTGTTAAACCCCAATGATAGGTATCTATCCAGATTTTGAGTATCATGCTTCAATGCATGTGCAGCCCATTCATAACTCAAATCCTTCTTTTACTTTTGTCCTGTGTATGAATATAGTGGTTTAGAGCAGTTTTAATCAGAATTTGTATTAGTTCCACAACATAGTAGTTCATTCTACTTTGCAACTGAACATGGTAGTTCAGACTTTACTAGTTCAGTCCACATTGTTCTATATGTAGACCCCTTAGTTCAGTCCATGATTCAGTCCAGTTGGTATTCTTCCAAATGATACTTACTGTCAAACCTTTTTAACCTTGAACACTCATACAGTTGTGGTCAGTCCATGACCACTGTATCCCAGCCTATGTTACCTACTGCTGGTGTAAAAAGTGAACTACATAGACATTATTTTTGTACTTATATCTTAATTTAAGCTATTTCATATGCATTTCAGAACCTTCTTTGTTCTAGAAAAAAGAAGCCCCCGAAAATCCAGAAATTTTATTGACTAGAAAAGTAACTAAACAATTTATCATTAACTTACATGTGCCATCACCACACATTGTGGAAGGATTTGATGAATTCAACTCTAGTTGTCTTCTTCCATCTCAAATCCTTCTCATGTCATTTTTAATATCTCTCATTTTTAATATCTCTGCCACTTCACCTAAACTACACCAGTTGTGGTGAGGAATTATGGTTATATAATTATATTTTGACAGTTACTATTCATCCAACTTTTTATCACATGGCTACAATGGGACCATTTTAGACATTTTTGTTACTTATACTATTATTTTTTAAAGTAGAGATCTTACCTATATGACGAACCGAGGTCGTCGCCGCCTCCGTAGAGGTTCCTCTCGACCTACCCTATCCACTCCAGAGCAACAAATTGGAGGAGCATCAAAGGACGACGTCATTATGGCAGATGACGGGTTGTCCCCACAGCCTACTCCATCATCGGTGGGAGGCACGCCATCTTCTCTACCCTCTGGAGGCACGCCAACTTCTCGTCCCTCTGGAGGCACTCATCTTCTCTTCCCTCGCATCTATGACTACTGAAGCGAATATGTATCTCGGTCTTATGTTTTTGCCAAATGGAGCATATTACCGACGTCCAGGTTGTCTGGACCCCCCCAGTCCACCAGAGAGGCCTGCTAATGAAACACGCATAGAGCTATGGCCCGATGGAAAAGCGTAAGTAAAATAATAATAAATTATTGTATATTCATGTATTGCCTTGTTATTATTTATTTCTAATTGTAATTTATTTGTTTATTCTTAGGTTCTTCTCCCTTAGAGCTGGAATTGAGCTTGGAGAGCTCATACGAGGAAATTTTTATGGGCCTTACTTAAATTTCAGGTCTATACCGGAGCCGAAGAAATACATTTGGCTTGATATTTGAGGGTATGTTCTAATTAATTCTAAAAATTTATGTGTCTTCTTGCTTATATTTACAAGAGAATATTTATTGTTATTCTAAATTTTAATCTGTAATAATTTGTGATTTTCTATTTTAATTTGCAGAAGAGCTACTGGTGGCCGGACCACAGAGAGGTAGAGATAAAAAAATGTTATAAGTCGGTTGCCGGAAAAAGTCTAGGGGATATGGTAAGTGACCAGAAGGCTTTTGCGGCCCATGATGAAAACAAGCGCAAGGATTGGCTGAAAGAGGAATATTGGAAGAAGATGAAAGAGGATATGGCCAAACCTGAGTACAAGATCAGGTCGGACAGGGCAAAGGCAGCTCGTGCTAAGGCTGGTCTCTACACTGGTGGATCGATTCCGACCTCCGAACATTTTCGACGGTGGTATGTAAAATCATTAATAAAATTATAATTTTTCATTATTTATGTATATCTCATAGAATTAATTTTTACAGTGCGAGGAGGCTACTAAGGCAGGCTTAGATACGAGTACAGTCGACTTTCCTAAGATATTTGAACGTACCCATAAGAGAAGGAAGGATGGGAAGTTAGTAGACGAACGGGCTTCCAAAGCATTTGTAAGTATTTACTTGTCTTTGAACATTTTATCAAAAGTTTAGTCTAATAGCACTTATGAATTTCCTATCATTTGTAACCTGGGGCTGAGCAAATTACATTCGATGTAAAAACTGGAAGAGTCGAAAAATGGGTAGATGGCATATTAAGTTAGCTGATAGCATGACCTTTCTCCCATACTTCTTGGTCCATGTTTCCATGATTGGCCTGATACAAGAAACAAGCAAAGTATTTAAAGTTTTTGAGCCGATGCTCTCACGAGGTCATAAACCAAATACAGTAACCTATGACACGACACCTTTTTGATGAGATGCCTTGTAAGGGATTGCAACAAACACTTGTTGTACACAATATTATGTTAGATGGATCATACCAAGCTGGAAGAGTTGCTAATGCAAGAGAAATATAGAGATAAAATGATTGCTTCTGGAACTTCCCTATAACTTCCTAATTTTCTTATAATATTATGTGGACTTTGTAAAATCACCACGTTGATGAGGCCACAAATCTGTTCAACCCATATTATGTCAGAAGGAAAAACTTGTTCAAAACCATATCATGTTATAAGAAAAACTGGAAGCTAGGACCTTCAATATTAATTGAAGGAATGTTTCAAGTTGGTGGTTAATGCAGCAAAGGATCTCTTTAACTCTATTCTTGCAAATGACAGATGTTGTAACATACACTATATAATGATATAGCTTGGTGTAAAGAAGGAATGGTCAGAAAAGTTTATAAATTATTAGATGTGATGATTCAAAGAGGTATGGAGCCCAATGTAGTAACATGCATACAATACCTTAATGGATGGATATTGCCTGATACAAGAAACAAGTAAAGTATTTAAAGTTTTTGAGACGATGCTCTCACGAGGTCATAAACCAAATACAGTAACCTACGACACAACACCTTTTGATGAGATGCCTTGTAAGGGATTGCAACAAACACTTGCTGTACACAATATTATGTTAGATGGATCATACCAAGCTGGAAGAGTTGCTAATGCAAAAGAATATAGAGATAAATGATTGCTTCTGGAACTTCCCTATAACTTTCGAATTTTCATATAATATTATGTGGACTTTGTAAAAATCACCACGTTGATGAGGCCACGAATCTGTTCAACACCATATTATATCAGAAGGAAAAACATGTTCAAAACCATATCATGTTATAAGGAAAAACTGGAAGCTAGGACCTTCAATATTTTAATTGAAGGAATGTTTCAAGTTGGTAAGGTTAATGCAGCAAAGGATCTCTTTAACTCTATTCTTGCAAATGACTGTGATCTCTTTAACTCTATTCTTGCAAATGACAGATGTTGTAACATACACTATAATGATATAACTTGGTGTAAAGCAGGAATGGTCAGAAAAGTTTATAAATTATTAGATGTGATGATTCAAAGAGGTTTGGAGCCCAATGTAGTAACATGCATACAATACCTTAATGGATGGATATTGCTTGATACAAGAAACAAGTAAAGTATTTAAAGTTTTTGAGATTTCATATAATTACAGCTTCAAAATTTGAACTTTAAGATGGAAACCAGTTTGTATTGTGCTAAATTATTGAATATTTGGTTTAAGTTGATGTGAATTCTAACTGGGCATTGTTTCTTCCCCCCCCCCCCCCCCCCCCCCCCCCCCCCCCCCCCCCAAAATTCCCAATTTTACATGTAATAGAATAGAGCACACACAAGTGT